>LOEQ01000657.1:297862-328857 GCA_001685075.1 Bramus lutescens | reverse complement strand
GGAGGAGGAGGAGGAGGAGGAGGAGGGTCTCCTTGGAGGAAGTAGGCCATTGCTTAGGAGAGTGCTCAATCCTGCTCTGTTTCACTGCTGCCTTGAGGCCAGCAGCCTCCTCCACCACGTTACCTCCCCATAGGCCCACAGCAATGGGGCCAGGCCATCAGGATTGTAAACCTCTGGATCATTAAACAAGAAATACGGGGAACTGGGGGGGATGGGAGGGAAATTGGGAGGAGATGGAAATTTTTAATAAAAATAAAAAAGCAAAAAAAAGAAATATAAAATCCTATTGCTTTTTAAAATAAATGTCAAGTGGGACTAGAAAAAAAAAGAAATACTTCCTCCTTAGAAGTTGGTTCTCTCAACCTTATCCCAGTGGTGGATGCTGATAGACATGTTGCTCAGGATATCTGTATTCACAGTCACTAGTGGATTTGTCTTAAAAGTTTTGTTAGATTATAAGATCCGAGCTAAGCTGGCTTCCTGAAGCAAGCCATCAAGTCTCTTCTCTGAATTTGAAAAACAAAGCATGTGGCTTGTATTCTTTCCTCATTAAATTTTCAGGAAAAATCACTTTAAAACATTTTAACCTTAAGTTTTCTTTATAGAAAGGGTTTCAATGACAGATTTGGTTTATTTTGTGAATTACTTATGTTATTTTTACATTACACATATGGGTGTTCTGCCTCCGTGTGTGTATGTATGTGTACCACACACACGCAGTGCCCAGGGAGACCAGAAAAGTGCATCAAATTCCCGGAACTAGAGTTACAGAGAGTTGTGAGCCATCATGTGGGTGCTGGGAATCTAACTCTGATCCTCTGGAAGAGCTCTCCGCAGTCTTGACCACTCTCCAACCCCTTCAGATTTAGCTCTTAAAAGCTACAAATGAAGTCTGGTGAGTTGATTCAGGTAAAAGCATTGTATAAGTCTCCCCAGATACTATGGCATATGGAAAGAACCAACTCCTGAAAGTTGTCCTCAGGCCTCATGTGTTGTGACACACATACACCCCACATATACACATAATCATACACAAACACAGTAATAATACAAAATAAAAATATTAAAAAGATTATACATGTGAAAACTCATACCGCCTATTTCATTTTATGCCTATTTTAATTGTTGAGGACTCTGGACCCCCCAGACCCTGAATTTACTGTGACCCCCTTCCTGCCGGAGGAAACAACTTGTTTTCCTACGCTTGCAGCTGCTCTGAGCATGAGTCCCTCAGGAGTTCCGGATGGCAGGGGAGTGGTTTTTGGGGGGCTTGCAGCTGAGAGTTAGGGAGTGAAAGGAGACCCTATATAAGCTGCCCTGTAACATAATAAAGGGGCATTCTTGGTACGTGTGTGTGTGTGTGTGTGTTTCAATTTCAGGCCCTTGCCTGACTTGCAAACTGTACCGTAGCACATGGCATGAAGAGCAGGCATTGTGCTACATTAATAAGCTTTTTTACAGACCATTTCATACCTGAAACACATAATTAAACTAATTTTGAAGGTCATCCATATTTTGAACAGTTTAGTGGAGGTACAATTTCCACTGTATACAGTTAATCCCATGTAGAATGTTCAGTCAGTGGTCTTAGTGTCTTCAGGGTCATACAGCCATTACCATGATCAACTTCAGAGCCTCAGACCTCCCCACCCCAAAGGCAAAGTGTTCTAATTGGCATCTGTCCCCATTCTCTAAGCCATTCCCTCCCAGCAGAAGGCATCCACCAGTTCTCTTTGTTTCATCAACATTTATTTGTTCATTCTGGAATTTCATATACAGGAAATCACACCCCATGTGGTCTTTTATAGGTTGGCTTCTTTGATTTAGCATAATGTTTTTAAGACTCATCCATGTTATAGCATGTACTGACATAGGACTCCTCTTTTGTTTGTTTCTGAGTCTGGGTTGGACTTGACCCTTCCCATCCTCTTGCCTCAGTCTTCCGGTGCCGAGATCACAAGCACGTGTAATGTGCTCGGTATTTCATTCCTTTTCAGTGTCTGAGGATCATTCCACTGTATGGCTTCATAGCACTGCAGCGGCTCGCTGGCTGATGAGATGCTGAGCTGTTTCCACTCGCGGCTATTGTGAACACTGCTCTGAAGTTTCAGGTATTTGTGTAAAAAGGTTTTAATTCCCCTGGAGTACATACGGGGGAGTGGAGCTGCTGGGTCAAATGCTAACTGTTTGAACTTTGTGAGCGACTGCTTTCCAAAGTAGCAGCATGGTTATATACACCTTCCTTCTGTACCGTGCGAGGGTCTCTGCAGCCTTAACAAAACTTGTTACTTTTGGTTTACGCTATGGCACTCGGTATGAAGTGATATGATTTTCATTTGCCTTCCTAGTGGTCACTGACATTGGCCATCTTTTGATGAGTTCAATGTTGATAGTCATGGCTTCTCTATTTGTTCTCTTGTCTCAATCTCTCTTGGGAATGCATTAATTTCATTTATGTTTTTAAAGAACTAATATTTAGGGCTGGAGAGATGGCTCAGAGGTTAAGAGCACTGATGGCTCTTTTGGAGGTCCTGAGTTCAATTCCCAGCATCTGTAATGAGATCTGGTGCCCTCTTCTGGCGTGCAGGCATACATGGAGGCTGAATACTGTGTACACAATAAATAAATAAATCTTTTAAAAAATAAAAGGAAAAAACTAATATTTATATTGTTTTTTACGGTTACTTATGTCTTTGGTTGATTTCAGTTCATCACTTACTATTGCTTTTAGAGCTCAGGTTTAATTTGCTTTTGTTTTTCCAGCTCTTGAGATTCATATAATCTGTTTTATGCTATCTATCTTTCCTCCACAGTTCTGGAGGTCTATCCCAGGGCTTCACCCAGAGTAGGCAAGTGCTTCACCAACAAGCTACGTTGCCAGCCCTTAATGATAGCGTATTGAACATTGTATGTTTTTCTCTAAGACCTGCTTTAGTTGAATCCCATAAGCTTTGAATAAAGGGCCTGCTGTGTATTCATGAGGACCTGAGTTCAGATCCCCATGGCCCCATACAAATGCTGAGAAGGCATGGCAGTCTGCCTATAACTCCAGCCCAGAGCAAGCTAGCTAGCCAAACTAACTGTATCAGCAAGTTCTGGGTGTGACTGAGAGAACCTCTTTCAATGAGTAAGATGGAGAACAATAGAGGGGTATTCCTGATGTTAGCCTAGGATCAGCACACACAGCAGACCATACCACATCCATGCATAGCCCCCTACATGTGAATATGCATGTGTGTGCGTGCACGCACACACACATGCACACACACATACACACACGCGCGCGCACACACATGTACACACACACACGCAGACACGTGGATGCACACGTGCACACACACGAGTACACACACGCACAGACACGTGCACGTACACACACACACATGCACACACACTATTTATTTAGTTCTGTCCTTTACTGCACCTTAGATATTTTAGTTTGGCTCATTAGCCTCTTGAGTCATACAGCTTCAAAACCAGTGTCTTAAGAGGAAAACTGGGCAAACATTTCCCAGTACTTTGTCCTCCCCGGAGCATCATGTCCCCTCGGTCCCTTTGCCCCACTGCTCTGTTCTCAGGCATGGCCTCCTGAGACTCTTGATTGACAGCTCGGCTTTTCTCTCCGCTCATTTTTGAACTTCTGTTTTTCTGTTCAAGATTTTGAACTTACGATTTTCAGGCTCTGTTGGTTCAGAATCTGGCAAGCAATCGAGGAAGGAATTACAATACTACGAATTTTACCCTACTATTCCATTCAGCCCCCAGACCCCTTCATACATCTCCTCAACCAGCAGAAAGTCAATGTGTATTTCAAAAATTTTTTTCAAGACTGTAGAGCAGGCTGGCCTCAAACTTGTGGCAATCCTCCTGCCTCAGTCTCCCAAGTGTTGGGATTGCAGTTGTGAGCCATCATGCCTGGTTTTCAGACTTTAGATCCAAAGCTGCCATTCAGTATCTTGAACTATGGTCTTTAAGACTCTTCTTTGACCCCTCTTTGTCATGTTTGGGTTCTAGACCCAAAGCACCACCAAGACCAAATTGAAAATGGCTAAAGAAGCAAACAACTTGGGCCTTTGGATTCACCTTGTTTCTGGAACCCTAGGCCTTTCAGTCTTTGTTGCTTCCGTGTCAAAAGTCCACCCCGAGGGAAAATGTTTCCCATTGCTGGTTCTGTGTGTATTGCACTCGGAGATGCTTCCCTTCATCTAGTTCCTTACAAAGACGCTCTTGGTGGTAACCCAGCAAACCCATGTCCAGACTCACCACGGAGCGTGCTGTAATTTGAAAAATACTGCTGAACAATCTCTTCTCTGAAAGAGGGGGAGAATGAAGCCCAGTCTTCTCCATATTGTAGGAGTCTGCAAGCTGTAGACTTCTGCCTGTGCTTTTCTTTCTTTCTGCAGTGCTGTGCTCGGAGAGAGAGCTTTTTCTGTCAACTTTATTCTTTGATTCTCTGTTGCTGCCAGAATGTCTATTAGACCTTCCATAAAAGATGAGTTTTCATTCAAAAGAGTTTGCTGCCCAATCTTTTTTGTCCCCCATAATATTATGTATTTCCCCTCAAATAATAGCAGATCATCCCAGCATTTGTGCACAGAAAGGTTTTATAACCACCAAGGAGCAAGGAAGCATGCATGAAAGCCGACACATTGCCCTGTTGCAGTGAGCAGCAAGCACCCTGTAGTCAGACAGAAAGCCAACAAAAGCAGCCCACTATCATTCATTTTCATCAGAAACAATAAAACCCAAGAAAACAAAGCTGAGAATGAGTGACAGTTGAGTGCTCAACCTGAAACAGGACGTTTATACCATTCCCTCCACGGCTCAAGGGACACGCCCATGACAGGGTAGAAAGCAAGAATCTGAAGAGAGAAAAGGGGTTGGGAAATGTCATCTTTTGGCAACACACAGCCACAGTAATCAGCCTCTCAACAACTGTAGGTGACCGGCTGTGCACACATACACACAAAAGTGGTCCCTTCAACAGCCAGACACATATGGAGGGGGAACCTAGAGTGCCCTAGCCCACACTGATAGAGTCAGAGGCACGGGGAGTCATTGCCTTTAGTTATGTGCCCCCTAGGGACCCCACCAGACTCCAGTGGCTAATTCCAAGACAAAGGTCACACAATGACCCTGATTAAACAGAATGGGTCACAGAACAATCCCAAAGCCATGGATCTAGGAAGAGACTGGTGGGGAAGAGGAGCTGCTGGGGAAGAGACAGGAGTGGGGTGAGGAGAATGATCAGGGTGTTTCATAAACATGTATGAAATTGCCAAAAAACTGATTTAACTTTTTAAAAACAACGTTTGTAATAATAAATATGTAAAGTATTTAGAAATAAAAAAATTAAATTTAAAAACCAGAACCTTAAGCTTTGTCACCATGTCACCCTTTGCCATGCTGGCAATGGTGACAGCAGGATCTTTGGTGACCTGCCACGGCGATGACAAGCATGTGTGATCATCATTTCAGCCATGAACAGTTGCAGACTTGGCGATGTTGGTAAACCTTTTGTATTTTTTTTAAAGATTTATTCATTATGTATACAGTGTTCTGTCTGTCATGCTTGCCAGCCAGAAGAGGGCACCAGATCTCACTACAGATGGCTGTGAGCCACCATGTGGTTGCTGGGAATTGAACTCAGGACCTCTGGAAGAGCATCACTGCTCTTAATGTCTGAGCCATCTCTCCAGCCCAAACCATTTGTATTTTTATGAGGCAGTCCTTTGAAAAACTGGAGTTGCTTACAAATTATCCCTCAAAGCAAACTCTGGTTTTGTTTGTTTGTTTTTCAAGATAGGCTTTTTCTGTGTAGGCCTGGCTGTCCTGGAACTCTCTCTGTAGACCACGCTGGCCTCAAATTCAGAATTCTGCCTGTCCCTCACATAGCCCAGGTTTATTCTGAACTTGCTATGTACCTGAGGATGACTTTAAGTGCCTGATCCTTCTGCCTCTACCTTCCAAGTAAGACGCCTTTTATAAAATGGTTCCCACAGCCAGACATTTCTTAGAAGCTAGTCTGAAGAGACTCTAGTCCTGAGTCAGCCAAATGCAGCAATGGATGCGCACTCCTGCTGTAGACGACCATGGACGGGCTGGATAAGTCATGGAGAACAGACATCTGTTCACATCTCTGCAAGCAGAGGAGCCCAGATCCAGGCATCAGCACCTGACATGGAGCTCTTGCTGTAATCCCATGGCAAAAGGCAGAGGGCAAGACGGGAGGGATGGAAGGAGAGAAGGAGGGGTAGAGAGGGGGAGGAGTGAGGAGAGGGAGGTGGACACTTCTTATTCTTTGCTGAAGCTCTCACTCCTGAGATGACAAGCTGTCCTAGAGAGATGGCATTAGTCCAGGCATGAGGGCAGAATCCTCACAGCCTCCTCCTGGACTTTGTTGCACGAGGACTACATTGCCAGCAAATGATCCAAATCATGTGGCCACTGTATTTCTACTCAGCATTAGTGCCTTCACTGAGCATGCTTGCTTATCATGGCCCCGTGGCTGTTTCGGGAGAGCCAGTTAGAGTCTGCCCCTTTCCTATCCTGTCCATGCCACAGATCTCCTTAACAGAGGTGGGACACGCCCTTTCTCTAACAGCCCAGTCCAGGTAACTGGCAAAGGAGGGTGGAATGGTTCTTAAATGTAACCACAACCGTATGGCTTTACTTTACACAACACCAAAGCTACCTTTAAACTTGGCAGCACCCCTCCATGGTCTCTGCCTCAGCTCCTCCCTCCAGGATCCTGCCTTGACTTCCCTGGATGATGGAATAAACCATACAGTGAAATAAATCCTTCCCTGCCTACGTTGGTTTTGGTATTTTATCACAGCAATAGGAACCCGAGACAGACAGAATCAAGAAAATAGCTCTAGATGGTCTGTCTATGCAGTAGGAAATCTGGAGAGGCTGGGACAGTCACGGTGGCCATCAGACTCCAGAGTTAGGATGCAACCCAGCTGTGGAGATCAGCATAGCAGGGCTTCATTGCCATGTTCTAAACTAAGCTCTTCCAGCTCCTGGAAGGTGACTTTTAAGTCTTGGAAGTTTCTGCCTGATAAGAGTGTTTCTGTTTACTCGGGGCCTTTGGCTGTGGCTAATAGCCTAAGATAACAATATGACTTATCGTGGGGACTTGGGCAGTATCAGCTTGACTGCTGGTGGAGCGGGATGCTGAAGGTCAGTCACCCAGGCTGCCATGTGACTGATGGACCAGGGTTTAGAGGAGCTTCCTGATGGCCAAACTCAGAGAACAATATTACAAAGTTGGCTGTCAGTGTGACTCCACTGAAGGAAAAAAAGACCAATAAAACAGAAAATAACCTAGAAGCTCGAGTCTGCTGTCTAGTCTCTGGCTTATGTGGCTTTGAGAAGGCGGGAGGTTGAGACAGGTTTTCTTAGGTAGCCCTGGCTGGCCTAGAACTCCTCCTGCCTCAGCCTCCAGAGTGCTGGGTGTACACACACATACACACACACACACACACACACACACACACACGCCACCATGCTAGGTCCTTGTGTGCCTTATCAGTTGCTGATTTTGCTGGGTATCTTTCTCTCTAATACACCGTAACCAGGAGCATGGAAACTTCCTGGGTTCCAGAAGTCCTGCTGGTTTAACCACTGAACCCCTGAAGGTCATCTTAGGGATCTCTGGCAATGAAACGAAATACTGATATAAAATAGCTACAAAAAGTCACGTGGCTAGTTCATTCGCCAAGTGAATAAAACCTCCAGTCTCCCCTATAAATCTCTCGAAACACTGCATCCCCAACCTGGGCAACGCTGATGTCTGAAGATACACAATGACTCTCTCAGATATGGTTAGTATTTAAATTGTTTTCTACTATGAATAAAATAATAAATTTGGTGGCTTTGGTAATGCTGTAGGACTTTTTGTTTCTACTTTTCTTAATTTGATTAATCTTTTTTTTTTTTGGTTTCTTGAGATAGGGATTCTCTGTGCTGGATTCTCTGGGATTGGTTGTGCTAGAACTCTCTTTGTAAACCAGGCTGGTGTAGTAAGGAGGCCACTAGATAGTTCTCGGCCACTTAGCCCCAAAATAATCACACAGAAACTATATTATTTAAATCATTGCTTTCATTGCTGGGCCCATTAGCTCTAGCTTCTTTTTGGCTAACTCTTACATCTTAATTTACCCCCTCTCCATTAATCTGGCATCACCACGAAGTCATGGCCTACCAGCAGTTTCAGCATGTCTGTCTCCAGCAGCGCCTGCTTTCTCCCAGCATTCAGTTTAGTTTTCCCCACCTAGCTCTGTTCCGCTATAGCTCTGCTATAGGCCCAAAGCAGTTCCTTTATTAACTAACAGTTCCTTTATTCACAGCATACAGAGGGGAATCCCACATCAGGCTGGTCTCGAAATCACAGAGATCCACCTGCCTCTGCCTCCCAAGTACTGGGATTAAAAGCGTGCACCATCACCACCCAGCCTGATAAATCTTCCTTGGACTCTTTTACAAATCTCTGCACCCAAACTTTTTTTAAACGATTTAGCTTCTGAGAAGTTGGTCTTTTAACTTTGGCATCTGGTAGTTTGAATCAACAGTGTTTTGGTAAGTCTGGGCACCCAGCTTTTGGACACTGGGACATCATGCTGTCATCTACAAAGTTTGTGACTGGGGATCGTGCAATCAGGTTACAACAGTCTACCCACACATTAGTCACAGTCCTTTCTACTTGGGAGCTTGTCATGGTTTAAGACTGCAACAGTCCCTAAAACTCTTGTGTTGACAGCTTGGTCCCTGTTGTGGTTTGATTACAAGACATCCATATAGGCTCCCATGTCCCGAGCTGGCAGCGCACTTTGGAAATGTCGTGGAACCTTTAGAAGATTCAGTCTCATTGGAGGAAGAACACCGCTAGGGTGGGCTTGAGGTCGTACATTGAACCAGGCCCTACTTTCTATGCTTCCAGAGTGTGGGTTAGGGGATCAGCCAGCCAGCCTTCTGTTCCTGGTACTGGGCCTTCTTCACCAGCATGGACACCATTCCTCTGGAACTGTGAGCCAAGATACCTTTTCTCCCCATAGGTTTTTTTCTCAGGGAACTTTATCACAGGAAAGAAATCAAAAGAGTCCCCCAGTCCAGGGTGCTGTAGACACAGGTGCTTTGGGAGAAAGGATCACAAGGGCTGACTATCTGTAGAGAAATCCATTGTGGGTTTTGGAGCTGGCAGAAGGCTTTGTTAAACAAACAAACAAACAAAACGAACTCTCTCTGCTTCCCAGGGGACACAGCTGAGCGGCTTGGCTTGCTCTGTCGTCCCTAACCCCACTCCATAACTTTCTGCCTCACCGGAGCCACTATGGTAGGGGCCAGTGAGCATAGGCTGAAACTTTGAAACTGTGAGCTGATATCTGAACTGACTTTCTCAGGTATTCTATTATAGTGTTAGGAAACAACAAAGCTCTGACTGGAAGAACAAAAAACAAAACAAAACAAAAACCCTGTTAAATTGTCTGATGTGCAGACCATTTAAATTGACAAAAGTCGGTCTTAAATGCTCTTAAGTTCATCTAATGGAAGCTCTGCATATAAGAACAGAGTGCAGTTGAAAGGACAGGGCTCGGGGACTCGGGCAGCCACAGATGTCCCTCTCCAGCAAGAACTGCCCACCCCGTACTAGGTTTCTCCGTTTTTCATCAGTAGCTTGGCTAATTTCTGGGAAAACTGAAGACAGTAATGCTTTTCACATGCTCTGGCATCTCAGTGTGTAAAATATTCAGTCTTCTGCATACAACACAGCTCTGAAATATTTAAGGCTGTCAAGATACTTTTGCTAGAAACAATAAGTCATAAAACCATAAATGTTCTATAGGAGTCTCAGGAGAATGTTTAACTTTCAGCGGGTTTCCTAAGTACAAAATGGCTTATGTTTTAAGTAACACAAGGCTAAAAGTTAAACGCTCTCCAGCTAGGCAGGACTGTTTTGGACAATTGCCCTGTAAACATCAGTCCTGTATTTCAGGCAAGGAATGATTCACATTCTGTACTCGCTCAATAACAGGTTTTTCCAAGAAGCGCCCTACAATTCACTGTACATTTAACTTTAAGGAAACCAGTAAGACAGAGACAAGCAGAACACTTGCGAATTTTTTCAAGCCTGAGCTCAGTAATCTGAGCAAGCAGTCGGCTCAAGAGTCAGCCTGCTTTACAACCCCTTTCTCATAAAGACTACAATCTCTTACAAACATTTTAAACGTGTGTGTGCGCGCGTGTGTGTGTGTGTGTGTGTGTGTGCGTGCGTGTGTGTATGAGAGACAGAGACAGAGACCGAGGTGCAGGGAGGTGTGTAAGTGCACCACAGCGTGAGCGGAGGTCAGAGGACAACGTGATGGGCGTGACTCTCTCAGGCCACCATGCACACTCCGGGGCTTGAACTCAGGTCGTTAGGCTCAGTGGCAAGCACTGTTACCTGTAGAGCCATGTCACCAGCTCAGAGCCTATCTTTAACCGTTTAAGCAACCTTAGCATGACTAATTGCTTCTCAGTGGGTAGAACCACAATGAGTATCATTCTTTGGCACACTTCTCTATAGCAGTTCTACAGAACAGTGCTGATGTGACGGCAGAGAAGTCTGGAGAACAGAACAGCCATCGAAGTAAAATGTAGCATTAAAAAGCCACAGAAACACAAGTGCCCTCTCAAAAGTTACTTAACAAAGCTATTTCTGAGATAAGTTTCTTATCTTTTCCACTAACCCATTATAAAATTCGGAACAGGCAGACTGCTCAGCAAAATGTTCCGCTTGTCAGGATTGCTACATTGTTGCTATTGCAGGCTGTACTTTTTATGAGGCTGCTGTTGTTACCAAGACAAACGGGGTTTGCCAAAGACAAATCTTTGCCCCATTTCAGACTGCAGACACGCATATGCGCCACAGGTTTCACCTCCCTATGGATTATAAAACACCACAGCACCCGCAAAATGCATTTCCTCCTTAACCTCAGCCCCCCTCTCAGAGTCCACAGTGGGGTGGAATAATGAGGTCACTTGGCAAATGATTTGTGTTAATTTATTTATTTGCCTACACTGGAAAACCAGTCATTCTCTGATGTAGGTCAGCCAGTATTTGGGAAACACATTATGGAAACCAGGAACCCCAAGAGTTTGGTTAAAATGGGCTTCCATCTGTAAAATACCAAACAGATTCACATTAGCACATGTGGGCTAACCGGTAGACTACCACAGCCATGGAGGGAATCTGGAAGCGTTTCTACTCGGAACTGGCCCGCCCACATTCTCCATAATGGCTTTCAAACACATTCTCTCTGAATGTTTATGAAGATATCCAGATATTCTGGGCTACATTTATATAGCTCAGGGACACAGCCTGTTTAGCATGCCCAAGGCCCAAGATTTGGTCTGCAGCACTGTGAGATAATTAAAAATCACACAACACTGCATAAAATAGGTGCTCCAATGAGCTGCAGAGTGAAGTCAGTTCTATAGGCAGAAAAGGGCTGCAAAAATCACAAAGAACGAAAAGTGGATTTGTTATTTCAAAGCAAATTCCCTTGAAGTGGGTGGGAGTGCACTTCTATAGCACAGTGCTCGCCTGGTATGTGTGTGGCCCAGAATTCAGTTCTCAGAATCATAAAAACAAACAAAAACCTAGAGGTTGGAAAGATGGCTCAGTGGTTAAGGGCACTGGCCACTTTTCTGGAGGACACCGATTTAGTTCTCAGCACCCACATGTCAGTTCATGACTGTTTAACTTCAGTTCCAGAGGATCCAATGTCCTCCTCTGGGCCCTGCAGACACTGTACTTACTTACATAGTGCACAGACATACATGCAGTCAAGACATCTATACCCATAAAACTAAACAAACAACAACCCCACCCCCACTTTCTATGTAAGATAGAGACAAAATACCATAGGTTATTTCAAGTAATTTTCTTCTGTAAAGATTAAAGCAGAGGAAACCTCATATTAGGCCTATTAAATGGTCTACTGGGGGGAATTATCTCTTATTATTACCTTTTATTTCTGAAAGGCCAAATAACTTAGTCTTGATTTGTTGCCTTTGGCTGGAGTAACTTTTAGCCTGGTCTGCTGGGACCCCCTCATCCCAGGGCAGTAGCCTCCTACAATTTTTATGTAACAAATTATCAAACAGGCATGTAGTGAGAGCAAGCACTGTGCTGGATGCTACAGGGTGAGTAGAAAGAACCTTACCCTCAAGAGTTCTCAGCCCATGGGAAAAACAAAAGCAGTCTACTCAGTGAGTTCAGGGTTACCTGGGCTCCATGACATCTTGTTTCAAAAAACACATACGAACACAACAAAACATGAAAGTATGCTGGGTACAAAGGTAGGGGAAATACTCAGAAGAGCAGCTTAGACCAGATTCGGGAGGCAGTGGGATGAGGTGAGAATAAGGAAGGCTTCTAGAGGGTAAACTGAGACCTGAAGAATGAGGAAAAGTTAGACAAGCAAATCCAAAGCCTAGGCAGACTATGGTCAAGAAACCTGCTTCAGCCAACTCTGGTGTGCACGCCTACAGCCCCAAGCACCACAGGCATGGAGGCAAGAGCACTCCAAGTTTGGGGCCAGTCTAGAGAAACAACAACAAAAAAATCTGGCCTAAAGTTTCTTTCCACAGAGTTAGATTTCAGTTTTTATTGGGTGTGGGCTTCTTATTCATACAACTCACTGAATTCCCACTTGGTACAAGAAACACTAAGTGTGGTGAACCAAATGATCAATCAGCACTGGAGCACTGATTATTACCTATGCACAGAGAAGTTTGTAAACACCTAAGAATTACTCACTCCACACCAAGAACACCACCTATAGATTAGCTAGCCCACGGATCAGCCAGCCCACGAATCTGATAGTCCACGGATCAGCCAGCCCATGGATCTGATAGACCACGGATCTGACAGCCCACGAATCTGATAGTCCACGGATACAGCCAGCCCACGAATCTGATAGTCCACGGATCTGACAGCCCACGAATCTGATAGTTCACAGATCTGACAGCCCATGGATCCAGCCAGCCCACAAATCTGATAGACCACGGATCTGACAGCCCACGGATGAGCCAGTCCATGGATCTTTGACTGTGGTATCCATCCTGTTGTACAGAACTAATTAGCCCAGGCCTGATAGACTGCTCACAACATTTAAAGTCAAATAAATAGGGGGCAGCAGAGATGGTTCAGTGGGTAAAGAGCTTGTATTGCTCTTCCAGAGGACATGAGTGAGGTCCCAAACATCTACATCAGCCTGTACCTCCAGCTCTAAGACATCTGACTCTTGGGCTTCCATGGGCACTTGAACAAATGATGCCCACATATACATAACTTAAATACTAATCTTTTTGAAAAATCAAATTTGTATTTAATTTTTGTATAGGTCATTATGGCTTAAAAACACTACTTCATAAACTGGTCATGGTGGCACACACTTTTAATCACAGAACTTAGGAAGCTGAGGCAGAAGGATCATGAGTTCAAGGTCAGCTTGGGCTATACATCAAGCCCCGGACTCAAACAAAACAAAACAAAAAACCTATGTTATAGTTTAAAAAAAAAAAAACTCTACTTTTAAAGTAAAAGGGCTACAACAAAAATCTTTAAAATAATTTTCAGAGCTGGGGCTGTGGGCCAGGGGCTGAGCACTTGAGGATCATGCATGTGTTCCATCCCCATCCTGGAATCCCCAATGACTTTTCAAGGACACCACTCCAGACAACCTGCTGTGATAAGTGTTCTCACTTTACCCTCACACCACACAGCTGATTTCCCTGCGGTCTAACAAGGAGAAACTGTTAGACCGCTCCTGTAGAGTGCACTCTAGATCCCAGCTCCCTCCAGTACTAGGAGACTCATAATACCTGCTGCTCCAACGCTGGAGGTCTGGCTTCCCAGGTCCAGGAAAGTTGAGCCCTGCCTTGGCTAGGAAGCTCCAGTTCTATTTTGTTTTCAATTAGAACCCAAGCAATTCTTTCTCAGTGAAGTGAAAAAAAATTAACAAAATCATTCAATGTTTCAGCAAGAAGTTGCCCCAGCAACTCCAACACTCCAAAGAAAGAGAGCTTTGGCTCCTCCCACCAGAGTCAGTAGCCTTGGCAGGCAGGTAGCCATGGTGGAGTGACAAAACCATTCTTTACTGTTTCCTAGTAATTAAATGTCACCTCACCAACCAAAACAAACTCCAGAGTAACCTGCGACAGATTGTGTTGTTCCTGCACCACGGTGCCAGACTGTATGCTTTGCTTTCTCCTTTATGACCCCAGACCAGGAAGCAAGGTGACCACTTCCACAGAGAAGAAAGAACACTCCAACTCAGTTCCTAAGGACATAGCCACAGCTTTGCTTTTAGACGTCGAGCCACGTAAACTTGTGTTTTACTTTTTCTTTTTTGCTTAGACTCAAAAGCACTTAGAGCAGCGGTCCTCAACTTTCCTGACGCTGCGACCCGTTAACCCAGCTCCTCATGCTGTGCTGACCCCCAGTCATAAAATTACTTTCATTGCTTTCTCATAACTGTAATTTTGCTACTGGTATGAATCATAATGTAAATATCTGTGCTTTCCAATGATCTTAGGTGACCTCTGTGGAAGGGTTATTCAACCACCCGCAAAGGGGTCATGACCCACAGGTTGAGAACTGCAGATTCAGAGTTTTCCTTAAGTGCCAACCCTCTTCTGGGTGCTGTGCTCTTTACAAGCCATCTCAAGGCAGGTGGTAGGGCCCCACTCATAGGCGGAACCGAAGTGGTCCGGAATCCTTGGCTTGTGAAGATTTCAGCAGAGGAGACTGGTTTTCAACCAACTCTTTTCACTTTGAGATCCTAAGTGTTTTTCTACCACACTATATTTTTATGAGACAATTCTCAATTCTTAATTGAAATAGCCAAGTACTCACTAAAATTTTTGTATGGTAATTTGGTTTAGCAATATAGTTTTCTTTTTTATTCCATGCTGGGAGTTGAGCCCAGGTAAAACTCTTTACCACTGAGTCAAAATCCTATGTTTCCACACAAAATGACTTTCCTGGTAAATGAAGGATGCTCAGCCCTTTCCTAAGTGCACAGAAACAAAGGCAGAGAACTAATGGGCTGTGTTATGGCCTAGTTGGTTTTTTGTTTTGGTTTTTTCCTTTTCCTTCTTTCTAAATTTAAGCAACAGAGCTCCGTTCTCAAGGAGGAAAGGCAGAATGCTGAGGTAAGAGGATGGATGTTGGGCAGAGTCCACGGTGGTCATTTCCAGGGCCGAGAGGCTGACAGGTCACAGTAGGTGCACTGCTTAAACCAGAGAGAAGGAGATTCTGCTCTGCTACAGGCGGTCCTAAACACAGCCCCCAGGCGGGATGGGTCTTCTAACCTGGCCCTTCTCAGCGCTGTCTTATTGCCCAGGAGGCCAGAGTGACCCTTATTTCTATTACACACACCTTTTGCTTCTTCCTATGAAAACAGATTGCCCCTAAAAATTGCTTTTCTCAGGCAGTGGTGGTGGCACACACCTTTAAGCCCAGCTCTCAGGAGACAGAGGCAGGCAGATGTCTGTGAGTTCCAGGCCAGCAGGGCTACCTATTGAGACCCTGTCTCAATGTACATGCAAAATAAAGAAATTGCCTTTTATGGCTAGGCACAGCTGGCTGCACATGACGGTAACATGTGGGAGGTGTAGGAGGACAAGTTCAAGACCAAGAACTACACAGTGAGTTTGGGGCCAGCCTGGTCTACTGTCTCAAAAAATGAGAGCCAGGTGGTGGTGGTACAGGCCTTTAATCCAAGCCCAGCATTTGGGAGGTAGAGGCAGGCAGATCTCTGTGAGTTCTAGTGTAGGCTGGTGTACAAAGTGAGTTTCAGGACAGCCAAGGCTGTGCAGAGGGACCCTGTCCTAGAAAAACAAAAACAAAATAAAAAATAAAAAAAAGAAAGAAGACAATTGCTTCTTTACTTTTATTTTGAAGCAGCTCCTTGGGCTCCTGATCAACAGGGTTTACTTCCTCAGACTGCACACTTCCCATCCACCGGGAATTCAGGTAAATACACGCTCCAACTGACCCTTTGGAATGGGCCCATTTCTTACACTTCCTCCCTAATTTCAAGCTTTTCCCTTTCATACAGCTCTCTATCTAGTTTCTATTTCCATTTCAGTTGATGACATCAGTTTTCTAGTTGTCCCAGAAAATAAAAAGGTAAGTGTTCCAAAGATATTCCACAGGCTTCTAGGAAGACAAAGTGTAAATTTATTATAAAACAAAGAAATCCACTGTGACAGCACTGATTTTAAAGTATAAAAAGAGACACCACATTCACCTAATTCACTTTCTCTTGTGGATAAAGAAAATGAAATGCCTAAGTTCTTCTAAAATCCTATTATCTTCTTGGGTCCCAGACATCCACATTGGCATGTACTGATGAGAACCACATATAAAGCAAACGAGAAACCAGAAAGTTATGAAAGAGTGAAAGGAAATCAGTTACTGGTGTTCAGAAGCAGCAGGTTGGAAAGAGCATGGGGACAACAGAGGAAGAAAGCTGAATGAACATCTTTGAAAATTAAATAATTATGCAGCCCTTTCCGCAGCTGTCACAGGAAAGCTGAGTTAAAGGTATTTTCAAAAACTGAAGAATTATTGTGCTTTCCCCTTTCCAAACCAAACAAACAAGAACACTGCTGAGATCTAAAACAAGGTAAGGTGGCAATGGCAGGGAAGTTAAAGGATTCTGGTCACTCCGTGTTGCTCTTCAGGTGACAGCCTACCTAAGGGGAATTGTGGAATGGCCATCGGAGCTCAGGTGCAGCTCAATTTAAATGAGACTCCATTCGGTACCCTTCTTAGGTTTACCTCAAGGGAGCTGCAAAATTACTGCCTCTGCAGGTTGATGAGGGCAGGGCCTCTGGTTAATAGCAACAACAAAAATTAGCCATTTATTATTCTGGGATTCTTGGTAGGTCATTAGCCATTATTCTGAAAACATACAACTTCACATTTTATAGAAGCCAGAAACATAGTTGAAAAGTTCCCCAAAGTACATTAAATAAAAACCACGTAGACACGCAAGCTCTCACTGGTGAGGTTCATTTGGACGCCAGCTTTGCCATGCTCACAGCTCCCACTTGATGTCGTCCTTCTGCAGTTTCACCTGGAGATTGTGGACATGGACTGCAGGGCAGGTGCTGTGTTTCTGGAAAGGGTTGGTTTCATCCCAACATTTCCTAGGGCTATTTTTCACGTTCTTTGCTCCTTTAGGGTTGCCATCTCCCCGATGGAAGGATTCATTTATCCTTGAGTTCTGAACTTTTTGCTGCAGTTTACGGACCTGTAGAGAAAAGAAAATCAAATGTTTAAGATAAAAATTAATATAAATATGTCCAGAAATAGAGGACTAGATTGGTGCCTTAAAGATTATGTCCAAAGGTTCAATTCAGCAAGTCACTCACTGACCACCTGGTCCGTGGCTGACACATGGAACGGCCTTGGCTTCAGGGAGCTCACTGCTCCGGTTAATGAGCAGAAGCACACAGACGACCACAGAGACTATCCAAGCTGGGATGACTCTGAAGAGAAGAGCGTGCATGTGAGAAGGGCAAAGTAGGGAAGACGGGTGTGGACAGGAAGTTGAACCAGAGATACCGGTCAGAACAGAGCTCCATGAGAATGGGATGTTTTAGGTGTCATTAACAGCAAAGTAAAGAACTGGCGCTAAGATCGCGTGTTTATTTGCTTAGGAGGCAATTTTTAGTTAAAGGTTAAATTTATCACAATAAAAGGTTTGAACGCTTATTTAAATTATAAAATACATAGATTGGGTCACTTTAAAATTGTGATTATTCTTCTGTCTAAAGTTTCTTCTGTGCAATTCCTAGAAAGGGCACAAGTTGTACAATCTCTGCCCCAACACAATCATAATTTTTTTTTACTTGCTATAATCTTAAAAGCCAGTAAAATGAAAATACGGTTTTCTTTCTTGGCTATAAGCATAATGAATACAGTAATATTCAGAGCTTGTACAAATCACTGTCTTATAATAGTATGTGCGTGTGGAGAGTTGATGTACCAGCAGCTTGTCTGAATGCTGACCCTTCCCTTTTATAGGAATGTGAGTGTGTGTGTATGTGTGTGTGTGTGTGTGTGTGTGTGAGAGAGAGAGAGAGAGAGAGAGAGAGAGAGACTCTTCTGCTTCAGCAATGTCACAGTGTTCTAAGTTCATCTATGGATAGTCACTGGCTTAGAGTAAAATATTATACTCATGATTCTTCTGCTAAAATAGTGAAGGCCACTAAAACACAGGTACAGAATCCTCCGTACCTGAATCCTACAAACTACAGGTGGCTAAGCTTAGATTTCCAGGGAACACAATACAGCCCTGCTTGTTTCAGAAGGGCGAGAATGGTTTCAGGACTGAGGTACCAGGTTTCTGTATGGTCCTGCCTCTGTGGCACAGAGGATATGACTAAAGCAGTGGGAGGGAAGAGAGGAGGCAGGAATGCTGGAAGGGTAGCTGGAGGCTACCAAGGCAAGAGCCTACTACACATTTCCCCCGGCCTGACGCCACAGGAACTCTACTGCTCTAGTCCTTACCTTAAAGAACTGTATAGAGACCCATGGTATTACCTGCAGTGGAGGCTCTCTGTAAGAAGACCAAACGACTTCTGTGTATCTTTTAACACACCATACCACAAACTTCCAACTGGAAGGCCATGTGACACTGAATCCACATCTATGTGTCAGAATATTTGTTTAACTATGCAAAGATATGTTGCATTTGTTTATGTTGTGGAATATCTGTTTAACTATGTAAAGATGTGTTGCTGTTTAACCTTGCCTGCTCAAGGCTCCTGATTGATCTAATAAAAAGATGAATGCTCAATAGTGAGGGAGGAGGTATAGGTGGGACTTCCAGGCAGGGAGAGTAAGTAGGAGGAGAAATTTAGGATCATGGAATAAAGAAAAAGAGATGCCAGGGGTCAGACAGACATACAGAGGAAGCAGAAGAGTAGGACACAGAGAATGAAGGAAAGGTAAAAAGCCCAAGGCAAACCATAGGTAAATAGAATCAGGTTAAATTGAGTTAAAAGAGCTAGTGGGTCAAACCTCATCTAAAGCAGAGCATTCCTAATAATAAGTCTCCCTGTCTTTGTTGGGGAGCTGGCTGGTAGCTCAGAAAATCCCAACTACACATTTATTTCTAGTACTACTTTGTTTTCTTTTTTCCTTTTCAAACATTGTACGGCAGTTGTTTTTGTGTTCTGAAAACCAGTAGTTCTCAGAAGTGGGGTGTGTGTGTGTGAAAGTAGTGTTCTTACACTGTCTTGATGCTTCTTGAGTTTGGAAATCTGGTCTTCTTTGCTCTCCATCTTCTTGACTAATTGCTCCAGCTCGTGCTTGATGTCATCAGACACTGAATGGCTTCCAGTTTGTCTCAATAGTTCTCTGTGCTCTCTATAGAGAAAAGCAAACATCAGGGCTGGGGAATAATTCAGCCAGAGAGTGTTTCTCTGCATGCCAGACCCTGTGTTCAATACTTAGCAATATAAATAAATAAATAAATCCACAAAAGTAGTATTGTCTGACATGACACATGGATCATTTTTGCATGATTAAAAATAGAGCAGACATTACATATAGTTATAGTTCACCTGTTTGTCACAACTAAATTTTTTCTTCAACTATGAGTTACAGTTAAGACTAAAATATTAATCTTCAAAAATAGTCACTATTAGCATTAGGATATATAACTAAATCATGATAAACAATTTAGATTTAGAACTACCTCAGTATCTAGCGGTTAAATAATCTAAAAAACAATCTAAATTCCTGGTGTTCTCAGCTAAAAAGAATGAACGGTTCTACAGGGTTTGGCCAGGGGCAACACGTGGTTCTCTTCAGTTCCATGTCTGGGATTAGAGATCTGTCAAGAGAACAGTTATGTGTGCAGCAGCAGTTCATGAGTTCAGCGAGTCTGCTAGCTTGTCACGTAGTCCTGATGTGTGTGCTGAAAGGGATTTAAGCATGGGATATAATACAATAACCCCTGTGCAGATCCTCCTTACTAAGGAAGCTTCCAAATCTGTGATACGGACCACGCAGAATCTAAAAGGAATGGTATTCTTATCTGCTTAGTGAAATCACCCACATTACTAAAAGATTTCAAAAGAAAAGCATATTTCTTCTAAAAGCTCTTCTGAGTTCTAATCTAAAGTCTTCAGACTCAATATATGTGATTCATAATATCTGTATATCAGTGTAAATCTATGGAATACAGGAAAGTAGTAATTAGACATAGTTAAAAAGTTAAATAGTACAGTAGAAACAATGAAAAATATTATCAATAAGCTTATGGATCAAAACAAAGTAAGTCCAAATAGCCATGGAGAATTTATAGGTGGGAGCTACAGAGATCACTAAAGAGCTGACAATGTGTGCTGCCGTTGCAGAGGACCCGAGTTGGGTGCAGCCCTCTGTCACTCCGGCTACCGAGAACCCAGTTCCTCTTCTGCGATCTGAGAGCACCTGCACCATGTGCACATATCCACTCACACGCAGCATTTTTTAAACTAATAAAAATAAATCTTAATGAATATATAGTTGATACTGTTCTTAAAAGAGTCGAGAGAAAAAAGTATCTAAACACACACGGTTATTTTAATAAAGAACAAACACTTACACAGTCATTTGGTCCGACTCCTCTTGCATTGCCATTAGAAGATCAGACAAACTGTCGCAGATGGGAATGGGCTCTCCTGAGTTAGGGGGTACAGCTTTGCCCCGGGAAGTTGTTCTGAGAGGCTTGTAGCGACACTGCGGCTCAGTGACTGGAGCCGGCCTCTGAAGGCAACGGAGCCCATAGGCATGCATCATCTGCAGAAATTTACAAGCTTGCATTAAAGGAACAGCCCGCGCTGGACAACGTGAGGGGGGGAACACAGCTGTGAATAGACTAGGCTCGACAGTGTGTGTGCCGGTTAGATCTCGTCAGCCTGACACAAGCTCAGCCTTCTGGAAAGAGAGAACCCAGCTGAGAAAATGCTGCCATCCTCTGGCCTACAGGCAAGTCTGTGGAGCATTTTCCTGATTAGAAGAGATTGATGTAAGTGGGGGCAGTGCCACCCCTAGGCAAGTGGTAAACTGAGCAAGGCCTGGAGAGCAAGCCTGTAGGAATTGTTCCTCCATGGTCTCTGCTTCAGTTCTTGCCTCCAGGATCTTGTCCCAACCTCCCTTCATGGAGGACGGTAAACTGAAATAAACCCTTTCCTCCCTACGATGCCTCTAGTCATGGTGTCCGTCACAGCAAGGGAAAGCTAACCAGGACAGTGTATGAACAGTATTTGCAAACCAAGGCCATGATCCTCATTTCTGTCCTCTTACCTTCTCCCTCTCCAAAGACTGTGCTCCACACTTTGGGTCCATTTGCTGAGGGGGTTCCCTCTTTAA
This sequence comes from Bramus lutescens, assembly GCA_001685075.1. Taxonomy (NCBI): domain Eukaryota; kingdom Metazoa; phylum Chordata; class Mammalia; order Rodentia; family Cricetidae; genus Bramus; species Bramus lutescens. The sequence goes on along the minus strand of LOEQ01000657.1, from coordinate 307,430 downwards.
ACACTTCGTTTTCTGAAGGTTAGCAAGGGAAAGAGTAAGCAAAGTACTATTTTAATATATATTTATGATATGAAAAGCTCTCAAAACTCAACAGCAAGTAGTGCAATTTGGATGTAGAAGCAGACATGAATAGATATTTGACTAGAAGACAAAAGGCAGACACATAAAGAGGTGGTTAACAACCTATTCAGATTAATATAAAATAGCCAAAATAAAAAAAGTTAATAATAAAAAAGAAAACATCATCACAGGCCTATTAACATGGGCAAAATAAAAAAAGTAATGACATCAAATTTTGTCAAGAATGCACAGAAACTACATCACTTGCATATTGGTAAAGCCACTTTGGGTGACAAGTTGACAAGTTGGCAGTTTTTTATAAAGTCAAACATGTATTTATCTTATGTCCTAACAACTGCACTTTTGAGCGATTATTCTAGAAAAATAAAAATTGATGTTCACACACACACACACACACACAAAACCATAACACATGGATACAATATCTTTACTTGCAATAGTTGAAAGGTAGCAACAACGCAAACGCCCTTAAACAGGGACTGATAAGGTGTAGTAGATCCTTAACGTGGATTAGTGCAAAAGGCAAGGAGAATAAATAACCACTCAGATGGAAGCCCAAGGAAAAGGCAACTCCAAAGGCTCACGCTGTATAACTCTACTTGACCTTTTTCTCATTGGGATACAGTCTCACTATGCAGTACAGGCTGGTCTCAAATCATGGCAATTCCACTGCCTCAGCCACCTCACAACTTAGATTGCCGGCCTGTTCCACAGTGCCTGACCACACAGGATTCTTGAAATAAGAAAACTACAGAGAAGGCGAACAGAATAACACTTGCTGGGCCTGGGGGAGGGGTGTGGGTCTGAAGGAACTGTCTGGAAGAACCTTAGAGTGGGTAAACAGTATCTTGATTGTTGTGATGGCTACATGAAGCCACGCAGGTGACAAATCTATGTACATCTCTCAGGCCTCTCAGTTACCATTAGAATTATACCTCTGTCTCTACTGTTCCTAAAAGCCTTCAATGGGTGCCAACTAATAGTAAAAGTTCAAATTCAACACTACCACCAGTTTTCAGACAGGAGTCTCACCGTTTGCCAGGCTAGCCAGGAACTTACTATGTACTTCAGGTTGGTTTTAAACACAGGGCCCTCCTGTCTTGGCCTTCTGAGTATAGGAATTCTAAATGTTCATCACTACACCCAACTTTAAAAGTTAGTTTTTTGTTGTTGTTGGTGGTTTTTTGTTTTGTTTTGTTTTGTTTTTCCTCTTTTTGGAGACAGTGTCTTATTAGGCCAGGATAGTCTTAAAATTATGCATCTCTGTCCCCAGTAGGATTATATTTTAACACATTTCTCCTCTCTGCAGGGTGTCATTCTTTAGGATTCCGGGATGACTGCAGTGTGGCGGCTCTGCATCATTCCCACGTCTCAACACATTCCTGCTTGTCCTTGAACTCCCAGACTCCCTGCCTCAGCCCCAGCTGGCACTCTAAGCATGTACTGTCATGCTGGGTTTATCTGTCTCTGTCTCTTAGAATCAATGGCCTAAACAACAAAATCCATGAGCTGAATATTCAACCGGAGACATGGAGACACAGTATTAGAGATAAATGGGAGCGCCTGCACTCTGAGCCTATCTCCGGTGATGTGAGAGCGCCTTTCCACCCTGGGAATCAGCACTTTTACTAACCGATTTTGCTCCTAATTACCCTCTACTCTTTCAGAAGTTATATTTTCTTTCTTATATTCTTTTTATCATCTCATAGTTTCTGCAGTAAATATGTAAAGTTAAGCTTCTATCTTATCAGATAAAAGATAGCATTAAACAAGTATGTAAAAATAGTCATTGCTCCATTTGCAAATTATTTATAGTGCTTTTCTATCTGGGTTTCCAGTTCAAATCTCATTACTCAAATAAGATATAAAAAGACATTAAGGAAATAAGCAAAACAAGTGGTTTTTATTATTATAGCTATAAAATTATTTTTCCATTTTTGTGTTTGTAGCTTTGTGGGCACATGTGTGGAGTGCATGTGTACATGTATGTGCATATATGTGGAAGCCCAAGGTTGATGATAGAATCACCCTAGATTGTCTTTCTGCCTTATTTGTTGAAGGCAAGGTCCTTTAATCAAACCCAGAGCTCATTGATATGGCTAATTTCTCTAGCCAACTTGATCAAGGATTTCCTTGTTTCTACCTTTCAAGGATCTAATTAGCAGGGAGGCTGCCTTGCCCCACAGGCATTTAAGTCAGCGATGGATTGCATCCCTCATGCTTGTTCAGCAAACATTTAACTATCACTGAGCCATTTCCCCAATTTTGAATATAGTTATAAAATTCTTTTTAAAAATTATTAAGGATCCAATGAAATGGCTCAATTCGTAAAGACCCTTGTAAAAGCCCTGGCAACCTGAGTCTAATCTCTGGAACCCAAAAGGTAGAACATGCCCTGCAAGTTGTCGTCTCACCTCCATGTGCGTGCCATTGTTGCACGTGTGTGTGTGTGTGTATAAATAAATGTATAACAAAACACAGTCAGATAGCCAGGTTTGGCAGTGAAGTACATGACTGTAATCCCACCTACTCAGGAGGCTTGGGCAGGAGGACTGAAGTCAGGGTCAGCCCAGGCTATGTGGCAAGTCTGAAACCAACATGGGTTACTAGGGTGTAACCCTGTCTCAAACATTAGTAAATAAAATTGAAAAATCTTTCTTTTTACTGTATATATATTTATATAAAGCTGCATTTAGGATTTTTTTTAACACAGAAGCACATCAGACCCAGTTTCTCTCTCTCTGTCTCTCTCTCTCTGCCTGGTGCCTCTGGATCAGGATGTAAAGCGCTCAGCTGTTGCTCTAGTGCCTGACTGTTCTCACCATGATGATAATTGACTAACCCTCTGAAACTGTAAGCAAACCCCAATTAAACGTTTTCTTTTATAAGAGCTGCCTTGGTCATGGTGTCTCTTTACCGCAATAGAACAGTAAGAAAATGTATTTTATCATAAAAACCTTTTTTTTTTTTGGTTTTATGAGACAGGGTTTCACTGTAGTTTTAGAACCTGTTCTGGAACTAGCTCTTGTAGACCAAGCTGGCCTCAAACTCACAGAGATCCACCTGCCTCTGTTTTCCGAGTGCTGGGATTAAAGGCGTGCACCATCTGGCCATAAAGAAGCAGAAAAGACTAAAGGATAAATAAATGTCTATCATAAAGTGAAGAAGTAATATCTGGGGAAAGCTGAATATGCATACCTTCTTTCCCTTACAGTGCTGTGATTGTGAAACTATAGACATTAAAAGTCTGCTGATTTCCAGTCCAGTTTGAAGCTATAAAATTAAAGAAATAATTCATAAGACTGATCTGTAACAAGCTTCTTTATACATAACGAAAGTTGAGGTCTCAGCTTTCAAGTATAAAAATATGTTCTAAAGTCAAGCAGGGCTTAGTTGCAGTAATTTAGATGGAGCTGAAGCAGGGTTGCATGAGTCTAGGAGCTCAGGGCCAGCCTGGGCAGTGCAGTGAGACTCAAAGTTAAAAAACAAAATAGTAAAAATAAAGTCTCAAACTCAAAAACCTTTGAAAAAGAATACTCCAGTAATACATTAGTTTGGCAATTATGACTATTTTCTGTTTATAAAGGAATAAATTAGGGTGTGTGTGTGTGTGTGTGTGTGTGGTGTATGCTCATGTGTTCCTCTCAAGGAGTCAGTTACCTCAACTAAGAATATATATAGGATGTGCAAGGTCTTTGGCAATACATCTGAGAATATGGATGTACAGGCTAAGTGAGAATTTTGCTACTACAGCAAAACAGACTGTCGTAACAATGTACAACGCCCAAATTGAGTGTAGACTAGGGTTCAGGTCACGAGAATGAAGTATTCAAAGACATGCGGTCACTGTGATAGACTATAGAATGCTACTGACCTCACACGCTCTGTCTTGAAACAGCTTGCGCTGATGCTCCTCTTCCTTTAGTTTTTCCTCTAGATAGTTTATCTTATCCTGCAATAATGAACATGTATGAAAACCAAATGTCCTTTCCAAGATGGTCCTGGGGGGGGGTCTAGATTTTTAAGAGCTAGCAAGTTAGAATAGAAAGTAAGAAAAAGGAATGGCAAAAGATGCCAAGATTTCTCTTGGCTGTCTACCTATGCTTCCTTCCTTGCTATTGCACATGAGGGCAAAATGAAACAGAATAAACCCACAGCTTTATTCGTGGCCACCACCAGACCCACAGAGAATATACCCACAAGTTTTATTCTCAGCTACCACCAGAACCATGACGAAGTTTCCGAGAATGCTATAGCTTTTAAAGCTATTATGGTCTTGGGTCTCAATGTTCACAAAAAATAAAAATAAATAAAAAACAAACAAATAAACAAAAAAACAAACAAAAAACCAAAACCACACCAAAACAACAAAAACAAAAATAAAGAAACCCAAAAACCAAAACAAAAACAAAAACAAAAATCCCAAAACACCAAACCAAAACAAACCAAAACAAAAAACCAATAGCAATGTCAGCCATGTGCATGTGATGGGGGATAATGTTGGGGAGCAGGGTGGGAAGACACCTGAGAAATGTAAGACTAGTTATTTAAGTGCTTAGTGCTATGCTCTGTCAAACAAGGATTATAATAAGCTGGAGGGCTAGCAAGACAGCCCAGCAGGTAAAGTGTCTGCCATGTAAGTCTGATCACTTGAGTTTGATCCCTGGAATCACACAGAAGTAGAAGGAGAGGAGCAATTCCACAAAGCTGTCCTCTGCCCTCCACACATATGTCATGGCATGCATGCACCCCATCCCATCATTCACATACACATAGCATAACAAATGTTAAAAGAGTAACACACATGAAATGGTAAAGCAACGAGAACAATTTGAAAGGCTCACTGCACACTCCACACCTTACACATACACATTACACCTTTTATGTGTGTGTGGTTCGGAACAGGAACCATGACAGAAGTGTCAAGGGGAGAGACTTCTGAGTTTTGCAGCTCTTAAGAGGGGCTACAAAGAGGTTCTAGAGCAGCTCTGTGAAATGACAAGGACTTGGTGGGAGGAGGAGCAGAGGTGTAGGACAGGCAATAAAGGCCACCTAACACCCTTCAGGTCAGACACCTGAAATGAAAACATCCTGCCATCTTAGTCAGATGCCTTCTGTGCTATCAGCAGGCAAGCTCCCTCATGCCAGGACAGAACACACTTTCTCCCCAGGCAGGAATTACCTGGATTACCGAACGCTGTACATGAAGGGCTCTAAACCTTTGGCTGCTCACTCCCATACAGTGCCAGCTTTGCATCCCTCCTGGCGCCATCACCTCCGAGACAAGCAAAAGCTTACCTCAGCAGTCTGCTGAGTGGCTGTCAATCTAAAACACTCTTTTTCTAAGACATTGAGCTTTTCAAGTTTAGCGTTCAGCTTCATCTGATCTTGTTCTTTTTCCCTTTGAAGCTGGGCCTGGAAAAGATTAAAAAAAAAAAAAGAAACAAACAAAGAAAGAAATCTTAGTTTGGCAAGTGATGCCAGTGGATCAAGAGTCAGATAATTTCTGAGAAATTAAAATATAACATAATCAGCTGCTAGAAACATGTACACACAGGTACATATGTTAGGCACTTCCAAGCAGAGAACAAGAAAATCAAGTCCTTTTAAGGAGCAAATGTGATTTGTGACAAACATGTCGCTGAATTCGCACGGAAAGAATAAACCTCTTTGCATCCTTATACAACAGTGGTACTAGGGAGGGGATCCCACAAAACTTACACCAAAGAGATGAGGTGTGGCCATGGGTGACCAAGCCTGCTCACAGCCCAGCCTCCCTGACTCTAACAGAGAAGAGCAGCTGGGGACAAAACATGACAGGAAAGTTAACCTCACACATGTGCAGGCTGTTTAACAGGACCATTTATTACCACATTAGTAATAAGGACCAATGTTGAGGGGCAAAGAAGAACCTTACTCGGGTTTCTGTGAACATAAACATGGCTCTAAAAGGGAAAGCCCGCTAATTAGAACAAAATGGAAAGTGGGCATTAAACGCGGTCTTGGAGACCTATGACGCATTAAATAGTACCGTCTCCGAGAAGAGAGAGGAATAGGGCAGAATGCCCCCGGAAGAATGCAGGCTAAAAATAGTCCAAGCATAATTTAAAACACTGAAAGATTAAAAATAAAACCCCCAAACACCAGAAATAAAAATGTCGAATCAACAAGTAGGAACTGGACAGAGGGGCATTGTCAGAACACGGCCCAGGAATGGAGGTGTGAGGGGCGAATTCTGAGTGCTTGTGAGAACACTCCAAGAAGACAGGAGGATTCTGTGCCCTCAGTTTCTTCCAAACAGAGGTGTTCCTGGACCGTTTCGTGCTCCTCTCAGATGTAGCAGATGGGAGTGAGTTTACTCCAGACTCCTCACCATTGATTGTTGCTGTTAAATGCTTAAACTAGCCTTTATCTGTCTCTATGGAAAAACATGGTTTTGCCACATATGGCTCCTCCTTGTGATTATACCCAGCTTGAACTCATGAGAACTTTACTCAGGTGACTTTTCTTAACCCTCAGGGCATAGACAGAGCTGGCTATTGCATGAGACTTTAGCCAGCTTCATTTCTCGCCTCCGTTCCCCCAGGTCCCAGAGCCTCTAGAGTGGTAAACAGTGCATCAATTATCAAACTGCTAAAAATTAACAATAAAGAGAAATTCTTACCAGCATGCTGAGAAGCAGAAATATAGCACACATAGAGGGAAGAAGAATAGCCATTAGATACCATGAACGCTTAAGACAAATGGGACAAAAATCTTTAATGTACTAAAAATTTAAAGTTGGGCATTGTGGTATACTTCTGTAATCATAGTACTCAAGAGTGAAGGCAGGAGGATCAACCTGAGCCAGAAATCAGCCTAGGCAATACAGCAAGGTCAAAGTCCAGTCTGCACTTTAGAGACTAGCTCAAAACAAGCCAGCAAACAAAAACAACTCCCCCCAAAACAACAATAAATAAACATACAGGGCAAGAGAGACGGCTCAGACGGTAAAAGTACTCGCTGTTTGAGCCTGATGATCTGAGTTTGGTCCCTGGAACCCACAGAAGAACCCGAGCAGGGTGGCGTGCATCTGTCAGCAGATGCAGGGGAGCTGTGTGGAAGCTCACAGGCCAGTTAGTGTGGAGTATGCAGCTCAGCTGCAGAAACAGAGGCAGACCCTGCCTCCAAACAAAAGGAGGAGAAAATGGACTTCTGAAGAGTGGGCCACATGTGTGCTCCGACACCACACACATACACACCTAAACACACACACACATACAAAAACAGACAAACAAGACATGAAAGTCACAAACTAGAGTTCTATGTCTAGCAAAAACATCTCTCACAAATACGTCTGAAATAAAGGCTTCTCCAGGTATATGAATGCTATGAGAATTTTGGGCATTAATTTTTTTCTTCAGACTGAAGAAACTCAATCCATGCAGGAAAATAAAATGCACTGGAAATGATTAAAATGTAAATAAATATATATTTTCTTTGTAATTTTCTTTAAAGGACAATCAGAATTTAAGAGCACTAACAAGGAACTACGGGTCGGTTTCATGACATGTAAAAGCAGAGGAAAGCTGTACTGCAAATGGGAAACTGGATGCACATGGCAGAAGGGTCTTTCTCGTGATGTGTTTAACACTAATTAAGGCAGACTGTGGCAAGTTAGAATACAGGTGTCTGATGGAAGAAGCTGTCACCAGAGCTGGGGGTGCTGGTTCATGCCAGAAACACCAGCCCCTTGAAGGCTAAGGGGAGACTACTGCAAGTTCAAACCCACCCTGGCACCAGATTGAGACCTTGCCTTAACACTAATGAATGGATGGATGAATGAATGAATGAATGAATGAATGAGTAATGGGTTGAAGGAGCAGCTCAACAGTGAAACACTTGCCTGGTATGTACAATGCCCAGGGCTCAATTCCTTGCACCACACACACACAAACACATATGCACACAAAGAAACCACTAGTAAGATTTGAAAATACTTTTAAATGAATTAAATAAAAATAAAAATGATCAAACTGTTGGGTGAAGGCAAAAAGTGTTTGGTAGGGACTAGATAACTTTATAAAAACAGAACAGTTGAGAGAATGAAAGGAAGACTCGGGGTGAGGTACATTAGAAACTGCGTCTGAGTGATGCTAGGAAGAGTCAGACAACAGAGCACAGACTATTCCAAAGAGAGAAAGATGAGAGGCATCACAAATCACAAAGGAGGTGACAGGACAGAGAGAAGTGTGAAGAAGGGCAAGGGAGCTAACAGGATGGGTAGCACATGGCTTCAGCTGTGGCTCTCAGGCAGGGGGAGCAAGACTTAGGCAAGTCCAAAAGGTAAAGGCAGGCAGGCCGCATAGTGAAGAAGCTCTCAAAAGCTACCTGTCCATCTGGGGAAATCTATCAGATGGTGACTCCTCCTGTGTGACAGGCCAACACTCCCCATTTCCAAGGGCTGTGTGCAAGGGAGCCAGCCTATTGTTCTCAGATTGAGCTATTCTGGGGATCTGAAAAACAAGGAATAACCACAAGGCAGGTGGTAGCCTGGGACTCCATGCTGCAGCCCCTGGGAGGATGCAGCTGTAGTGCGGGAAGGAGCTTGGGGCAGATGCTAAGGGGTTCAGGCTTAGAAAGCTGGGCTTTGGCGGAGGACGGTATGGTGGATGGAGCTCCACCTCCTCCTGTGAATGGGAGCTGATTCCATTACCTGCAGATGAATGTGGACAACTGGTCAGCGGGTACCAGATCTCTGGGGATACCTATGTGCCTTGTAGCTCAGGGCCAGCAGGAGTGAGCTCAGAATCCCTGGCACAGCTGTGCATCTCCCATGAGGCAGTCTGTGAGGAGCAGGATTAGAAAGCACAGCCTAGACAGCCTAGACACGAAGATGTCAGTGCTTGCTTGCCTGCCCTAGTCATCTACTATCTGAACTGTTAGCCTAAACAAATGTTAACATCATAGCACATTTCACACTGTGTTCTTCTTATTTTCTCTTCTGTGTCACTAGTGCCACAGGAGATGGCTGTAATGAGGCTTAGGTGTGTTTTTATTTCTTGTTTGGTTTAGTGTTGTTGCTGTTTTCTCCTCTCAGTGTGACTGAGAATTAAATCCATAAGAGAAAGCTGTTCACAAAGGTCCCCGGACAAAAGCAGCACTCCCACCAACAATGTGTAAACCATGAGTAGCACAGAAAGGAAGTAGAGCACCCTCCAAGGTCAGACCCCTCAATGAAGGCTGGACAGAGGGTTCAAAGTTCACCTGCTAACAAGAGAAATGCACAGTGACTTTGAAGAACACAGAAGCAAGCAGATAAGCAAAGGAAGGAAATCAATTTGCGATGTGGGATATAAAGCAAGATGAGAAACTCAGGAAAGAAACTGCCATTTTGGGGAGGGGAAAAAAAACCCAAAATGAAAGAAATGAAAAACCCAATTTGCGGGGGCTAGAAAGATGGCTCAGAGGTTAAGAGCATTGCCTGCTCTTCCAAAGGTCCTGAGTT
>LOEQ01000657.1:281501-295217 GCA_001685075.1 Bramus lutescens | reverse complement strand
CACACACACACACACACACACACACCACAAGGCTGATCCTGGCTCTGCTGACTTTCAGTCTGGTTCTGGTTTGAACTTTGTATAGCCCTACCCCTCTTTTGTAATAGGAAAGTCTACTCTGTATCACTGGGCTGGAATTCTTCGTGATTTTATGGGAGCTCAAAGTCAAGAGTTTGTCTTAAGTCTCAGATGGGACTTTGAACTTCAGAAGAGTTTGAACTGTTGAAAGATTATAGGAACTTTTAGACATGTAAAAGTATTTTCCACTGTGAGATGAAGATGAGACTTTGGGATGCATGGGGTGGAGTGCTATGCTCTAAAGCACATCTGCTTGGCCATCGGGTTGATAAGGCACAGGATTGTGATGGCTCATCTTCATTGTCAACTTGATTGGACTTAGAATCACCATGAAAACACATCTCTAGGTATGTACATGAGACTGTTCCCAGAAAGGTTTAAATCAGGAGGAAAGACCTATATGAATGTAGGTGGCATCATCCCATTGGCTGGAGCCCTGAAGTGACTAAGGAGAAAGAAGCAGAATGCTAATACCCATCTCTGTTTCCCGACTGAAGAAGATGCAGTGTGACCAGCTGCCTCGTGTTCCTGCTGCTCTGCCTTCTCTACTGCGATGGGCTACTATACTGTAAAACTACGAGCCCAAATAAGACCCTCCTTTGCTTTAGCTGCTTTGGTCAGGTATCCTGTCATAGAAATGGGGAAAGCAATACAATCAGTAAATTATGGCAAAACTTTCCCCAACTTGGGGAAAGAAATGGACATCCAATATGAGAAATATGCCCCCCACTACAAAGTTATTTAGCTTAACAAGGGCCATAGTTCCTGAAACTTCCCCTTCCCCGTTTTGCCAATTAGCCAATCACACCAGACTGTGTGGGAAGAGAAGCAACCACTGCCTCGGCCAGGGATGAAAGGCAGGCTTGCCGGCCATGCTACCTAGTTTAGCTGGGATTCTAGAGCACCCTTTTCCAAAAAGAAATCATCTTGCCCAATTACTTTCATGCCACTATGTTCATGTGTTCCTTTGTGCAACACTGAGATTCTCCCCCACCCCCCACAAATACAAGGGGTACTCAGGACTCCAAATTGACATGCCCCAAGAGGAGCCACTCCACCACACAGCACAGGTGAAAGACCAGAATTCCAGAAGAAACATTACAAGCAGCAAGAGAAAACCAGCAATGAAAGCAAACCCATCAGAATGACATGAAACTTCTCGGCAAAATCCCTAAGGACAGGGAGCACGGAATGATGGGAGCACAGAATGATGGGAGCACAGAATGATGCAGTTCCAGCTCCGACAGCAAATGATTACCAACTGAAACAACTACATCCAGAAAAGTTATCTTTTAAAATTAATGAAGAAATATATTTGACAAACCCAAGTCATTTATGACCACTAAGCCAGCACTGGGAAAGATAAAGAAACCCAACACAAAGGCCATAAAATCAACCCCAAAATCAGCTTTTATTACATTATTGCGAATATGATGAGAAAGAAACAAAGAGAACAGTTCTATCCACAGGATGGAGATGTAGGGCACAGTGGGGGACTTTGTCACTCGGAGTGTGGCCCTGGCCTTCACTTCATGGCTCTTACTTTCTGACAGCAAGGTTTCATTTTCCTGAAGCCCCTGTTATGAAGCCACAGGCCCGAAGCAACCACGGATGGGAATGCTTAAACTGAAATAAACACAGAGCACTTTTTTTACTTATTTATTTTATTATGTATTTTTATTTTTTGAGATAGGGTCTCTCTATGTAGTTTTGGAATTCACTATGTAGATCAGGCTAGACTTGAACTCAGAAAGATCCAACTGGATTTGCCTCCATTGTGTGGGGTTTAAGGACTGAGTCATCACACCTGACAACCTTTCCATTTTAAGAGGTAATTGTCTCAGGTGCCTCTTGACTGAATGGTATGATTTCAATTTTTAATCCATTTTGAAAAGTGCTCAGTTACCCTATCTTCAAGAATTGCTTCTTAGCCGGGCAGTGGTGGTGCATGTCTTTAATCCCAGCACTCTGTGAGTTTGAGGCCAGCCTGGTCTACAAGAGCTAGTTCCAGGACAGCTAGGACTGTTACAGGGAGAAACCCTGCCACAAACAAACAAACAAACCAAAACCAAATTACTTCTACATCATTTTTCTCTCTATTTTAAAACCTCTGGTTATATATCCAGTTAGATCTTTCTTATTACACTGACATGTTACCTTTCCTTATTTTCTGAATTTACTATAATTTTGCCTTTCGTTGGGCTGGGTGGCATGTGTCCATTTCTAGAATTCTGTCTGGTAATCATCTGGTAGATCTACTAGTTCTAAATTTCATTTTTATTATTTAAATCTTTCTCTAATCTGCTTGGCCAAATTATGGTTTCTAACACTCAGCAGAGAATGTCATCTTCCTTCCCCACCTCTTCCTTTTTGAGATAGAGTCTAATTATGTTGCCAGAGTGGGCTCAAGCTTCTCAACTCAAGCGGCCCCTGCCTCAGCTGCACCCCTTCCTGACTAGTGCCGGTGATTTTAGGGGCTGGTGTCTGTCGGAGCCATGACTTACTCAGAGCTAACTGTGGGAGTGTCAGCGTGTCCTGTTCTGAGTCCCTGCTCCTGGTTGTCACTGAGGTTTTCTGCTTTCTTACTCAACTTCACGAAGCATGGAGCCTGAGGTCCTAGGCTTTCTGTTCTTTGTAGGCTTTAGGCTGATTTCCTGAGCTAGAGCCGAGCTGTCAGAGGTGCTGTCTCGACCGCCCCCTCTGAAGTCACTAATGCGTTCACAAGGAACGAACCAAAACATCAGCCGAACTGTGGGGATTTAAATCTGTACACAGTCTAAATCATTGATTATGCCCTGCCCCCCTTAGCGCCTAGTCTTCTTCCAACCCCACCCCCTTCCTCCTTTCTTTCTTGTGCGACTTCTTCAGATTATCTGTTAACTCTTTCTTATTTTCTCTGCAAAGATGTTGGCCTAAAGAGCACAGTGTACCACCCATCACTTCAGCTGAAAATCTACACACAGCCTTATAGCTTACTGGGCTTATAATACGAAAATTTCCCCATATTCTATTCTTCAAAAAATCATATTAAATTACCATTCCTCAAAGGAGAGTATGCTTACCTGTTGTTCTAGGATCATAGCCTTTTCTCGCTCTACATTGAGAACCATTCTCTTTGCATATTCGAGTTGCTTCTCGAGAAGAATAGAACGAGACTTGGCTGAGCTTAACTGGATGCTTATATCTATGAAAGACAAAATAATGAACTAATTAGCTGATTACTACATAGATCAGGGATTTAGTTATACTACAAACTCAATCCAAAGCTAAAAGTGACTTCGTGTGTATGTGATGTGTGTTGTGTGTGCTGCACACTCACAAGCCACAGGAGGAGGATACCAACTGTCTTCCTCTATTCCCGCTGCCTTATTTCCTTGAGTCAGGCCTCTCCCACGACTGGCACCCATTGGTTCAGCTTGCCTGGCTGGCCAGCAAGCAACTAAGATGTGCCTCTCTTTCCTGCCTACCCCCAAAGCTAGAGTTCTAGGTACTCACAGCCGTGCTCAGCCCTTTTAGATGGGTGCCTGAGATTCTAATCCTGGCCTCACTCTTGTAAGCAAGTGCTCTTGCTCACTGACTTTAAACTTACTTTTGGTGAACACTCATTCACCAAATTCACAGGTCTGAGAGCAACCTGTGGGTTTCAATTTTCACTTTCTACCATTTAGATCTCCTGGGAATAGAACTCAGGTCATCAAGTTTGGTAGCATGGAGCCATTGCTCTGGCTCTCTCCTCTACTCCTCTTTTTCTTTTTATCAAAAAAATTTTGTGTATGTGGGTGAAACAATCTCTCACTTAGTAGCCCTGGCCAGCCTGGAAGTTGCTATGCAGATCAGGCTAGCTATGAATACACAGAGATCCGCCTCTGCCTCCTAAGTACTGAGAGTAAAGGTGTGTGCCACCATACCTGCCTCTCTCCTCTCCTTCAAACTCCTGACCACTGAGTTCATCCTAAAAGGGCAAGTAGCCAGTTTTTAAGCTGTGAGCCGAGCCACCCCTCCAGTCCCAAGTAGCCAGTGTTTTAGCTGTGAGCCTGGCCTTTAATGGCCGAGCCATCCCTCCAGCGCCAAGTAGCCAGTTTTGAATCTGTTCACTTCCATCAGTTTATTTTATTCAGTCTCACGTTTTCTTCTCATTCTTCACGCTATTTGCAAGGTGAAACACAAACAGGGGCATGATTATGTGAGTGAATGTTTTCCAAGGAAAACAAAAAGATTTTGAAGAAAAAACTAGATAAAGAACTTCCACTCGAAATTTCTTAAAATTCTTATCTAATACTCTTTTCCTAATTCCCACAGAAGTCTCTACCTATCTATCTTCTCTAATTAATCCTGAATTCCTCAAGTTGAATAAAATTATTTCCCATTCATTTTTATTATTTCTATGTTGTTTAATTACTACCATTGCTTTATATTTCAAAAATTTTAAATTAACATTAACCAAAAATATAAAGTATTATTATGGGTTTAGCTGGGATTTATTAATTACTCTAAAATATTCTAATTTCTAAACATAACTTACCTAAGTCTTTTCTTTTAACTCAAATATGTATACACTGGGGGAAGGGGGTTCAGCTCAGCTGCTAGAGGACTGCAGCCCCCTGCACTGCACTGAGCAAGCCTGCAGGTGTGCACGTGCAATCCTGCACTTGGAGTAGAAGCAGGAGGATCACCTTTGGCTACAGGAAGTTCAAGACCGGCATGAGAGATGCCCCAAAAACATATTTGTGAGCTAGGATAATAGATATAATGCAGCTAAGCTCAAAGTTATCTTAGTTTCCCACAAATATCAAAAATGCCTAAGACCACGGCCTCAAGCTCTCTGTGGCTGTAAAAGCAGAGACATTTGAGGAGTCAGCGTGCCCTGGGCTTGCTGCTGTGGAACTATATGCTCTGGCAACCCGCACACTGAGAACCGTCGTCATGTACCTTTTTTCTGTTTAATCAGTTCCTGGTGGGCCAGGTTCCACTCATTTGTCTCATTCTCCAAGGCCTTTTTATACTGCGCCGCCTCTCTGGACAGAGAGTTCAGGTTGTCCTCAGCCTGAGTCCGCTGCAGCTCGATTCGATGGATCTTTTCCTGGAGAGTTTTTAATGCTGAAACAAGTGCTATTGAAAAGAAATATGCTTAAGGTTTTAAGTGAAATTTTTTGAAAACTTAATAATCACAGCAACTTCAGTAACAATAAAAAAATAAACAGTGTATGTTTGTTAGTAGCCAGAAAATATATACAAGTCGATGTATTAAACTGATAAAATTAAAATGACTCGATAAAGGTATACATTTCCTATGATGTATCTTGTAAAAACAATAATATACTGGATTAATGATTTCTAGGACAAAACTACAAATAATTTATTATTCAAATGAGAGGCCTTCCACTAATTAACATGGTAAATGAGGTTTAAAGTTGTGCTCAGTTCTTGACATGGCCAGTTTTAGTGAAATCACAGCCATTTTTTGTTCTTTGTCCGAGAAGCAATATTAAAGATCAGGACGCGTGAAGTGGGACAGTTTTCCGTGAAACAAACAAACAAGTAGGCTGGACTAAAAGACACAGAGAGCACACGTTTGCTGCTGGGATTTTGATTCAGCAACACTGGTGTCTTCATGATGCAGATAAATGTACAGTTCAGCATTTTTCAAACGTTATTTTACATTTTTTACCCCTTTCTGGTTTCAAATGAAACTAGAGCTGAGTGGAATATAAATAAGTGAACATTAATAGCACAGTAAAATGCTTGCTGAGACTTTTGTTTGCTCTTTGTCTGGCACCAGCAGCTGGTGCACTGATTTGGATGTCAACTTGACACAAGCATCATCTGGGAAGAAGACCGTCAATTGAGAAGATGCCTCCACCAGACTAGCCTGTGGGAAAGCCTGTGGTGCACTGTCTTGATTAATCATTGATGTGGGAGGGCCCAGATCACCGTGGGCAGTGCCATCCCTGGGCTGGCCTAAGAAGCAGGCAGGTAAGCAGCATGCCCCCAGGGTCAGCGAAACTTCCCTCAGGGATGGATGGAGTATGACCTGAGAGTTGTGAGTGGAAGGAACACTTTCTTCACCAGGCTGCTTTGTCATGATGCTTTATCACACCAATAGAAACCCTACCAAAGACAGCGACTATTAAAACAGATTTTTTTTTGAAGATTAATAGATCTTGTAAAGTAATTTATAAAGCATAAAATATTTCTGGAGTCACACATATTTTCTAATTCAATTTTAAGGTTCTTTAAAGTTTATGTTTAAAAAGTTGTAACAGTCATATTTGATAGTTACTTAGATATAATGGCTTCCAAAGGGATTTACAAGGATAACCCTGGATATGTGAATTCTGACTGATGCTTGAATGCGATACAACTCCACTTCACTCACTAGCATTCTGATTATCTAAGTTACAAGGATTCCAAATCTGAATTTCTACTCTACCTTTTATAATTTATTTATTTACCTTTTTCTGTGTAGCCTGGCTGTCCTGGAACTCACTCTGTAGACCAGGCTGCCCTTGAACTCTGAGATCTGCCTGCCTCTGCATCCGGAATGTTGGGATTAAAGGCATGTGTGACCATTACCCCCTTTTTAAATGTATATGTGCATATATGTGTGTGGGTACACATGTGCCATGGCACACACACAGTCAATCCTCTCCTACCATGTGGTTGTTGGGAATGCATTCTTTTTAAAAATTGTTGTTACTGAGTGGTGTAGGAGGTCCTTCTGTATTTGTGTTGCTTGCTTTCATTGGTTATTAAAGAAACTGCCTTGGCCTAGTTGATAGGGCGGATCTCAGGTAGGCAGGAAAGACAACAGAATTCTGGGAGGAAGAAGGCAGTGTGGCAGATGTCATGAATCTCCAGCCTGAGACAGACGTAGGTTAGAGTCTTGCCGGTAAGCCACAGTCATGTGGTGATACACAAATTTAATAGAAATGGGTTAATCAAGATGTGAGGATTAGCCAATAAGAGGCTAGAGCCAATGGACCAGGCAGTAATTTAATTAATACAATTTCTTTGTGGTTATTTCAGGAGTAAGCTAGCCGGGCAGCAGGACACAGCCCGCTCCTCCTACTACAATTGAGCTATAAATTTTATCCTATTCCCTTTCCACTCTTCCCCTGCCCCTCATGCTCCCAATTTACTCAGGAGATCTTGTCTTTTTCTCCTTCCTAAGTATGTCCCTCTTAGGGTCCTCTTCGTTGTCTAGGTTCTCTGGGGTTGTGGACTGTAGGCTAGTTATCCTTTGCTTTATGTCTAATATCTGCTTATAAGTGAGTACATATTATATTTGTCATTCTGGTCTGTGTCACCTCACTCAGTATGTTTTTTTCTAATTATATCCATTTGCTTGCAAATTTGAATATGTCATTATTTTTTTACTGCTGAATAGTACTCAATTGTATAAATGTACCATATTTTCCTTAACCATTCTTTGGTTGAGGGACATCTAGGTTGTTTCCAGGTTCTGGCTATGACAAACAATGCTGCTGTGAACATAGTTGAGCACATGTCCTTGTGGTATGATTGAGCATCCTTTGGGCATATACCCAAAAGTAGTATTGCTGGGTCTTGATGTAGGTTGATTCCTACTTTTCTGAGTATTTGCCATACTGATTTCCAAAGTGGCTGTACCAGTTTGCACTCCCACCAGCAATGCCGAAGTGTTCCCCTTACTCCACATCCTCTCCCGCATAAGCTGTCATCAGTGTTTTTTGACCTTGGCCATTCTGACAGGTATGATAGTATCTCAGAGTTGTTTTGATTTACCTTTCTTGAATTGCTAAGGAAGTTGAGCATTTCCTTAAGTGTTTTTCAGCAATTTGAGATTCCTTTGTTGACTGTTCTCTGTTTAGATCTGTACCCCAGTTTTTAATTGGACTTTTTTTGGTATTCTAGTGTCTAGTTTCTTAAATTCTATGTATATTTTAGAGATCAGTTCTTTGTCAGATGTGGGGTTGGTGAAGATCTTTTTCCATTCTGTAGGCTGCCATTCTCTCTGGTTGACTGTGTCCTTTGCCTTACAGAAGTTTCTCAGTTTCAGGAGGTCCCATTTATTAACTGTTGCTCTCAGTATCAGTACTACTGGGGTTATATTTAGGAAGTGGTCTCCTGTGCCAATGCATCCAAGGGTACTTCCACTTTCTCTTCTAAGAGGTTCAGTGTGGTTGGTTTTATGTTGAAATCTTTGATCCACT
Source organism: Bramus lutescens (assembly GCA_001685075.1). Lineage (NCBI taxonomy): Eukaryota > Metazoa > Chordata > Mammalia > Rodentia > Cricetidae > Bramus > Bramus lutescens. Next base: position 286,947 of record LOEQ01000657.1, on the reverse strand, counting down.
TGGACCTGAGTTTTTGGACTTGCATGGTGATAGATATGAACAAATTTTCACTCTTCTACATGTCAACATCCATTTATTATGCCAACGCCATTTGGTGAAGATGCTTTTTTTCCATTTTATAATTTTAGCTTCTTTGTCAAAAATTAGGTATTCATAGATGTGTGGATTGATATCCGGGCCTCTGATTAGATTCCATTGGTTTACCTGTCTGTTTTTATGCCAATACCAAGCTATTACCATTATTGTAGCTCTATAGTAGAGTTGAAGTCAGGGTTGGTGATGCCTCCAGAAGTTCCTTTATTGTACAGATTGTTTTGGCTATCCTGGGCTTTTTTTTTTCATATGAAGTTGAATATTGTTCTTTTGAGGTCTGTGAAAATTTTTGCTGGGACTTTGATGGGTATTGCATTCAATCTGTAGACTGCTTTTGTTAAGATTGCCATTTTTACTATGTTAATCCTACCTATCCAAAAGCATGAGAGGTCTTTACATTTTCTGATGTCTTTAATTTCTTTCTTCAAAGATTTAAAGTTCTTGCCATACAGGTCTTCCACTTGTTTAGTTAGAGTTAGCCCAAGATATTTTATGTTATTTGTGGCTATTGTAAAGGGTGATGTTTCTCTGATTTCTTTCTTAGCCCATTTATCATCTGAATATAGGAGGGCTAGTTGTTTTCCTTTTTGAGTTAATTTGTATCCTGCTACATTATTGAAAGTGTTTATCAGTTATAGGAGTTCCCTGGTAGAATTTTGGGGGTCACTTATATATACTATCTATCATATTATGAGAAAATAGTGAAAATTTGACTTCTTTTCCAATTTGTATTCCCTTGATCTCCTTTTGTTTTCTTACTGCTCAAGCTAGAACTTCAAGTACTATACTGAATAGATATGGAAAGAGTGGACAGCCTTGTCTTGTTCCTAATTTTGGTGGGATTGCTTTGAGTTTCTCTCCATTTAGTTTGATGTTGGCTGTTGGATTAATGTATAGTCTTTATTATGTTTAGGTGTGTTCCTTGTATCCCCACTCTCTCCAAGACCTTTATCATGAAGGGGCGTTGAATTTTGTTGAAGGCTTTTCAGCATCTAATGAGATGATCATGTGATTTCTTTTGTTTTCAGTTTATATGGTAGATTACATTGATGGATTTTTGTATGTTGAATCATCCCTGCATCTCTGGGATGAAGCCTACTTGGTCATGATGGATGCTTTTTCTGATGTGTTCTTTGATTCGGTTTGCTAGTATTTTACTGAGTACTTTTGCATCAATGTTCATGAGAGAAATTTATCTGTAATTCTCTTTCTTAATTGTGTCTTTGTGTGATTTAGGTATCAGGGTAACTGTAATCTCATAAAAAGAGTTTGGCAATGTTCCTTCTGTTTCTATTGTGTGAACAATTTGAGGAATATCAGTATTAGCTCTTCTTTGAAGTTCTAGTAGAATTCTTTGCTGAAAGCGTCTAGTCCTGGGCTTTTTTTTTTTTTTGGCTATTGATGACTGCTTTTATGTCCTTAGTGGTTATAGGTCTATTTAATTTGCTTATCTGGTCTTGATTTAATTTTGGTATGTGGTACTCATCCAGAAAATTCATTTCCTTTGCGTTTTCCAATTTTGTGGAATACAGATTTTTGAAGTATGACCTAATGATTCTTTGAATTTCCTATGTCTATTGTTATGTCCCCCTTTTCATTTCTTATTTTGTTAATTTGGATATTCTCTCTCTGCCTTTTGGTTAGTTTGGNTGAGCACATGTCCTTGTGGTATGATTGAGCATCCTTTGGGCATATACCCAAAAGTAGTATTGCTGGGTCTTGATGTAGGTTGATTCCTACTTTTCTGAGTATTTGCCATACTGATTTCCAAAGTGGCTGTACCAGTTTGCACTCCCACCAGCAATGCCGAAGTGTTCCCCTTACTCCACATCCTCTCCCGCATAAGCTGTCATCAGTGTTTTTTGACCTTGGCCATTCTGACAGGTATGATAGTATCTCAGAGTTGTTTTGATTTACCTTTCTTGAATTGCTAAGGAAGTTGAGCATTTCCTTAAGTGTTTTTCAGCAATTTGAGATTCCTTTGTTGACTGTTCTCTGTTTAGATCTGTACCCCAGTTTTTAATTGGACTTTTTTTGGTATTCTAGTGTCTAGTTTCTTAAATTCTATGTATATTTTAGAGATCAGTTCTTTGTCAGATGTGGGGTTGGTGAAGATCTTTTTCCATTCTGTAGGCTGCCATTCTCTCTGGTTGACTGTGTCCTTTGCCTTACAGAAGTTTCTCAGTTTCAGGAGGTCCCATTTATTAACTGTTGCTCTCAGTATCAGTACTACTGGGGTTATATTTAGGAAGTGGTCTCCTGTGCCAATGCATCCAAGGGTACTTCCACTTTCTCTTCTAAGAGGTTCAGTGTGGTTGGTTTTATGTTGAAATCTTTGATCCACTTGGACCTGAGTTTTTGGACTTGCATGGTGATAGATATGAACAAATTTTCACTCTTCTACATGTCAACATCCATTTATTATGCCAACGCCATTTGGTGAAGATGCTTTTTTTCCATTTTATAATTTTAGCTTCTTTGTCAAAAATTAGGTATTCATAGATGTGTGGATTGATATCCGGGCCTCTGATTAGATTCCATTGGTTTACCTGTCTGTTTTTATGCCAATACCAAGCTATTACCATTATTGTAGCTCTATAGTAGAGTTGAAGTCAGGGTTGGTGATGCCTCCAGAAGTTCCTTTATTGTACAGATTGTTTTGGCTATCCTGGGCTTTTTTTTTTCATATGAAGTTGAATATTGTTCTTTTGAGGTCTGTGAAAATTTTTGCTGGGACTTTGATGGGTATTGCATTCAATCTGTAGACTGCTTTTGTTAAGATTGCCATTTTTACTATGTTAATCCTACCTATCCAAAAGCATGAGAGGTCTTTACATTTTCTGATGTCTTTAATTTCTTTCTTCAAAGATTTAAAGTTCTTGCCATACAGGTCTTCCACTTGTTTAGTTAGAGTTAGCCCAAGATATTTTATGTTATTTGTGGCTATTGTAAAGGGTGATGTTTCTCTGATTTCTTTCTTAGCCCATTTATCATCTGAATATAGGAGGGCTAGTTGTTTTCCTTTTTGAGTTAATTTGTATCCTGCTACATTATTGAAAGTGTTTATCAGTTATAGGAGTTCCCTGGTAGAATTTTGGGGGTCACTTATATATACTATCTATCATATTATGAGAAAATAGTGAAAATTTGACTTCTTTTCCAATTTGTATTCCCTTGATCTCCTTTTGTTTTCTTACTGCTCAAGCTAGAACTTCAAGTACTATACTGAATAGATATGGAAAGAGTGGACAGCCTTGTCTTGTTCCTAATTTTGGTGGGATTGCTTTGAGTTTCTCTCCATTTAGTTTGATGTTGGCTGTTGGATTAATGTATAGTCTTTATTATGTTTAGGTGTGTTCCTTGTATCCCCACTCTCTCCAAGACCTTTATCATGAAGGGGCGTTGAATTTTGTTGAAGGCTTTTCAGCATCTAATGAGATGATCATGTGATTTCTTTTGTTTTCAGTTTATATGGTAGATTACATTGATGGATTTTTGTATGTTGAATCATCCCTGCATCTCTGGGATGAAGCCTACTTGGTCATGATGGATGCTTTTTCTGATGTGTTCTTTGATTCGGTTTGCTAGTATTTTACTGAGTACTTTTGCATCAATGTTCATGAGAGAAATTTATCTGTAATTCTCTTTCTTAATTGTGTCTTTGTGTGATTTAGGTATCAGGGTAACTGTAATCTCATAAAAAGAGTTTGGCAATGTTCCTTCTGTTTCTATTGTGTGAACAATTTGAGGAATATCAGTATTAGCTCTTCTTTGAAGTTCTAGTAGAATTCTTTGCTGAAAGCGTCTAGTCCTGGGCTTTTTTTTTTTTTTGGCTATTGATGACTGCTTTTATGTCCTTAGTGGTTATAGGTCTATTTAATTTGCTTATCTGGTCTTGATTTAATTTTGGTATGTGGTACTCATCCAGAAAATTCATTTCCTTTGCGTTTTCCAATTTTGTGGAATACAGATTTTTGAAGTATGACCTAATGATTCTTTGAATTTCCTATGTCTATTGTTATGTCCCCCTTTTCATTTCTTATTTTGTTAATTTGGATATTCTCTCTCTGCCTTTTGGTTAGTTTGGGTAAAGGTTTGTCTATTTCGTTGATTTTCTTGAAGAACCAACTCTTTGTCTCATTGATTCTTTGCATTGCTTTCTTTGTTTCTATTTTGTTGATTTCAGCTCTCAATTTGATTATTTCTCCTCCTGGGTGAGTGCTCCTTTTTGTTCTAGGGCTTCCATATGTTCTTTCATTCCCTACTGGGAGATTTTTCAGCTTCTTTATGTAGGTATTTAGTGCTATGCACTTGCTTCATTATGTCCCATAAGTTTGTGTATGTTGTGTGGTCATTTCCATTGAGTTTTAGGAAGTCTTTAATTTCTTTTTTTATTTCTTCCTTGATCCAGTGGTGATTCATTTGAGCATTGTTCAGTTTTCATGGGTTTGTGAGCTTTCTGCATTTAGTGTTGTAGTTGAATTCTAACTTAAGGCCATGCTGATCCGATAAGACATGGGGCTATTTCAATTTTTTTTTTTGTATCTGTGGATGTTTGCTTTGTTACCGAGTATGTGGTCAATTTTAGAGAAGGTTCTATGAGGTTCTGAGAAGAAGGTATATTCTTTTGTGTTTGGGTGTAATGTTCTATAGATGTCTGTTAAGTCCACTGAGTCTAACATCTGTTAGTTCCCTTATTAAGGAACTAATAACTTAACTCTGCTAAGCTTCTGTACCTGTACAGTGATGAGAGATGGGTGTTGATGTCTCCCACTATTAGTGTGTGGGACTTGATGTGTGATTTAAGCTTTAGTAATGTTTCTTTTATAAATGAGGGTGCCCTTGTATTTGGGGCATAGATGTTCAGAATAGAGACTTCATCTTGATGAATTCTTCCTGTGATGAATATGAAATGACCTTCTTCATCTTTTTTAAAATTTTTTTATTAAAAATTTCCACCTCATCCCCTCCTCCCATTTCCCTCCCTCTCTCCCTACTCCCCCTTCCCCTCCCTCTCTAGTCCAAAGAACAGTCAGGGTTCCCTGCCCTGTGGGAAGTCCAAGGTCCTCCCCCTCCATCCAGGTCTAGGAAGATGAGTATCCAAACAGACTATGCACCCACAAAGCCAATACATGCAGTAGAATCAAAACCCAGTGCGCCATTGTCCTTGGCTTCTCACTCAGCCCTCATGGTCAACCACATTCAGAGAATCCAATTTGATCACATGCTCCATCAGTCCCAGTCCAGCTGGCCTTGGTGAGCTCCTCCCATTAGATCAGCCCCCCCTTCTCAGTGGATGGACCAACCCCTCGCGGTCCTGACTTCCTTGTTCATGTTCTCCCTCCTTCTGCTC
>LOEQ01000657.1:254684-274256 GCA_001685075.1 Bramus lutescens | reverse complement strand
CTGTCCTGGAACTAGCTCCTGTAGACCAGGTTGGCCTCGAACTCACAGAGATCCGCCTGTCTCTGTCTCCCAAGTGCTGGGATTAAAGGCATGCGCCACCATCACCTGGCCAAAACAGACTTTTTAAAGCACAAAAATTCTTTTTCCTTCTCATCACATTTAGCCATTTAAAAAAAGTATTTTACTTTCTAGCTGTGTGTGTATATATCTATATCCATATCTATATGTCTGTGTGTGTGTGTGTGTGTGTGTGCTGGAGAGGCCAGAAGAGGTGTTGGGTCCCTTGGAGCTGGAGTTACAGAAGTTAAAGTTAAAGTTAAATGCTGGAAACTGAACCCAGACCCCTGGAAGAGCATCTTGGCTGCTGAGCCATCACCCCAGCCCCACATTAGCCATTCTTATAAAAGTCCCTCTATTAAAAAGAATAAACAAAACAACAAAAACAGAGCAAGATTAAGTGGCTCACACTAGCACACTCTGGGATTTCAGGATAGATGGCAAAATCCTGCACAGGCCCTGGTAATGGTCCAGACACAACAGGATGAAGAGTCAGCTTTGTTCTCGCCAAGGGTCATGATTTACAGTCCCAGTATGACAAACTGTATTCTTCCTTGAACTCAAAGCCACCAACTTAATAGTCTCATTATATTCAGAGTATCCTGGCTCTTAAATAAAAACAAAACAAAACTAACCCTTTCCTTCTCAATGACACTTTTTTTTTGTACAGTCCTAGTTCAAACAGATTTGCCACTTTTTCCAGTGAGTGTAGAAACACTGAACAAATTACATACCACATTTGTTCTGGAAGCTTGTAAAACCACAAATTCCAGTGTATAACAAGCACATTACCCAATAGTTATTGCCAGAGGGCTAAGAGTCCATCAGTGAAAACAAGCACAGCTGAGAACTAATGGCTGTAGGGAACTTCTGAGGTCAGATGTGTGACCTTCCAAATAAACCCAGTAGACACAACCAGGGTGTCCCCTGGCTATAGCAGACAGAGGCCCTCAGACTCTCACATCGCCACCCTGTGTGCAGCAGTTCCTATCTCTGGGACTGACTTCTCCTGCCCAGGGCACCGCCTCACTCAGGAAAGATGCAGCCTACCCAGAAGAAAACAAGAACACATCCTGTACATAGACATGTAAGTACAGGGATTTGATGTTGCTGTTGTTTTGAGACAGGGTTTCTCTGTGTGGACCAGGCTAGCCTAGAATTCAGATATCCACCTGTCTCTGCCTCCACAGTGCTGGGATTAAAGTCATGTGCCGGCTAATACAGGAAAAATTTTAAGACATAGAAAGTTAAGTAACTTTTCCCACAGCCTTACCTTCAGCTAAAGTTTTCTTTCCCATAGACACACGGGAACACGGGCTCTTCACTGCCACTGCTTCTTTGTGGATCTGAGGAAATTCTACTTTTTATGGGCTAAGTCTTATTATTATCTTTATTTTATGTGTATGGGTGTTTTGCCTCCATGTATGCCTGGAGTCCACAGGGCCCAGAGAGGGAATTCTATCTCTAGAACTGTGTAGCAGGTCTTTCTTGTTGGACTTTCTTTGGACCACCAGCCTCCAAATAATGATACAGACTTACTATTATGAAAGCTTGGCCTTTAGTTTAGGTTTGTTCCCAACTGGCTCTTAAATTAACCTGTTTCTATCTATGCCATTTGGCTTTTTGCCTCTTCTCCACTGACTTCCTCAGTGTCTTGGGGGAGAATCCTGAAGGCCTAGATTCTAACCTTGAGTTCCTCTCTCTTCCTGGAAGTCCCACCTATTTTCTCCTGCCTGGCTATTGGCCATTCATCTCTTTATTAGACCAATCAGGTGCCTTAGGCAGCACCGTAAGACAGTGACACACCTTTACACAGTTTGCTCAAATGTCCCACAACAGAACTGGAGCTACATATGGGTCACTGTGTGGGTGCTGGGAATCAAACCTAGGTCTTCTGGAAAAACAGCAGTGCTTTTAACTGCTGAGCCATCTCTCCAGCGTCAGAGCCCATTTTTAATGTCAATCTACTGAGTAACTGTTAGGATAAAATCTTTTAGTATAATTTATATATAATACTTAATTGAAAGTATTTTTTTAAGTGCCCATAATCAAAGGAGGGGTTTGGAGGGATAATTAATATTAAGGATCTTTGAAAGAGCCATGTGGAAAGCTACTATTTTATAAACTTCCTAAACACACACACAAAATAGCTTGTTGAGTCAGTCCACACAGGGGATTATATCATCCCAGAAGGCCAGTGCCAGGTGTGAGATACCTCCCCTAACATTGGTCAGAGGGGTCCCAGAGATCTCCAAAATAATTCAGGCTCTTGTCACTGCTCTTGGCTACCTAGTACTTTCTGATTGGATTTAAGGCCCACTCTACCAGAGGGAATGCATGCTTGGTACTGGTTGTGTGAGGTTCACAGGACTTGGAAGTGAACCCACTCCTATTATTTGCTATTTGGACATAGTATCAAACTGTCTTTAAATTCTAAGTACACCTACAGGTTAGTGCAGCTCTCAGACTCCATTAGGGTCCAGTGGATGATGGTTAATGAAGAAACAACATCAAAGTGCAAAGAATAAGTCACTGTGGAATGCTCACCACTCTTTTTAAAGGAACATCTATATCACACCCCTACCCTAAGGCTTCGGAAACAAAGCAGACAAGGGGAAAGAGATATCGTAGAGAAACTAAACAAAACCATGTCTTCTGGACACAACGGGACAGCTGCACAGGAACCCACAGAAGCTGTGGATGTGTGCGTAACATCAACATGGAGGTTCATGAGCCCTCACCCCTAGCTGAGAAGCTATGGATAGGTGATGGCTTCCAGAAAGGGAGAGCAGTTTCTGTGCAGGTATGGCTCCTGGTGTGTCATGTGTCAGCCTCACTCCAGGGGGTGAACTCACACCCAGGAGTATATGAGTAAAGTGGAATTGTGGGTTCTGGGGGGGTGGGAATAGATTTGGGAGGGTTGGGGGATATGATAAAAATACATTGTTTGCAATTATCAAAGAACTAATAAAATATTTTAATGTATAAAAATGGTTCATAATATAGAGAGCTCCTAGAAATTTGTTAAAAAGAAAATGTCTATAGGTGATAAAAATCTTACACAAAGGGCACAAATTAAAAGGTATTTCTGGACTGCTAACTGTGAACTATGCCCACAGCCTTCTCATTCCTAAAGATAACAGTAATCAACAGTTCTTAAAAACAGAAAAGACAATTATTTATAGATCAAAGCACTTTTCTTTTGGTGACTTTCCTGTCAATCAGCAGGTAATGCAGGGAAAGGTTCTTCAGATTCTAGAAGCAAGTAGATCTTTTAGAGGTCACTGATTCAGTCCTTACCATTATAGGGTGTGTGTGTGTGTGTGTGTGTGTGTGTGTAGAATGTGGTATGTGCAGGTATGTGTGCATATAGGTGTACATACACATATGTGGAGGCCAGAGGCCAGATAAAGATGTATGGTGTTCTGCTCTATTATTCCACCTTATTCCTTTGAGTCAGGAACACTCATGGAATCTGGACCTAGGCTAACGGCCAGGTCAAGCAAGCCCCCGTGACTCTCCTATCTCTGACTGTAATATTGCTGTGGTTAAAGTATACACACAGCTCATCCAATTTACATGGTGCTCGTGAAGCAAGTGGGTGCTTGTACAGCAAGCATTCATGCCCACTGAGCCATCTCAAAGCCCACAGTGTCTTAGAATGATCACTACTGTGGGATCCACTTATACACTAATTATTTTCTTAGGCATCTCTGAATAGGGTTGAATCTCTATGGTTTCAGTAAGGAACATGATGAATGGAACCAGGGTTCTTTCCTGTTTCTGATAGTTACTTGCTATATAATCTTAGCCACATCATTCCCTTTCTCTTAATCCTAAAAGTCATCAAGTATTATGTAGTTATAAAGTGATAGGAGCAGCCACGACAGAGGCCTTTACCATCATTTCCTGGGTGTTTCCTCAGAACTGAGTTCTTACAAACACAGTCTCTAGTATTAAGTCTTCCCTCCTTCCCTGCAATGATTCCCCCTCTGCTCTCGTGTTTGTCCAGTCTTCCCAACTCTTCTCAACAGCTGCCAAGTTTTCACGCCCTCTAAAAAGCAAAGCAATCACTTCTGGAGGTCCATGCCTGTAATTGCAGGTGGCAGAGGCAGAAGAGTTCAAGTTTAACAGCAGGCTGGGCAATGGGCCAGATCCTGCCTCAAAAAAAGATTGCAAAAAAATAAAAAATATATTCCTTAGTTTTAGAAATGTTAACTTTACACCGACTTATACTACATTTTCATGGTTCTATTCTTATAGAATAACAGATAACTTGTATTATTTTGTAGACAGGTAGCATAATGGTTTAGAAGCAAGCCTTCTTGAAGATGAATCGTGTGGTATCCTATCACCTCTATCTATAAAATAGGAATCATAAGATTACTCACTTATTTCAAAGTGTTATATGTACTGAATTACACATGATGTAGCTGAGTAGAGCTTGGTACCTTTCTTTTTGTTGTTGTTTTGTTTTGTTTTTCGAGACAGGGTTTTTCTGTAGCTTTGAAGTCTGTCCTGGAACTCACTCTGTAGACCAGACTGGCCTCAAACTCACAGAGATCCACCTGTCTCTACATCCTGAGTGCTGGGATTAAAGGTGTGTGCCACCACTGCCAGATGAGCTTGGTACTTTTAAAACAAATGTTCCAGAAAATTTTAGTTATTATAATGGCAGTAGGCATCTGTGATCTGAATTTCCCAAATCTGAAAGCTTTGAGTATCATATTTATGCTCAAAATGTTTTTTTTATCAGGGATATTCAACTGGTAAAGTCAGTACACACATTCCAAAACCAAAAGCATCAAAATGTGTGTACCCAAGTACTTCAGATAAAGAAGATTCAGCCTAGGCTGGGGAGGTGGCTCATTTGGTAAGTGCCTGGGGTGCAAGCATAATGACTTGAGTTTAGATCCCCAGCACCCACAGAAAAACTTGAATGTGGTGGCAGGCATAATCCTAGAGTATGATTGTATATGTGCAAACAACAATGCCTGCTCGGTGGGGAGCAGAGGCTCAGGTCCTCAGAGCTCATCGGCCAGTCCATCTAGACAATCGTTGAGCTACTGAGGTGGAGCAGATGTAGGAAAATGCCTGACATCAACTGTCGGTCTCCACACACTCACACATGCATAATACGTGAACACACGCACAAACACAGAATTCTTACTCAACCTACATTACCCAAAATTGCTTATGCCTAATAATGTATAAATAAAAATCACAGATGTACCTAATGATACTGAGAGACTACAAGATAGGAAAATCCTATTGAACTCTCAAAACTTAAGTTATCCACTCCCCCTCCACCCCTTTTTGTTTTGAGACAGGTCTCACTCTGTAGCCTGGCTCCTTGGAATCTGTTATGTAAACCAGGTCGGCCACCTGCCCCTGCCTCCCGAGTACTGGGATTATTGTGTGAATCATCACACCCAGCTAGGACCATTATTTTAAATATTATATCAAACCTATATGATGTCTCCAGTGGGTAATTTTTAAGCGGTACAGGAGACAACTTTTTATGAAACAGAATGCTCAATTCCCACACTTACCTGTGATCATTTTTATGGCTACCACACAAACCCAAGCTTTACACCTAATGCCTTCCCCAGCTCCCCCACTTCCTTCTTCTTTCAGCATAAGAATCAAACCCAGGCTTGTTGGCACATGCTACAGCACCGAGTTAAGTCTCCAGTCCCTAGACCATCTGTTCTTAAGTGACAGTATCACTTTTGGGTATGTTCTGATTTATTTGGGTTTTTGTTTGTTCATTGTTTCTGCACAGACATCACTTTTTAAAAATTAAAAAAATTAAGAACTACTTTAATTTTTTTCAATTTTAACAATGCATAAACATCTACCTAAAACATCCTACAGGTACCTAAAACTTATGTCCGGAGTGTACATGTAACCTTCCTTCTAGAACTGCTTTTCCTCCTATATTTTTTCACTTAAAAATTTTTGTATGTGTATGAGTGTTTTGCCTGCATGTATGTTTGTGCACCACATGCATGCCTGTTACCCAAGGAAGTCAGAAGAGGGCTTCAGGTCTCCTTGGACTGGAGTTATGATGGTTATGAGCTTCCGTGTAGGTGCTGGGAACTGAACTCCTGTCCTCTGGAAGGGCAGCAAGTACTCTCAACCTGTGAGCCAAGACTCTGCCCTGCCCCTTCGTATAATCTTAATCTCATAAAACAGCATTACCTCCCTGGACTTCAACCCTCAGGTACCAAGGATTTCAGCACCTGCCATGTTCCTCAAATCAACCATACTTCATCACCAACTAGGTATACTATCTCAGAGCCCCTGGAGGGATTCTCCTGCTACTAAGCATTTCTTAGTATAAGTATCCCATTATCTCTTCAGAACATAAGAAGATCAAAACCCGGTGGTGTCATTTCAAACTCTTCAGGGACTGCTCAGTGCCTTCAGAACAAAGATGAAGCAGCTTGTCAGGGGCTTGCAGACCTTGGTGACTGCTGGTCCTCTCATGTCCCTCCTGCCCACACTGATCCCTCTTCCTAAAACACTGGGCCTCTGAACACATGCCTGTAAATCCAGCACTCTCAAGATAGAGAGAAGAGGGGACGATCAGAAGCTCAAGGTCATTATCCTTGGCTACTTGGCTATTTCAAGGCCAGCCCGAGTGATACAAAACCCTGGCAAGAACAAAACAGACAAGGAGGAAGTCCATTCATAAGTCCCCTTCATCACACTGTAAGCCTTGAGGCGAGGGGTCGTAATGAAATGTTCACAACTGGAGTAGATGAAAAGCAATGAGGTATTCCAAGATAATCCTATGAAAAGTCACCTCAATAGCTGAGGATGTAGCTCAGGGGCAGAGTGACTGACAGGCATACAAAAGCTCACCTCAATTTAAGGTAAGTAGAAGTTGTCCATGTCATTCCCATTGCAGCTAGACAGTGTCTGAATAACTCAGCTCGGTTGTCATAATACCGCTCCCCTTGGTACTGACAGGGCCACGTTTTTCACTTCAGTTCTTTGAGCAAGCTTCAGAGCTTGAACTGCCCCGGCATTTGATTTGTCTATCTGAGATAAACAAGTGTTCTAGAGGGCTGAAGTTGTCTATTGGTGGAGAGAGGTACTGACAGGGTCATCTGTGCAGACATCATTAAGCCTGCACTATTTTTCAAGCAGCGCTGTTGGCACAGCTGCTGATGTCTGAGGAACGGAATATGTTGTTGCTTAGCACAGAAGGCAAAGGACAAAGCCCATTCTTTCTTTTGTTCAGTTGAGATGGAGGCTTAAGTTGATCAAAGTACAATTTATTTAAAATACACCCACAAAAGATATTATTCCAATTCTGCATTCATTTCCAGTGTACCTCCTTTACTTACCTGGCCAGGCCAAATGCTGAAATGCTGAGGGCCTGCTATTGTCTGCCTAACAGCAAAATCTAACCGCCTACTAGAAGAGACCCTTTGAGCTGGGTGTGGTGGTGCATGCACATCTGTAACCCCAGTGCCTGGGAGGCAGGAGTAGAAGAATTGCAAGATTGAGGCCAGCATTACTACACAGGTGAGTTCTAGCCAGCAAGAGATAACGGGAGACCCCATCTCTAAAACAAACAACATCAAAAACTACCAGGTGTCTGTAATCCCTACTTCTTGAGAGACTGAGATGAAGTCTATCACTTGAGTTCAGGATTCAAGCTCAGCCTTAACAATAGAGTGAAGACCGTGTCTCAAAAACAAACAAACAAACAAACAAAAAAGCCTTATGAATTGGGCATCAAGGCGCATATTTTTAATTCCAGCACTTGGAGGCAGAGACAGGCAGATCTCCACGGGTTCAAGGCCAGCCTGGTCTACAGAATGAGTTTCAGGCCAGGCAAGATAGAAAGGGAGAAAAAAACCACCCCATGAAGCCCTGTTCAGAGGAAGCTACACATTACAGGCCATCACTGCTCCCAGGCTCTCATTCCACACAGGGACTATTTCATGTCAACATAATTCACTTCATATAAAAGTGTCTTTTGAAGGGTAATGGTGGCACATGCCTTTAATCCCAGCACTCGGAAGACAGAGACAGAAGGATCTTTGGGCTCAAGTCCAGCCTGGGCTACAGACTGTCCAGGACAGCAGGGCTCCCCTGCCACAAAAAAAAATCAGGGTGTCATTTTCAGTTTTCAGTCCCTAAAATGCCTAACACATGCCAAACTGCTAGGAGCTAGAAAAGGAAGAGAAAGAGGTCACAGTGTTGACGGCAGAAACCAATGCAATGCATGTGAACCTGGGCCCCTATACTTGGTATAAACTATTACCAGGTGATTCGGTATTCCACAAAAAGAAAGGTGGGGTCTGCAAAGCTGCTTTTATCACAGGAGTTAGCCAAATTTGCTGGTCCAGTACAGACTAGCCAAGGCCAATAGACCAAGGCCTCTTTTATTTACTATGACCAACTTTTATCCTTCAGTGAAGTTTCTCCTGGGCATAGCAGTACAGACTTCCATTTCAGTACCTGAAGAGCTGAGGTGAGAAAATAAGGCCAAGTGGGGGGACACAGTGAGTTCAAGATCAGCCTGAAGCTACTTGGCCCATCTCAAAACAGAGCAAAACAAAGCAACACTCTGCCCTGCCACCCCAGATGGGAACTTGCTATCAAAGTGGGGCTACGTGAAAATAAAGTTTCTGTCCAGCAAAGGAAACAGTGAGCAGAGTTAATAGACAGCCCACAGGATGGAGAAAGCTCTTACCAGCTACACTTTCGACAAAAGACTAATACCCAGGGTTTTCAAGTAAATAAAATTGCCAATCAATAACATGAATTTAATTGCTAATTAAAACATGAATGTGAAAAAAAGAAAAGAAAAAAGCAACTCAACTTACCAGGAAAATGCAAACAAAAACAGCAATAAGTGGTCTGCAAATATTTAGGAGGTTGAGGTAGGAACTTAGAGGGAGCTTAGGAATTCAGAGGTCAACTTCCTTATTATTAACATTAAGAAAGTAACATTTAGAAGAACATTGCTCATGAATTAGATTGGCAGGACGTCTCAGAAAGAAGACTGCTAAGGTTAAGCTCTGGGAAGACACAGGGAGATAGGCAATCCCCAGGAACTGGTAGGTAAACTCAGTAGGAAGTCAAGTTTATAAAGTCTGTAAGACCTTGTGTGTTTGTCAAGTAGAATATGATTTTGGAGAGCAATTTGAAACTACGATAAGGATGCTATGAATGCTATCTGATTCCATAATCCCAGTTTTCAGTGTTTATGCATGAACTCTACAACAATACATCCTCACAAGAGATCTATATAATGACAGTCACTGTAGTTCTGCTTGCAATTAAAATATATACATATATATTGATCAGAACTTGGAAAATAAAATGTTATCTATTCATATAGTGAAACGTTATACAGCTTCTAAAATTAAAAATCAATAGAGCCACAATAGCAACATAGACAAACTCTGGAGCCCTTGCTGAGCAGAGAAAAGCAAGTTAGAAAACAATGGCTATCCTAAGATATCCTCTGTGTGAAACCGTTAGACAACAACAACATTCGCAATGTCAAGGACACTTGGACAATGCATGCAATGCTCCCTTTTCACTGGGAAAAACGACACAAACCAAGGGAGCCAACATACCGACACTGTTCATTGTGGACAGTAGACAATTTATATTATTACTGGTATTTTTAAAAGTTTTGTTTGGATATTTATGTGTGTGTTCATGTAGGAGACTAATTTTGCCTACATAATACAGGCTTGGTTCAAATCCAGATCTTCTTGCTTCAACTTCTTGGAGGGCTGAGATTACAGGCAAGTAACACCATGCACAGTATTTCATGTTTTTTATTCATATAAAATTCAATCTTACCTCTCTATATAAGGGTAAACATGTAGGGAAAAAAGCAGTAAAAAATAAGAATTAAGCCAGCAGTAAGACAGATTTGCAAAAAAATCTGTCATAAATTCTGTGTATATGCTAGAGTTGGTAAATACATCTTTCCAGAAAGGCAAAGTGAAGACAGATTTAAAAATTTTTGTTTTCAAAAATTCTATCTATTAACATATGCGAGAAACAGGAAATTTAGATATACATTCAAAGACACTAATCTGGAAACATCAAAGATACACACACACACACACACGAGAAATATGGTTGTGAATGTGGTTTATTAGTTTATCCCTATGGAAGGAAATCACATGAAGAGAGAGGACAGAGTTGAGGCTAGTGCCTGTGATGGCACCCTGAAAGGAACATTTTGAATGATTCTGAAATCTTTGAAATCAATACTGCTACGGAATTAAAAGAAGATTTGATAAAACCTTAAAATCTAAAATTTCAAATTCTAAGAGTAAACCTTTATGATTCATTTCTATAACACGTGTACATACACACACACACACACACACACACAGCTTGGCTGACATTGACAAGACAGTTTTCAGTAAGTAAAAAGAGGAAAGACCAAAGAAACACTCTGAGGCAAAACATTGTTCCTTTGGCAACATGGGGAGGCTATGGGTAGATTTTTTTCAAACTTCCAGGACAAAGCAGGGAAACAGAAAACACAGCAGCCTGGAATAAGATGACTGGAAAATTGTAGTTCTCACTGAATGAAGTGCCTCACTAACCCTGACTGACAGCACATAGCCAGTTAGCAGCAGATGACAGACGGGTGCCCTGACAGGAACTATGAGTCCTGTCCCCAGCGTTCCAGATAAACTCGATGCTGATCTCAAGCCTCTTTGCTAAGAATGGCACACAATACAGCTGTGAGGGGTTGGTAAACTGGGTTTTTACTTTGCTTTTGTTTTTAGTTTTACTGTTTGGTAACCTAAATAATAATTTCAGACCCAATAGAAACTTTAATAAGTATATCTAAGCACAAAAATTTTATTTTATCAAAAATTCAGCTCAAAGTGAATCACAGATCTTCATTTAAAACACTAACCTTTAAAACCTGTAGAAGGTAACAGAAGATCTAGTTGACCTAGGTATGGTGATACATTCTAGATACAACACTAAAAGCACAATGTATGAAACATAACATTTTCAAGCTCGATTTGATTAAGATTTAAAACCCTTTTACAAAGGACAACCTTAAGAACACGAAAGACAGCCAGACAGAGAAAAGTGTTTGCAAGGACAGGCTCCCACTACACAAGAACTCTAAACAACACACAGCCCAGCGAAAATGTAAGCAAGAGTCTTCAGACACCCGCTAAAGAAGACACGCAGGTGGAGACCAGCACAGTGAACGAATGCCCCAGAGCCGGCGGGGATTGGCTAACTTAAGATAACTGTCCTGCCAGGGATGTGGAGCAACAGACTCTCTTTTGCTGCGGGCAGGAGTATTAAAAACACAGCCTCTGAGCAGCAGCTGCGAGTGTCCTACAAGGACAAACCCAGGGTCACTGTATGGGCCGGCCCTAAGCTGAGAACTGTCCACAAGAGTTCTCTACTGAGCGATGGACAACAGTTTTACTCTTAATCACCACGTATTTTAAGAGAAATGAGCTCTTGATCCATGAGAAGAATCACTGAGTTTCCACAACGGCCAGTTTGCCCGCATAAGGAGGTCCCATGTGCTGCCACCCTATGCGGTGACACCTGAGGTAATGTGACACTGGGCAAGCATGCTTTTGTTTCCTTGCTGACACTCAAACCACTTTATAAAAGATCCAGCCCTGCCATGCTCAACACTGCAGTATTTTATCTGACTCATGAATCACAGATAAAAGCTAGCTAATTTCTCTAAACTTGTTGAAAATTTATCTTTTGACATACGAGGGAGGGACAAAAATCACTATGCAGTTAATTCTTAAGCAACACAGGGTTGAGAGGCACCAAACCCCATGTTATTTAACCTCTGTCTCCCCCAAACACACTGCTAGCTGTTGGCGAGAAGCTCAGTGGCATAAACAGGCAATTTCTCATGGAACACTTATTTTGTCAGCTATGTAGTACACTGTAGTATACAATGTAGAAAGCGGGCTACAAACACAAGGGATCACTTCTGAAATGTTAAATTTTGGACAATTTCATATATGTATGCAATGCATTGTAAACATATTTTCTCCCTCCCTCTCCTAGTTTTGTGTCTCCTGTTCTATCAAGAGGTCACTTTTCACTGTGAAAAAGATTTACTAGAGACTGACTGTTCCTATGCAAATCATTCGTGTCATAAAGAATACTGACGGCAGGGCCTCCCACTCCTGGGTTCAAGAGACCCTCCTGCCGCCCAAGTAGCTGGGATCGCAAGTGTGCTGGATGGGCTTGGCTTCCCCAAACAGTGCCAGCGGCTATTCCCAGCCCAGCTCACAACAGCAGCCGACAGTACCACAGTCCCACCACAGTTAGCCTGATAGAGCTCAGGCTGATCTCTACCGAGCCAGGTTGTGGCCAACCTGAACAACTAAACACACGTCTCAAAATGAGGAAAGCAAGAGGGCTGGGGATCTAGTACTCGGTAGTAGAGGGCTTACATAGAACGTTGAGGCCCTGGGTTTAATTCCCAGTACCACAAAAAAAAAAAAAAAAAGAAAAAAAGAAAAATCAAAACCAAACCATGCTCTGGGCTAGAGCCGAACAGCAGCATGCACAAGGCCATGGGTTCAAAGCCTGTTACATCCATCCACACCCAGATACACTTACAAAAACACACATATGTACATAAACACAAATACACACGTCAAACACATACACAAAGACACACAGAAATGCCAGTAACGGTACAAAGTATGTTGTTCTGCCAGACCTTATGGTGCATTCGGGATGAGGCTGTAGGATCTCAGACAAGGCCAACCTAAGCTATGCATCAAGCCCTGACTCAAGTAAACACACATTAAGAACTTGTCATTCAAGAGCCAACTTCATAGTGAACGTGTGTGTGTGTGTGTGTGTGTGTGTGTGTGTGTGCAAAACCTGCTCACAGACAGAGGCCAGAACTAGACTAAAATATGTATGAACAAAGGGCTCCTTCCACTAAAGAAGAATGGAAGCCGAGAAGAAGCAATTCAAAAGGCCAGGAGAAGCAGCAAAAGTGGAGGCTTCTCACAGCTTAAGAGTATCAAGTGACCACATTATATACCTCGCTTCTCTTGTTGATTCTAAGTTCCAAGGCAACGTGATAGTTTCTTATGTAAATTTCCTACAGGAAGGAAGAACAACCTAGCAGGAAAATCAATATGCCATTTACTTGGCACACATTTCAATCTATGTTAATAAATTATCATCCTGATAAATTTACCAGTCCCATATTAATGCATGTACTTGTGTGTGTGTGTGTGAACCTTACAATTCCTGTATATTGGCAAAGACTGTGTTTCTAAGCCCATAAGAGTTAGGAGCCCTGTTTTTTGTTATTGCTGTTTTTAGCAATGAATTTCACTGATTTAATTCAATTTCATCAACGAATTTCATAATGAACATTCCCGTTTGAGGCATCTTGAACCTGAGTTTTTCCCGACTAGTGCACAATTCTGTTCAAGTGGCCACATCTTTTCACACAGTGTCCTGTGCCTGCTCTGAGAGGTTGCTCTGGAAATTCAAGCTTCAAGCAGTCCTTTAGCCTAAGCCTCCCACTTAGGAGGGACTATAAGTGAGCGAGCACAATATGAGCTGCTCCTAACCATCCTTCCTGCTTTGTTTTTCTTTCTGTAGTGTTGGAAACTGAACCCAGGGTCTGTGCACATGCTAAGCTACCACTGAGCTAAACTCCTACCCTACTTTCCAGTTGGAAAAGGCATGCAGGACCATATTTTTAAAAATTAAAAACACTATTTCATCAGGGTGAGCACCACATTTCTGAGCAGTCAGTTTTACTCTCCTCTGGGACAAGGTCTCCTGTAGCCCAAACTGGCCTAGAACTTAACAGTATTAAGTGACCACATTATATACCTCATTTCTCTTACTGATTCTAAGTTCCAAGGCAACATGATAGTTTCTCGTGTAAATTTCCTATAAGAAGGAAAAAAACTTAACAGGAAAACCAATATGCCATTTACTTCACAGGTATTTCAAAGCATGTTACTAAATTATCAAGTTTTGCATGGGGTGCAAAATGACATGAAACCCCTACTCCAGTTCCCAAGTGCTGAGATTACAGATGTGTACCACAACACCAGGCTAGCTTTGCCCTTTTCAGAACTGCTTTCTCAGAGAAATGACGAATTTCTGAACCCAGCTCCCATGTGTCTCCCTACAGTCTAACCTCCCATCAGTCCCTTTTCTTCTGTGCCCTAGCGTCCTCCTTTTAGTAAGGGCTTCTTTTAAAAAGGGGACTGGGTGGGTATAGAATCACATGGAAACTTCCATATATATTAGAGTGGCTCACAGGCTGTGGTCCAGCTAGTCCAACAATGACATCTCTCAATGGAAAGTCCAAGAATCCAACAGTCGTTCAGTCCACGAGGATGGCTGTTTCAGCTGCTCTTCAGTGTGCATCATTGGAATCCCAAAGAAGCAGGCTCTGATGCCAGAGAAGGAACGACTCAGCAGCAGGATAGATGAACTTGCCAGTGAGAGTGAGGGCAAGCAGGCGAAATGCAGAAGCCTCTTTCTTCCCCGTCTTTATATAGGCTGCTAAGGAAAGATGTGGCCCAGATTTAGGGTGTCTTCCGACCACAAACAATCCACTTAACTAAAAATCCCTCACAGGTGTGCCCAGTCACTGTTTTTTCAGTTAATAACCAAGAATGGCCATCACAGAGCCTTTGCTCTTATTAAAGGGACCACTGCTCACCAGTGAGATACACCACTGACACTTGTACTAGTTTTTACTGTGTTTTAGAGCATCTCCCAGAGACTTTGGAGCTTGTTATTCTGATTACAATCATCCTAAACTGTTTTCCGGGGTTAAAACACTGGGTAGGCCAGCTGCTGTGGCATCAGGCCAGCAGCTAGATGGCATTAAAAGTGGTATCACAATGCTGCAGGACTCAGCAAACTATGGTAATGAGCGATGATGACACAATAGGAAAGGATGAAAATGTGCAAGAGGCTGTAAGAGGATGAAATACACGAGGAGGATGAATTCTACTGTGAACTACACCTGAAAGAGGTCGCTAGGAAAGAGAGAAGAACGGATGAGGAAGTGATCTGTAGCTGCCATCTGTGGATGCACTTGGTCTTGGTAGTTTTATGACATTGGTTCCCCTGAATCATGGTTTAAGAATTATTTGCTCTGCAGATGTCTTAATAAATAGCTCATAGAATATAGTTTTCTAAAATGCTTTCATTATACTGTCTTTCATCCATCAGCCACCTCGTTTTTTTCATAAACAATATACAGTATTTTGGAAAGTGCCAGGATAAAGTGTTTTCGTCCACTGGTGCAATGCTTATTCACACCTTGCCCTTCTCCCCAAACAAGGTCTTGCTAAGTACTCAATCTGGTCTTGAACTCCTGATCCTCCTGTATCAGCTTCCAGAGTGCTGGGATAGCAAACAAGGGTCAGTGCACAAAACAAACAGCAAGCATTTGTTGAGTCTGTGTTGGGAACCCAGCAACCTACTGAGCTTTAGCCAGGCTTGGCGAACCAGACCCTGTAGCTGCTCTCTGTGCTACGCCTTTACCGGGGCCAGGTGCCAATCAAATTATGGAAAACATAACTGAATACTGCATTTGCAACACATCAGCCAATAAAGATACGTGCTGCAATAAAAGTAAATTTATTTGTTTGTTTCCCTAGTTAGGGACACGTCTTTGAGCAAGAAATAGTTGAGCTAAGATCTTCAAAGGAAGATGAGTCAAAGACATGATGAGGCCGTCTGAACAAGGAAAACGATGGAAATTTTGTGTCTCTTTTCAACACGAACAATGACCTCCTCAAACAACGAAGTTACAATGGAAAAACCTTAAGTTATCTTTATTTTCAACTCTGGAATGGAGCAACACTTCATTCCATAAACTAAGCCGAGTGTTTCAGTGGGCTGCAGAGAAGGTAA
The DNA here is from genome assembly GCA_001685075.1 of Bramus lutescens. Classification (NCBI taxonomy): domain Eukaryota; kingdom Metazoa; phylum Chordata; class Mammalia; order Rodentia; family Cricetidae; genus Bramus; species Bramus lutescens. The sequence continues at coordinate 258,281 of LOEQ01000657.1, read as the reverse complement.
CTTTACAGCTAGAGAGGCTGACCACTGAGCAGAAACAGTGAAAGCAGGCTGGTCATTTCAAAGTTACTTTCTGCCAAAGGTCGGGGCAGATGGACAGAGCAAAAGGAAGTAACTGTAACACCAGATTAGTTCATGTTATTATTTGGAAACACTAAGCATGTAGGACTGGAAGCTGAGGGAACAGCTAATTTGGGAAATTCCATTCCCTCTCATCCTCCTGACTTCTCAGGCCAGGTAACTACTTAGTTTCGGTTTGAATATGTGGAACATTATGGCACATTGTGGCACGGGTGGCCATTTTGATTTTATTTTTTATTTTTGTCTCATCTGGGGGTAGGGGGTGTGGCAGCACAATAACTCGAGTCCAAAGCAATGGCTTCCTATAACCTGTATTTAATAATCTCCACAATAATAAACGTAGTGGTCAATTAGTCCTCATGCCATTGGACCTAGAACATTTAACATAATCACTCCAACTCTCTCTTCATTTTGCTTCTAGGACAACCGTCGAGGGCTTCCCGTCTAGGCTGACTGCTCCTTCCGATCACACCTGCTGGTGACTTCAAATACGGTAAACTTCAAGGAGTGTGCCTCCTTTGTCGAAATCAACAACCATTGCTGTAGGAATTCCTGCAGCCAGTAGCCTTTAAGTTACCCTCCCACTTGGGCGGGGCTTCATATACTATATATGCTGATGTCAAGTGTGGGTCTTTTCTCTCTCCTGGCTGCCGCATTTGGTTGCTGTTCCCTGTTTGAGCAGAGCATTGTGATCTGTGAGTCTACCCCTAAATAAATAACCCTCTATTATATTCAATTCTGAACTAGTGCGGAATTTCTTTTACACGTCCTCCTTCAAACCATTATCAAACACTACAAAAAAACCCTCAAACTGTATCTACAGCTGGGTCTTCCTTATTTCTCTTCCATATCCCAAGGCAAGTGGCCAATCTATTGACCTCTGCCCTCTCCCAAATACAAATGTGCACACTTTTCCATTACAGCAAGTGGCAATTCCTTCCTTTTGTTCCACTGTTTTGTCTCCTGTGAAACAAGATCTCAGCATGCCACCCAGGCTGCCTTTAAACTCCTGCCTTCACCTCCCCAGTAAAAGATGGCAGATGTACACCACATGGTACAGTCTCAATGATCTTATTTTCAATTTGTTCTGTAACACAGGTTCCTCTGAACCACTCCTTCCACATCCCCTCTGCCTACCCTTTCTGTCTCTCCTTAACGCTTAGACTGAAATAAGCCCCTCCTAAACAACGTTAACTACTGGGTGATCTTTAGAGCCTACAACAGCCAGTCACTTCAGGAATTCCCTCCTTTATTTCTACTACAAATAGGATCTGTTGCTTCATCAACTATTGCAGAAAAGTAACTGGAAAACCTGCAAACAAAACAAAGCAAAACACAAACAGAGCTGGGCAGTGGTGGGGCACACCTTTAATCCCAGCACTCGGGAGGCAGAGGTAGGCGGATCTCTGAGTTCAAGGCCAGCCTGGTCTACAAGAGCTAGTTCCAAGACAGTTGGGGCTGATACACAGAGAATCCCTGTCTTGAAAAAAAAAAAAAACAAACAGAAAACAAAACAAACAAATACCACCCTGAAAAAGAAAAACATGGCCCCAGAAGGCCAATTGTGATGTTCTGGAGAAGAACAAAAGGTTTTTAAATGAGCTAATATGAAGGTGGTTTAGAAAACTAAGTCCAACCAGAAAAAGGCACAGAAAACTCACATGCACACCCCACCCCCACCCCACCCCAATGCAGACTTTTCCTGCCCACTGTCTGTATCCCCCCCGACCCCATAACAAAGCCCTTTAGGATCCCCTCAAATCTTGAGCCTAAGAGGTCCCTCTACCATCTCAATACTGCAGGCCTTGAATATGGGGGACCCCACCCTGCAAGCTCATGTAACAACTGTTCCGAGGTGGCAGGCCAACCAGCCTGTGTGCTTCAGAAAAAAATCCTCCTCAGGCAGACTAAGTAACCTCGCCCCTACCGTCCCCAACCAAGCACTCTTCATTCCTTGCCAGTTGGTTGCTATCATTTCACACGCTATGTGTTCTACATCACTCATTTCCCGTCTCTTCTTAGAACCCAGGCTCTATGACAGTAGGGGTATACTGTGCTCACTAATATCCTATTGCATGGAAGGCACTCAGCAGATTCTAGCTGGCTGAAGCCTCAGTGCTGTTCTTTTGGTCTTTGTCTGCCTTGGGGTGACAACTTCCAAGGCCTGGCTAAAATGTTCCTCTCGCCACCACAACAATATTAAACAATGTCACAACTGTATATTTACACATTAGTTTTCTAATAAGATGAGGGCGTATCTTTGTCACTGTTGTACATACTCAAGGCCCAATGAGTGTTTTTCTTTTTGTTATGTTTGTTGATTTAGTTTATGTATGACTGTACTGTTGGTGTATGCAGGTCTATGCACCACGTGTATGACTGGTGTCTACTGAGGTCAGAAGATCCTCGGGAACTAGAGTTATGGATGGTTGTGAGCTGCCACATGGGAGCTGAGAACTGAACCCAGGTCCTCTGTAAGAACAAATGTTCTAAACTGTTGAGCTATCTCCCTAGTGCCTGGTTAATATTTTATGACTAAACTTACTCTGCAAACAATTAAAATCTAATCCGATTACCGGGTTATTAAAAACCTTCCAATCCTGAGTTTTCTCAAATATAATGACTTCAAAACACCTTTAGAGAAATAAAAGAATTTGGGAGGTTTTTACACTGAACCTTTCTAAGCTCATTAGACTTCAAACCTAAAAACACTACGAGTTCTTTCAGTCGCACATAAGACGGACTTGCTTTCAAAGCTCTTCGGAAATACAGCCCAAAACGGATCCCTGTAAGAGCAAAGGTGCAATTGCCCTGCATAGGGATACCTAATCCATCCAGCACTGTTTCACATGAAAGAAGCCAGCGGAAAAACAGAGTGGAGCCTTCCCAGTTTGTCCGGCTTTAGGGGGCTCCTCGACCTTTCAGACAGTGATCGCCAAATCCTTGCCTCAAGTCATCCACCAAAATGGGGATGGTGGGGCACCTGAACCTCTCTCCCCGCAAGCCACTGAGGAAAGGGCCTGGTCTGAAAGGCAACAATCCCAGGTGGCTGCGGCTCCAGAATTTCAGAAGAAATGGAGGAAGGAAAAACATTTTCAATGAACAGGTCACAGCCAAGCCTACCAAGCTTACCAGATGGACGTTCCCAGTTAACCCTTGCCTCCTGAACCGTTGGTTCTCCGGCAGCGACCTGTAGTGTTGCGGTGGCAACTGGGGGTTGTAGTTTCTGTCGCAAACAGGCGGAGTCGGTAACATTACAACTACATTTCCCAAAAGCCAACGCAAAGACGCCCTGCCCACTGACTCTGGGGTCTGGCGGTCACAATTTTTTAGATTAATCTTCAACTATATCCCATCATATTAGGGATACCATCAAGCCCTTTATTTGTTGTGGTTTTCTTGTGCGAGAAACCTCTCCGGATATTTGTTCTCCTTATTTTTCCTTCCCTTTCTTCAGGCCAGCGCCACCAAACGTCTGGAACGGAAATCGCCGCGGAAGGCGCATGCGCCCCGCCAGGG
>LOEQ01000657.1:193494-214036 GCA_001685075.1 Bramus lutescens | reverse complement strand
CTTGTGCTTACGCTTGCTTTTTGAGAAGTCTGCCCCACATCTCTGCAGTGAAAAGAGAGGCTGCTATGCTGTCTAGCCCACAGTCATTGCCTCACTGTCCAGGTCACATGGAGGCTGAAGAGAAGCCCTCAGACTCACCTCTTCTCTGCTAGGGAAGATGAACAGAGGCAAGTTGAGGTCATTGTCTTTCGCAGATTCATTTTACTTATGGCACGATGTGAGCCTTTTGGATCTGTCCCTGTCATGCACTCTGGGGTTGGGCAGAACTGATCTTCCTGGAGCCAGTACACTCATGTCTGTCTTTCAGTTAAACCTCCCTGGTTTAGTAACTTCTGTGAATTTATCCCAGTTAAGACAGAGACTTTGTAGGCTTGCCTCTCCAACCGCGTGGCACCTAGACAGGAACCGTGGGCTCTTTCAGGCAGCACCTCATCATCAACTCCCAGGATGGAAGTGGTATTTGGTAGACTCAACGAGTCTCCACCAAGCCGAAGGGGTTGGGTGGGGAGTCACAGCCACCAGACTTACTGAGTGCTGAAGTGTCTTCAGGCAAACTACTCTCCTTCCTCACTCAGCAGCGTGTCCTGTTCTTGACTCCCAGTTGTCCCCAGCTACAAGTGATCCTTTTGAGTACACAGTCCTGCCCCCATTCTGAGAGAAGGCCTTCCCACAGACTTGGCACGGGTGAGGTTTCTCTCCTGAGTAAACTACCAGATGTTTTCAGGGGCTTGACTGCTTAGCAAAGGCATGGCCCCATCCCTGGGCCTCACAGAGGAAAGGCTCCTCGCCGCCCGTGTGGATGTGACAGTGGTTTTTCAGGTTCCCAACTGTGGTGAACTGCTTACCACACACAAACTCTGGCTCATAAGGGGTTTCTCCCGGTCGTGCGTCCTCGGTGCACCGGCAGCCTCTGCAGCACATCGGGCCCGAAGCTTTCCCCACAACTGCAGGGCCATTGAAGGAGCGCTCACTTCAAGGTGCTGCCCGAAGTGATCTGGCCACACAAACATGTGGTCACAGTCTTCAGCTGTGCCCTCGAGCTTCTCTTCCACTTGGGGAAGGGGGCCAGAATCTTTGGGTTGCCGCTCACCGGACCCAAAATGGACATTTTCTCCATTGCTGCTGGGTTTTGCATTGTTTTGGCAGACATGCTCGAGTAGCAGCAGTCAAACTTCCACGGGCCAATTCCTGAGCCCAGAGGAACCATGGGATACCACTCTCTGCTCTCACCAAGTAGGAAGTTGTTTCTGAATCTCTGGCTCATCCTGCGCAAACACTGAGTACTCAACTGAAACCAGATCTGTTCTTGTTAGGTCACTAGTGAAAGAAGTGCTGTCACGTGACCATAGATCTTGCTGCGAGGTAGACAACTTGGGAGTGGACAAAAAAAAAAAAAACCTTTGGGGACTTCTGTATACTCTGAGCCTTGTCCCTTCTCTGTCTGGGCTCACACTCATCTGAAAGCACCTCAGACCAGCAGAAGAAGGGATCTGCTTGGAGGAATTAGTAATTTGCTGCATTCTGAGACCTCGGTCGGCGGAAGGAGGGATAAACAAGCGATGTCTTTAGTTTCTGGTCCTACTAGCCCTTGTCCCGGGCTGAAGAAACTGAACTAAGAGCTCTGGCCTGGATTCTCATTCATCTGATAACATTGACTCCGTTTCCGAAATCCTGTTCAGGGGACAGGTTCAGATCTAATTCAGACTCACTGACACCTTCCTGTTAGACTTACGTCTTTTTAATACGCGGGCTTTTCCTGTAAGATGTTGAACTGGGTTGCTAATCAGTTTAACCTCCCAGGCCTAGGCAGCTGGATCTGTCAGTCAGTCCTGAATTCTGTCCACACCTACCATATTCATAAGGGATGTTTTCCTGCCCTTCCCCACGTTTGGTGGCTTAACTTTAAAAAATGAATGGGGAAATATTACCTCCTCTTGTTTTTTTTTTTAAGATTACATAAGATTGATATTCATTCCTCTTTAATAGAATTACAGTGAACCCATCTGGACTTGAAGAGTTCTTATGAAACATTTTTTTTTAATCCCAAATTCAATTTTCTTACTAGTCTTTGAGACCTTGAGCTGGTTGTTTTTTGTGACCTAGACACTAACTAGAGTCACCTGAGAACAGGGAACCTCAATTTCGGAGCTGTCTCCATCATATTGGGCCCTGAGCATGTCTCTGGGCATTTTCTTGGTTAAGGGTTGATGAGGGAGGACCCAGCCCACTGTCCTCGGTGCTGCTCCTAGCCAGGTGGTTCTGGGAAGTTTACGAAAAGTAGCTGAGCGTGAGCCTGAGAACCTAGCCAGTAAGCCAGCTCCTCCATGGCCTCTGCTGAGTTCCTGCCTCCAGGTTCCTCCATTTCCCTCAGTGATGGGGTGTGATGGGGAAATGTTAGCCAAGTAAACCCTTTCCTCCCCACACTGGATTTCGTCTGAGTTGCTTTATGACAGCAGCAGAGGCGCAGACCAACTGCTACAGTATCCGCTTCTAAAGAGGTGATGTGGAGGCACCAGAAAGGAAGGTGACCACCCCACGTCAGAGCCGCTGCCTGCTGCAGACGTCACAGGGGCCTCACAGGAGGAGCACAGTGGGTGCAAGGATCAGGCCTTACACACACACACACACACACACACACACACACACACGCAAACACACATGCTCCCTGTCAGCCGTCAGGTACCAGCAGTAAGGACCCGGGGACCCAGCTGGGAATTGTATATGTCCCATTTCTGACCCGGCCTCAAGGCCCTCTAACATCCTCCCAAGTGACCTATTGGATTTGAGGACAGCCTTCCCCCCCAGTTTCCCTGCCTGATTCCCTGTCTGTTTGGGATGACCCCTGATGGGAGGAGCTAGCTGTGCCTGCTGCCTGTTCATGGCAGATGGCTTCTCTTGACCTGAAATGAAACCACAAACCAATACTGCATTTTAGACATTTTTAAAGACCCTTGTGTTAAAGGCATGGTTTGGGTGGAAATTGACCCAGCTTGCCTTATTTGCAGACTTTCTCTCCCTCAATCTCTCTTTCTCTGTCTCTCTGTCTCTGTCTGTCTGTCTGTCTCTCTCTCTCACACACACACACAGTGTTCTCTTTTGAAGATCTAACACTTGATTTTACTGGTTTTCTCTTGTTTCTGTTTCTGATTGCTCATTATTATTATTTTTTCCCCTTCATCTTGCTTCTTGGTTCACATTGCTTTTTCTTGAGACTGGCAGAGTAGAAGTTTGTTGTTGTTTTTTTTTTTTTTTACATTTTCTTTTCTCTGGCATGTGCACATAGCTGTAAATTTCCTTCTGCTCTCACTGTGCCGCCCAGATGTCACTGCGTCTTCATTTTTGTCCAGTTTGTTATATTTTTGCAATTTCTCTCAGTACTTCCTATTTTACCCACCACAGTATCTGTCAGTGCAATACGTGTTGCCAGATGAACTCAAGTTCCATTTTCCTGTTGCTTGTTACTTGTTTTGAGTTTGGTTTTGTACTGATAGGGCATAATTCAATGATTTTGGTATGTTTAAGGTTGTTCAGGGCTGGGCACCTGACCTCCATCCCGTCCTTTGCCTCCCTCAGGGTCATTTGTGTTCTTTCAGTGCCTCACAGGCAGTGACACTAATTCATTCTTGTCAAGTTCTCAAACGTGATTTGGGAAACACAGAAGGGGGGAAGTCTCGTTGGTTGAAAAGCGTCTTTGCTTGGAGTGTTCTTTTCTCATTCCCATCATCCAGGGCTCAGTCTTCCAGTTTTCCTTTTGTTTAAGGATGTCATTTAGCCCTTCTTTCCAAGTTGATCCGCTGGCAAGAATTTGTTTCGTTTTTGTTCCCCCTTAACCTGAGAGCATTTTTTTTTATCATCCTTGAAGGATGTTTTCACGGGATATGGAATCATGGGTTAACAAGATTGTTTTCTTCAACACTTAAAAAGATAAACAACTTCCTTCCGACCTCTGGGCTTATGAGCTCGTGCCTCACAAGTGAGTGAGTGATCAGGTGTCATTTCCTTCACCGTTTTCACAATTTCTTTTTTCTGTTTTTTCAAAAGTGACTGATATATCTGAGTGTTGGATTCATTCTAATAGTTTCGAGTTCACCCTAGATTTAAGTTTGTGACTACTTTTACTATACCTGAGATGCGTTCAGCCATCATTTCAGGTGCTCTTGGCCCTGACATCTTTCTCCTTCTGGAATTCTGATGACAAAAATGTTAGATTTTGTGGTAGCGTTGTGGGAACCTGAGGTGCTGCTCACTGGTTGTTGTTTTGCTGTTGCTTTCTTCCTGTTGCTCAGAAAGTTCTGCTGTTTTATCTCCCAGTGCACTGACCCCTCCATCTACTGTTGAGCATGGGCATTCAGCTTCGGGGTCTCCGCTGAGGCTTTAGTTCCCTTTTCTTCTCAGTCTTTGAACATACTTCCCCGTGTATCTGCCCAATGGCTGCTTTAAAATACTTCCAGCATCTACATTGTGTCCACTGGCACATAGAATATCTCTTATGAAGTATTCTAATATCCAAATACATCCGTATTTGAAATTCATATAATAATTTTCCACTGATGCTGTACCTGTGGGATGTTAATATGGGAAACTCTGGATCTAAGTATTCTGTTATAGTTGACTCTTTTTCTGACTCCTCTCCAGCAGGAGAAGAAGCTATTAACCTTGTTTTGGCCAGAAAAGGCAGAAGTTCTGGTTTCTGGTTTGACCTTTGTGTGTTGGGTGAACTCTTGGTTACTCTGGACAAGGGTGCAAGTTTCAACTCTCCGCTGGGCCCCCAGTGATACCTCCTTGTCTAGAAGACACCTGAGTACCTTTGTACTGTTCCCACACTGTCGGGTAGAGGCGGCTTCATCACCTCTGGCACTGTCAGAAGTCCTGACACTGCCTAGGCCTTTTCATCGCCACCACCCAGGTAGGGAGTGGGAGGGATGTGTCTTCTGGGTGCTCGTGGAAGGCCAGGCTTCTGGTGTGGTTTTCTCCACTGGGATGGTGGGGAGTGAGGACTGCCATAGCCCTACAGAACGAAAGTGCTAGCACTCGGCTGAGGTCAGGAGCTCTTGTTACTTCTTAGCAGTGATGGAAGTTTACATTCCTCTCTTGGCCTTTGCTGGTGTGGGTATGGGTAGGGTTACAGTTGTTTTGTTATTGTGGTGGAAGGGATGGCATTTGACCTCAGGAGAGTGAGTGACTAGTGTCTAAAAATGCTCTGTCTTGCTAGACTATTCCCTTCTGGTCCTTTGGATAGAGAAAGCAAGCTTTTGTTTTTCATTTTCTAGAATGACTTCTCTACAACATTGTTATTAAAAAAAAAAAACCTTTGCAACTGGATCTTTTTTGGTTTTGGTTTTGGTTTTGCTTTTTGAGACATGGTCTCACTGTGCAGCATTGGCTGTCCTGGCACTCACTCTATAGACCAAGCTGGCCTCAAACTCACAGAGATCCACCTGCCTCTGCCTCCCAAGTACTTGGATTAAAGGTGTGTGCCACCACACCCAGCTTCCGATGGATATTAATTTCAATTTCTGTATTATTTCAGCTTTTTGTGTCAGGAAAACACAGACATGTCAAATTCTTGCAGCTGTATGATCTTCCAGGCTCATTTGTTATGGATGTATGTTTAATAAAACACATCTTAGGTATCAAATCCTCCCATTTTCATGACACTTAAGTACTCATCTATATTCTAAATTCATATAGTTAACTGTATTCCAAAAGGCTTGCATGGGCTTTTGAGTATAAGGACATTATATGCTTGGAAAATTATCAACTATATTCATTAATTATATCTGACTTTTTCTTACTGCTATTTGAAAGGTCATTTCTCAATGCTATCTTAGGATAATTTTAAAGAAGTTTAATATTTAAGGAATTATGATATGGTTTAATTTCAGGATTCTGATTTAAGTAATCAATTCTGCACTAATCTTTATATTCTTAGATTCTGTACACTTAGTAAAACATTTGGAATCATTCACATGTTGAAGATGGACCCTGTCATTCCCACACCCTCTGGAATTTATCATTGTTCTGGAAACTTCTGCCCTTTGTTGCTTCAGAACCCTTCCTTGGCTTACAAGTTTGCAGCACAAGTCTCTGTTTAAGTGGGTATGGTAGGCTAGCTGAGCTCTTGGAGAAGAGAGACAGTAAAGAACTATACCTGCTCTGCAGATTGAGAATGCGCTGTTTAAAATGTATTTGCCACCGAGATGGCTAACAGCGCATTTGTTTTCAAGGCTTTACAGTTGAGGAGGTGACTCCAGTGACCCCTGCTTTAGTGTGGCCACTGCAGCAGACACCTAATGCGATTCACTAGAGTCGCTGAAGAGTCCTTGGGTGTTTACCTAAAAACTAACAGTGGTAAGCTAAAATGATAAATTCATAACAATTTCCCCATGCTTAATAACTAAGCTGCCAGCGAAATCAAAAGCCCAAATGTTACAATCAACTTCTCATCCCGTCTCTACCCTGTTCTTCCTCCCACCCTTGCTCTTATACTTCTGTTCATTAACTTAAAAAAATTGTTGAAACATAGCAGCTAAATTCTTTGGTGAAAGGCAGGGAGTAGTTTTCATTAGTGCTTCCACTCGAAGGCCAGTGGTCCCAGTATCTCTAATCCCTGAACTGGAGTTTTCTTGCTGTCGAGATAATGCTTATATCAATAGGCCACGTGTTTCTACTTAGCTGCTTTCCCCTGAGGTGAACTCAGTCCAGGTCCTGGCATGTCCTCCCTTTCACACGCACATGAGATCCCAGCCACAGCCCTGAGTGTGTGGCTCTGATGTAACCCTCAACTGTGCTTTCAAACCTGCTGCCTTTTCAGATTGGAGGACACAGTAATTCCCTGAACTAACTCATCTTCTGCATGAACAAAACTCTAGTTAACGTGAAAGAAAAATCAACAAGGTTTTTGTAAAGAGTCAATGGGTGTCCAAAAAAAAACCAACATCACCATCAACAACAACAAAAAACTCCTAATTGAAACTTAGTTCATTCATGAAAATATTTGGCTTGGGGTCTGCAAGCTTCAGATCAGCAAATGTAAGTCATCTTTATATCACTGGATGAGTTAGGATTTTTTAATGCTCGTTATAGGACTATGACCCCTTGACCTGCAGTCGCTGTACTTGTTAGAGCAAAGCTCAATACTTCCTGGCCTCGCTCACCAAGAATCACAAGGCAGTTCTGTGAGCCTCCAGTTTCTTCTCTTCAGTTGCTTTAAATTAAGCTAAGTTTCAAACGGTAAATAGTAAATATAGTGGTGGCACTTGTACATCAATATGACTTTCTGCAAAACTTAAAGAGAGTTATCAGCTCTTGCCATGTTTGAACATGCACCTAGTCATGAGCTACTATGACTTCATGACATTCTGCAGCCTGTGCCATCCCTACACACTGCAAATAAGCAACAGCTTTTATCTGGGTTACGCTCTCTCCACCCTCTGTGGAAATCCCTCATTGCTCTGCAGTATTGAGCCTGTTGGCTTTCTGCTCTGAACCTGCTCTTGGGAGCTGACTTCTACAATAGACACATTACTCAGGCATCAAACATAGGCAAATATTTGCTCTTGCTTATCGAAATTTTTTAATGTGGTGCTTAAGATACTTTTGATATAATTCCATCCTATGTCCCAGTCAAGGAAATGTCTGCCCTTGGTGAATATGAAAGGAGAATCAGTTCTGCTTTATTCCTCTTAGACTGAGTTCCTCCTTTTCCCACGGAGTAAACATCTCATGTGCTTTCTTGTTGTGGCTTTGGTTTGGTTTTGGTTGTTTTTGAGGCATGTAGCCTTGGCCATTCTGGAACTCACTGCATGAACCAGGCAGGCCAGCCTCTGCCTCCCTGGTGCTGGGATTGAAGGTGTGGCCACACCTAGCTCATTGTTTCTGAGCAGAGCCGATGACTCTAACTTAAAGCCAGGTTGTACGTCCACAAAGCATTGGCCTTGAACTTTCTAAACTGTGGTTTGTGACCCAGTTCTCAAGATTAGCTGTGTATACATGTTGGTCTTCGCATTCACCTTACACGTAGTTCATTGACTGTTTTAATCTATTTTGTATTGCTGAAACAACATGCCTGAGATTGGATTGCTAAAGTGGAGAGGTTTATTTAAGGTCAGGTGTATATCTCTAACACTTTCCAACATCACTAAACAAATATTTTTAGCTCACCATTCTGGTGGCTGGAGAATCTAAGCAGGACGGAGGCAGTGTCCTGGCTGAGGAGAAGTGGGTAGAGACCAGCAGATGCAGACACTGCCAAGGCGTGGATGGAAAGAACAGGAGAAACAAGCCCCATCTTAATAATTCTCTCCCTTGTTAACGAACAGTTACAGGAGACTCAGTTCACCCACAAAAGGTTTAGTCCACTCGTGGAGGTGGAGCCCCATGACCTAACCACTTCTATTAGGTTCCAGCTGCCACACTGGGGACCAATCTCCCAGCAGTCACCCTTTGGAAGCCAAGTCACACGCCCAGACCATAACACTGAATTTCTCTTTACAAGATTTTTTTTTCAAGACAGGGTTTCTCTGTATAGCTTTGGTGCCTGTCCTGGAACTTGCTCTTGTAGACCAGGCTGGCCTCGAACTCACAGAGATCTTCCTGCCTCTGCCTCCCTAGTGCTGGGATTAAAGGTGTGTGCCACCACCACCTGACAACATTTGGTTTTTTTAATAGGAGATAGCTATAGGCTTTCTTGAGCCTCAACTGAATATGTAAAGGAAAAATAATTACATACCTAATTTTACCCTTGATTCCTGACTGGGGATTTGGTTGATGAATGTGTGTGTGTGTGTGTGTGTGTGTGTGAGAGAGAGAGAGAGAGAGAGANCTTGTAGACCAGGCTGGCCTCGAACTCACAGAGATCTTCCTGCCTCTGCCTCCCTAGTGCTGGGATTAAAGGTGTGTGCCACCACCACCTGACAACATTTGGTTTTTTTAATAGGAGATAGCTATAGGCTTTCTTGAGCCTCAACTGAATATGTAAAGGAAAAATAATTACATACCTAATTTTACCCTTGATTCCTGACTGGGGATTTGGTTGATGAATGTGTGTGTGTGTGTGTGTGTGTGTGTGAGAGAGAGAGAGAGAGAGAGAGAGAGAGAGAGAGAGAGAGAGAGAGATTCAATTGTTTTTAAATAATTCAGAAACCATATTTTTAAAAAGTGATTATTTAACTCTAGCCAATTCTGATGTTAGCTCTGATTTTGTACATGGTTATCCAAATCTGTTAAAAAAACAAAAAGCAAAAAACCCTGACTATATAGTAAATATATCGATTGTTGTGAGATGTTTTACTCTTTTGGCTTTTTGAGGGCCCCACCACCCAGCTCCCAAACAAATCACCCACAGAGGCTTATTCTTTCTTATAAAAGCCTGGCCTCAGCTTGGCTTGTTTCTTGCCAGCTTTTCTTAAATTATCCCGTCTACCTTTTGCCTCTGGGCTTTTTCCTTCTCTTACTCCTGTTTATCTTACTTTCACTCTTACTTTGTGGCTGGCTGACCCCTGACATCCTCCTCCCCTTATTCTGTCTTGCTGCTTCTCCTCTTCCAGATTTCTCCTTCTGTTTATCGTCTCTGCCTGCCAGACCCGCTTATTCTTTCTCCTGACTTGCTATTGGCCATTCAGCGCTTTAATAGACCATCAGGTGCTTTAGACAGGCAAAGAATCACAGCTTCACAGACTTAAACAAATGCAGCATAAACAAAAGCAACACATCTTTACATCACTTAGCAAATGGTCCATAGCATAAACAAAAGTAACAAACCTTAAAATAATTCCCCAACAATCGATGCTACATTTATGCATTTAACCTGTTTCTCAATATCGTCATCTGTAGCATGAGAATACCTGTACTTAGATACTCTAAACTCCTTGCTTCCGTCAGTTTATTTCATGATTACTTAAGCTCCAAAATTCTATAATTACATCAGCTATTAACTGGATTTAGGATATAATTGCAGTGTTTAATTCAAAAGGGATTTTTAATGTCATGGAGTACTTCAAAGATGCCTGTGAGTTAGGGTTGCCTGAACTGTGACTGCAGAGATGCTAGTTGTGGGGGTTTATGGTTTTAGGGCCTGATGACATTTCTATGATGCCTTGCTGTGTGTGCCATAAATCCAATTTGAAAGGCATGGGGGGAGTAGGGGAGGAAATGGAAGGGGTGGGAGCGTGGACTAAGGGGGTGGGGGGCTTAGAACGTGTCTGAACAATATTTGATCTAAAATTTTGGTTGGAAAAGTAATTTTTTAAATAAGAAAAAGTAAAGTAATATTGTGTGCCAGTCTTCAACTGCGTGGCTCATAAAGGAAAGGAACAGTTTTTCTGGGCTTACAGCTCATCAGGGAGAGAAAGATTGTGATTTGTGGTTATGGCTTAGAATGTGAGAATAGCCCCCATAGGCTCATAGATCTGGTGCTTGCTCGCCAGGGATTGGCACTACTTGAAGGATTAGGAGGTGTGGTCTTGGTGGAGGAAGTGTGTCACTGGGTGTGCACTTTGAGATTTCAAAAGCCTATGCCAAGGCCAGAGTCTGTCACTGCCTGTGGATCAGGATGGAGAACTCTCAGCTCCTTCTCCAGCACCATGTTTGCCTGCATGCAACCATGCTCCTGCCATGATGATAATGGACTAAACCTCTGAAAGTCTAAGCAGGCCTCCAATTAAATGCTTTCTTGTGTGTGAGTTGCCTTGGTTGTGGTGTCTCTTCACAGCAGTAGAACCCTGGCTAAGACAGAATGTTTCCTGCAGTTCTCGTATTGTATGAGGAATACAAGCGGAATTACATTGTAGGCAATGTTCTAGGTAGGGGGTCTGTGGGGAAAAAAGGCAAAGAAAAGTCAGTAAGTTTATTGACTCAGGTGCTGAACCGAGGCTGAAGAAAACCTCAAGAAAACCCCAGCATCTCCAAGTCCTTTGTTAACAGGGATGGGTGCTGTGCCTCTTTTCTGGATTTGTGGTTGGCTTATCTCATAATAATTATCTTAAGAGCATTTTTATTAAGTTAGAGAACTGTAAGTGAACAGACAATGACAGAGAAAAACCCGAGAGTAATAATAGTTCAACTGGGAACAAGAGCAAGCACCACTCAGCCTGTGCTAGCACCCCCCACCCTCACCGCCCCAACCCTGGTATTCAACCTCGGGGAGTTGCTCGCAAGTTCCCAGGGGTGTCTTGTGAAGACTTACAACCACAACTTAACGGGGAATGCATGACGTCATAGTGCTAACAACGCCTGTCACAGCCACACCAGTTCTGTAAAATTTAATACATTCACTTTTCCCCAAACCTCAGGTAACACAAAGACAAACCCCTGCATCGCAGGGGTTGACCCGCGTCCTGTGGAGCCACATGTCTGATGCGGACATAGATGATGAAAATGCTTAGACCTTTCACATCTCACACAGATTACAGTCTGAAGTTAGAGTGCATATGTTCCTTCTCCCTCTGAACCGATCTCACTTTGGCAAAATGTAAAGCCAACCTACAGCAACAGAAAGTGATTTCAGCTACATGAAGTTGCCAAACTGCAGAGGTGATAGCAAAAACCTGACATTTAGCTTCTGTTTTAGCAGTTTCCTTTCTGTCTGTGTAGGTGCAGATGTGAGGGTGTGGCATATGCTCGGGTGCACACGCAGAGAGGCCAGAGGAGGACATCAGGTGTCTTGCCCAGTCACTTTTACCCCCACTCCCTCACTCACTGTCCTGGAGTGAGGCTAGTAGCCAGCAAGCCCAGAGAGTCTCCTGACTCCTCCAACCCCCACATTGGGTAGAATCTGCACCTGGATGTTCTCTGTGGGTGTTGAGGATTTGAACTCAGGACCTCAGGCTTGAACAGCAATCATGGTCAGCAGCCTGGCAGTGCTTCTACAGACAGAAAGCCAGCTAAGCTTCTGGAATAGGCTTTTGCATTTTCTTTGAGACTCTCATGCATTGCATAGTGCATTTTGATCATATCTGCTTCCTCACAGCTCTCCCCCTTCCCTCACCCCTGTAATTCCACCATTTCTTCCCATTCTGCAGAATCTCCAATAGGGGTGGGTAGAAATCTTGTGTGAAGCCTGGAATTGGGAAGGAATCGTGGGCAATTGGGGAGCTTCTGAAGGCCTCGACTTTAGCAATGCCAGGAAGGTCTAACAGTGACAATGGCCATTGTTGGGCTGGAAGACTTGCTGCTTAGGAGTATGCTAGCCCTGCTAATGCTCATGTGTGATGTGGTCTGGTGGTTTGAAATAAAATGGCCCCCAAAGGGAATGGCAATGTTAAGAGGTGTGGCCTTGTTAGAGGAAGCATGTGTCCCTGTGGGGGCGGGCTTTGAGGTCTCTTTTGCTCAAGCTTCCCCCAGTGTGACAGTCAGTCAATTTCCTGTCGCCTCTGAGTCAAAATGTAAGGACTGACAGCTCCAGCACCACGTGTTCCTGCATGCCACCATGCTCCCTGCCTTGATAATGCACTGAACCTCTGACACTGTGAGTCACTACAATTAAATGTTTCCTTTATAAGAGTTGCCATGGTCATGGTGTCTCTTCATAGCAATAGAAAGCCTAAGACACCTGGCGTGAGGGGATGAGGCCCAGGGAAGTCCCATAGAGTCCGTGTGTGTCCCTTTGCTCTGGAGTCACATCTCTGCCTTTGTCTCCAGAGGTCCCTCCATACTGAGCGCTAAGACTCTTCCTATCATCCCATATGTCAGCTTTCTTCCATTCTTCTATGCACAGCCCCTCATTTTTATCCTTTGGAAAATTCTGGACTACAGATGTATGGAGAACAAATTAACAGAACAAAATCCAGTCTGCACTTAAAGGAAGGCCTGGGTAGTACACCACAACTAAGAATGTTCAGATTGGGTGGGGGGAAAAGGGAAACTTGTTCAGAAAGTAAGTGGAGCTAGGGTGTGCAGCTCAATGGTAAAATGCTTCCTAGAATGTATAAGGTTTGCAGTTTAATCCCCAGCATTGCCAGCTCTGTGCAAAACAGTGAACTTGAAGCTTTGTCTATAATATTTAGGATATTGGGTTATTAGACTGCTGATGGCATAAAACACAAGACTTTCTTCCACTTCTCTTTCTCTCTATCTCTCTTTCTCCCTTTCACTGTATGTGTATGTGTTAGCTATGTGTATGCACATACATGTGCATGCAAGTACCTTGGTGTCCTTCTGTGGCATATGCTCGGGTGCACACGCAGAGAGGCCAGAGGAGGACATCAGGTGTCCTGCCCAGTCACTTTTACCCCACTCCCTCCCTCACTGTCCTGGAGTGAGGCTAGTAGCCAGCAAGCACAGAGATTCTCCTGACTCCTCCAACCCCCACACTGGGTAGAATCTGCAGTTTGACAACTTCATGCAGCTGAAATCACTTTCTGTTGCTGTAGGTTGGCTTTACATTTTGCCAAAGTGAGAATTAGACATCAGATATCACTCCTCTGCTGTTTACCCTCTGTTTTGAGACAGGGTCTCTCAGCTGAGCATGGAGTTTGCCAGTTTGTCAGTTTGCTAGACTAGCTGAGTCCTGACCCCCGGGATCCTGTCTCCACTCTCCCACACTGGGGTTACAGACTTGTACTCCCACAGTAGTATTTACTGACCACTAATTTAACCCTGTGGCTCTCATTGTATTGTCATCCCCCATTGTGTAAGTGGAGACATTTCAGGCAAGGAGAGATTGGGTTGTGAGTTCTAATGTTAATACTCTGAGCCGTTCTACTTTGCTTCTGCTTCTTCATAAATGATTAACAGTAAAGTCCATTTGCATGTCATTTTATTGCTGTATGGAAGCACAGATGGAATATGAGAGGCCATATTAAATAAAAGCATGTTTTTAAATTATTGTAAATTATTCTTTCCCTCATGTACGTGGCACCATGATAGTATGAAGATACCAAAATTCTGGCTCTGTCATATAGCAACTTGCTTGTCTTTAGCAGATCATCACACCATGTTCTTAGAACTTTTAGTAGCTTGCGAGTTCAGCTCACAAAACTACCTCTCAGGGTTCAAGTTAGAAACCACAGCATAGTACAAGGTCTCTTAACTGAGGGGCATGGGATGAACTCACACACATGTTGTTTGAGTCATGTTCTATCAATTCCAATTCTCTGTTGATTCTTACTTCTCTCTTCACCTGGCTTAAATACATTTTTATAGGAGACTTGAAGCAATAATAAAAAATTATAAGTGTTACATCTCATTGGTCAAAAGCACATTCCTTTGGGTGTGCGATATGGGCAGAGCCCTTGAAACAAAGTTTCAAGGTTTCTGGAGTAAGACCATGACCAGAAGGTTGGGGCACAGTTCTTGGTGAGATAAGATATGAGACATAGTTCTTTTATCAGCTAGACTTGGCAAACGAAGAATTGGCATGATTTTTTAGGCTTTCTTTGTGTTAATAACCTTGATTAGCCATCTGTGGCTCTGACATTGCATGTAACTGTAAAGTTTTAAACTTATGATTCATTTACAAAAACCTTTGGTCTAGTTTGAACTTGCTTTGAGGTAAAAATGAGCTAAGTGTGTACGTTGTCTTAGACTGAGGAGTAATTGTTATTTTCTTGTGTTAGTCTGACTAAAAGAAACAAAGCAAGCTCTTGGGTGTCTTATAGTCCTCATGGGTCAAAAACTCCAGCTTGGAAGCATATCCTAGTATATTTTCTATATATCAAAATTATACACCTTAATGAGAAATCATCTTCCTGACCATCCATAGCTATATGTGTGCCCAATAAGTGTAAAACACACCACCAAAGGGCTGTAGAAAGACCCCCACAGCTGTTCTTATTAGAGAAGTAAAGGATGGTGTTTGGGAAGGTTACAGACAGGAACAACCAGTCATTTACAGTCAATAACCTTATGGCTTTGCCAAATGGGGCTCCCCAACAGGAATTATACTGGTGGCTCAACTTGCTAAATATTTGTTGTCACTGCTGTATGTTCCCACAGCCTCTTGCAATCAGCACCTTGGGCATAGAACCTCCCTGTGAAGTCCACCACCTCAGTTTTACAAATGAAGTAAAACAGTGTACTGAGGTTGGAAACCAGATTTCACCTCAAGTTCTGATACTCTCTGCCTCATTGTGCTGCCTTAAGCTTGGCATTGATGCCATTGCAGAAAGAGCATGGCATAAGTATTTTATCTGCAAGTGAATAGCTATAATGAAAATCACCTTATTTATAAACATCTCTGCAAAACTGCCTTGAAGAAAGCCATGTTCATCTCTGCTTCTTTTTGTTTTAAAACAAAAAGAAGCAAAATGTTTTGGAGAAATAAATTTTCTTCTGACCAGCAAACAATTTTTAAAGAATTGTTCTTTTTTATTAATTGGTATGAGTGTATCTGAATGAGTTTATGTGTGCCCCATGTGTGTAGGCCCTTCATGGAGACTGAGGCAATCCTTCGGTCTACTTACCTTTTTATTTTAACTTGCTGCATATCTTATCTGTCTTCTCACTAGTCCATATAACTTTAGGAATAGTTAGCCACTACATCTGTGTTCTGATTATAATCACACTACGTGCCAAGAGATTCAATGTTAGGGGAATGGCCCATTTCCCAGCCTGTTTCAAGGAACTCAGTCTACAATTGCAGTGTTCAGAGTTAAGTCCTGCAGTGGGAGAACTTGAGAAGGATCTAACTAACTCACAAAAGGAGGACCAAGGTCCCCAAGACTGTCTTCTAACTAAGGCTGAAGTTAAGCGGTGAACAGGATTTGAGTGAAAAGTCTTGAAGTCAAGTGGGAAGAGGCTGTACACGAATCTAGGAAAGTTTCAGTCCATGGGTGGGCTGAAGTTTGGTGGGATGGAGAGGAAGCTGGAGAGGAGGAAGAGCAGTAAGATTCACTACTCTTCCTTAGATGTGCACAAATCCCTATCGCTGTGAGCTCACCACGGACAATCACCTTCGTCATTGCCGCCTGCTGTATCTAATATCTTTGGCTGGTTTTCTAAGCCCCTATAACTGACCCATATGATCCAAGGTTTCTTCTTGCATCTTCAGTTCACCCGGTGTCTTCTGTCCTCTGTGCCTTTCCTCTCTGAGCCCTGTCTTTTATTCTTCTCATACACACTTCCAAGTATCTTCCTCTAACTCATTCTGTGCTTATAGTCATCACCTGGATTGAGCACTCCCTAGGAATGGGCCCTG
This sequence comes from Bramus lutescens, assembly GCA_001685075.1. Lineage (NCBI taxonomy): Eukaryota > Metazoa > Chordata > Mammalia > Rodentia > Cricetidae > Bramus > Bramus lutescens. The sequence goes on along the minus strand of LOEQ01000657.1, from coordinate 197,901 downwards.
GCGCTCCATTCTAAACTTGGTACTGAAAGGGTAAAACACCAGGCCTGAAATCAGAACAAAGCTGCATATGATCTGTACATCTGCTGTGATCTCACGTGTGATATGTTCCTTCATGGGTAATATGAGAATAACGAGCTCTGTCTCACAAGGCTATTGTGAGACATTGTGCAAGGCACCCTATGAAATTAATTAGCACCTCATCAAACTATATGCATTTGCTTTTTGTTCCATAGTTCCTATGTAGAACCGTGTTCGTTAATGTGAATTATGTTTCCTCCAAATCCTTAGCATCCAGAGGACTCAGCCATTCTATTTTCTTTATGGTCTGTTTCTCAGAAAGTCAGGTCTTGAATAGTTTTATTCTTCCTCTGTCTTACCTATTCCAAGTTTTCAGGTGAAAACATTCTGAGCAGTTGAAGTAGATCCCTTTGAGACATGAAACAGTTCAGAGGCCTGGACTACTGGAATCCTGGAGAACTTCTCACCCTACCCAGTATACTCTGCATGTGTAGACAAAAGTGTACTGTTAGTAGTGTGCACTATACTGCAAGTGCTCTGGGCATGAAGCATTGGTCATGCCTTTGTGGGCATTGATAATCCTACAAAATTCGTCTGATATTTTTCCCAGAATCCATTCTTCTTATTCTTGTCATATCTCTCCTTGCGCCAGATTCTTGGGAGACAAGGTCTTAACAATGACTTTCTTGTCAGGCTCTGAGGGTTCAGAGCTAGAGGTCTTATCTTACTCATGTTTTTGTGGGACTGGAGATTAGAAAAATTAAGGTAATGAGCACATAGATCTGAGACATGAGTTTAGGAAAAGTTGTGGCCATGTTAAAAAAGCCTGTTGTATTTTTACCTATCACTTTGTTGCAGGTGAGGGTGGGCACCTTAGACAAGCCTTGCACTGGTAAGCTGCATCTCCAGCCCTTGATTGCCCTAATAGGAAGACCATTGGTGCATTATCTGTCAAACTGAGTTCATCCAGAAACCACACTGGAAGGGCAGGGAGGCTCGCCAGAGAACAGCTTAGCTGGATGTCCTGCTGCTTAGTTTTTTGTCGACTTGACACAAACTCAGGTCCTCAGTTAAGAGAGATGCTGAGAAAATGCCTCCATCCAATTGGCCTGCAGACAAGTTCATGGAGCATTTTATTGGTTAATGACTGATGTAGGAGGACCGAGTTCACCGTGGGTGGTACCACCCCTGGTCCAACATTAATGGGAAGTATTAGAAAGTATCTGACCATGACTCTAGAGAGCAAAGACACATTATCCCTCTATGGTTTCCACTTCAGTTTCTGCCTCCAAGGTTCTCTCTTGAGCTTCTGTCCTGATCTTCCTTGATGATGATTGTGACATGGAAATGTATGTCAAATTAACTCTTTCTTACCCAAGTTACTTCCATCATGATGTTTATCATGGCAATAGAAAACAGACTAGGACAGATGCAAGTTTATATAGCATATAACTTGTATATTCTTCTTCCCCAGTAAGGAAAACAATAGAAAGGCCTTGCTGGTTTAGAAAGGTAGTGCATGGGGGGGGTGTCACATTTTGAAAATTAACAGCATCTTAAGCAATATCTTGCACTCAAGAAAAAGATTTAATGTAGCAAAAGCCCAAGGATTATGAGTAGCATAATTGGTGTGAGTTAAATGTATTACGTCTGGAGACCAGTTGCTGTGCTAAACTGGTTTCCCCTGATGCCAGTTGTGTCCTTGGTCACCCTTGGCTAGAAGCCTTTCTAAGATGGGACATAATGGGTAGCTGTCACAGGTCTCTGAAATTCTTCCCAACGTTGAGAGCATTCTTCTTCCTCTGCCCCCCACAGTCACTGCTTCCACTATGCAGATTAACGTGCCAGATCACTCATTGTGCACAGAGGCTGCTCACATCCTCATGCACCAAGGCTCTGCTGCAGGGTAGGCGTTTTAGTGGCAAAGAATTTTAGACAGTTATCAGTGACTTAGACTCCAAATCTGCATTGAGAGTTAGTGCATTTACTTTATTTTAAATGGACTCCAAATTTACACTTTTTTTTTGTTTGGTTCTGTTTTTGTGACAGGTCTCAGTTTGCAGCTCTGATTGCTCTAGAATTCGCTATGTAAATCAAGCTGGCCTTGAACTCACAGAGACAACTGTACACAATGTTTAAACTCAACTGAAGGGTATCTCGGATTACTATAGAAACCATTGTGTGATTCCAGTATTGTTTGTTTTGGTTTTTTAGTTTTGATTTTCATTTTTCAGTTTATGTGCTGTTTGATATATATAGAAATAACCACCTGTTTTGAAGCCTTTTAAAAGATTCGTTGTGAAAATCTGGCAGGCTTGGCTGTACTTTGGGGTTTCTTTGTTGTTGTTGTTGTTGTTGTTGTTGTTGTTTTGGTTTGGTTTTGTTTTTTTCGAGACAAGGTTTCTCTGTAGTTTTGAAGCCTGTCCTGGAACTAGCTCTTGTAGATCAGGCTGGCCTGGAACTCACAGAGGTCTGCCTGCTTCTGCCTCCCAAGTGCTGGGATTAAAGGCATGCACCACCACCGCCTGGCTGGCTGTAGTTTGTAATCCCAGTGGCAGTGATAGAATCCAGGCTACCTGTGTAGCCGGACTAGCCGAACTGGAAAGGGATGCTGCCTCAACAAACACAGTGGAGCGTTACAGAGAAAGCATTACAGAGAAAGACTGGTGTCAACTCCAGTCCTCCATACCCAAGAACACATGCATACACATCCCCAAATAGATAAGTAGTTAAATAAATAAACAAACAAATAAATAAAATGTTAGGGGTTCTTTATTCTTCTGTGCTGTGTATTGGCTTTGTGTGTCTCTCAGGAGTTCGAGTGAATGCTTGGTCCTAAGAATGATGACAGAATCGGGAAGAAGTGCAAAACCCTTCAGAGGTGAGGTCCTGTGCAAGGATCTCAGATGGTTGGGGGTGTGCATGGGAACGAGATAAGGTTACTCTCCCGGGAGAATTGTTATCAAAACAGCAGGCCTGGCCCCACACAAATCTGTGTACATTTTGGTTTGAGATGTGATAGGCTGGCTTCTTGTCTGTGCTTTGGCCATGCTGTGAAGATGCTATGAAGCCAAGGGGCTGCCTCTGCCCAGCATGTGCTGTGCCATTTTGGACTTGGAGCTTCTAAAACTCTAAGCTAGATAAACCTTTCCTTCATGTGTAGACTATCAGGTATTTCATCATAATGATGAAAAGTCAAGTAATAACAGTTCCCCACTGATAACCAAATACAATAGAGAGGGCTTAAAATATGAGGACCCAGCCTATCGTGTAGTGCTTGCTCTGTGCCATGAGGCCCAAAGCTCAACCCCCAGTCTATCCCATATATTTTTTATGTGTATGGATGGTTTCCCTGCATGTATGTCTGTGCACCATGTGCATGCAGTACTCATGGAAGCCAGAAGAGGGCATTAGATTCCCCTTGAACTGGAACTGTAGTTAAGCCACATGTGGGGTCCTCTGGAAGCTGTGCATGCTCTCAGCCACTATGCTGTCTCTCCAGTCTGGATTTTTGTTATTTTCCAGTTCAGTCTTCTAATATCATATTTCTTACATAGTATTTTTAGATGCCTTGTCATGGCATGAGCCAGTCACTATTGTTATATAGACCTGTTTTTTAGCCTCATCTGTGAGATAGTACTTTCCCAGGGACACTTAAGGAGTAATTTTTTCTGACTCTTCCGTTGTCACTAGTTGACTGTCCTTTTTTGTTCTGCCATCAGAGGAGACAGTGTATTTTATTCCCTTCTAAATTAACATGTGCTTAGAAACTGGATAAGTAAGCTTGTTGCATTGTTCTTTTTCTTTTTTTCTCTTTGATATGTATGTGTGTGCGCATGCTTGTGTGTGTGCACATAGCCACATGCGTGTGGGCACACGTGCATATAGGTGTGCATAGAGGCCGGAGGCTGACTGGTGTCTTCCCCCATTGCTCTCCATCTTACATATTTAGGCAGGCTCTCTGATGAACCCAGTGCTTGCCAGTCAGACTGGTCTAGCAAGCCAGCTCATTCCAGGGATCTGCCTCTTAAGTGCAGGAATTACAGACTGGCCACCACACCCACTTGGCATTTATGTGGTGCTGGGGTCCAAGGTCTGGCCCTTACCGTTTTCATGGGAAGTATGTTACCCACGAGCCACCTCCCTAGCCCCTTGTTCAAGTTTCCTATCAAGGAAACGTGAGTTATCTCCCGGGGAAGCAGACCAAAGTTGTGGGGGTTTTGTTTGCTTGTTTGTTTGGTCTTTTGTAGGGTTTCTCTATGTATCCCAGGCTAGCCTGGAACTCACTCTGTAGGGCTGGCCTGAAGCTCAGAGATCTGCCTCCTCTGCCCTCCTGAGTGCCAGAATTAAAAGCATATACAACCACCACCCAGCCAGACCAAAGGTTGT
>LOEQ01000657.1:180901-193477 GCA_001685075.1 Bramus lutescens | reverse complement strand
TTTTTTTTGGTCTCAGTGTAATAGTAAAACATATATATATATTTCAGTATATAAATTCTCTAGAATTTATTTTGTGTCATTTTACACTTATTTACTAGATTCTATCTGAGATTTTTTAAAAATAAATTAGGGTACAATAATAGTCAATATCTATAGTGAACATATAATTTTCTCACATTCCCATCTTCAAAAGTGTAGGGAACCCTATCAAGTGGTGTTTATATGTGAGTATATGTCTACGTATGCACATTCGTGCTCACTAGATTTAATTCTCTAGCTCACTCTGAATTTTCTCACTGTTTTGAGTAGGCAATGCTATGCTTAGACCCTAGGAAAACTGTAGAATCTTCTCATGTTTTAAATCTGTAAAAAATAATTTTAATAATTGCTTATTTAGCCTAGGCAACGAAGAGGACCCTAAGAGACATACAAGGGTCCACTTAGGAAGGAGAAAAGGACACGATATCCAGAGTAAATTGGGAGCATGGGGGCAAGGGGGGTAGAAGAGGAGAGAGGAGGAAGGAAGGGGAGTGGGGAAAATGTATAGCTCAATTTTAGAAAGTATTTATTTATTTAAATCTTTATCTCTATTTTTCTTTGATATGTCATGTTACATTTTATTTACTCTAAAATTAATTGTACTCATTTAACTTTGCTTGTAAGAGTGAGCCCCACTGGTTTCTCCCCAGGGTTTTGTGTGTATCTCAGATCCTGCATATATATGGCAACTAGTTCAGAATAAAATAAACATATGACTGCAGACATAATCCCCCAAACCCTTCTATCTGAAACAGAATGTACTCTCAGTACATACCAAAGGAGATCTATTAATTCTCTGTACCTATGCCTTAAAACTGTACATAGGGCTGATGAGATGGCTCAGTGGGTAATGGCACTGTCACCAAATCTCACCACCTGAGTTCCAGCCTCAGGACCAATGTGTGCAGAAGGAGAGAACTGACTTCCTGCAAGTCTAATCTCTGCATGTGCCTGTGTGCACACACATGCGTGCAAATGAGTGAATAAAAATGTAATTGAACAATGTAGATGCCATCTGTCGGAGATTGCAGGAAGAGCATCACAGGAAACTTGGAAAGGATGGTGACAAAGAGTGTATTGTCCCTCCACATCTCTCCTGAAGGACACACGCTCACTGGAGCAGCGACAGTGAGAAGAAAAGGAAGAGCCTGCCTGGGAGGCTGTGTTTTCTTCCCTTCATGCGGGCTCCACGCTGGCTGTGTCAGTTTGGCCAAAGTACTTAGTAACCTTCGCAGCCTCTGGCTCTCGGTTTCTACATGAAGGCAGCATCTGCCAAAGCTTCTACCATCGTTAACTGAGTTAAAGCAGATGGAAGGGGCCGAAGAGCGCCTGGTACCTACTGACTACGTGTTTTAGCTGCTCTCTTAACATTATCAAATCTGAAATTGTGAGATAGCGTATCTGTTTACCTCTGAAGTCAAATGTTATGATATATTCGAGTCGTAGTGCAGTGTAAGCTGGTCCTGACGTATCTAACCACTATAATGGCAGTCAGCTTCCCAACATGAACATGAAATTGTGTTCTCGCAATCCTTTGTACCTCTTTGCCTTTATACCGTAAAGCGGTCCTCAGCCCAGGTGCCCCCGTAAGGAGCAAATGTATTTCATGTAGGTGGATCACTACAGGAAGTTAGGAGGCAGGAAGAGAGGCTTATGGCACGCCTGGTGCCTCACGCCTGCAATCCTAACACTTGAGGAGCTGAGCCTAAGGTGGGAGGGAGGCCATTGTGGGGCCAAATGACCCAGTGAGAGCCTATCTGCAGAACCCAAAGACTGGGAATGGAGCTCAGGAGGAGCGCTTGCCTGACATCTCCATAGGCCTGGGGCTCGATGCCCGTGAACCACTGGACCTAAAGAGACAAAGAAGAAAAGAAAGGAAGGCAAAAACTACTTATCTTATTCTCAAAGAAAGAATTTACTCTGGAACAAATGACCTGCCCTATAAAAGATGCTTACCTAACAGTGGTTGAATATGTGAAGATTGGAGCTACATTGCTGAAGCTTTTAGTAATGTTTCAATGAAATGAATTATTAAGGGGTAGGAACCCAAAGAAAACCAGAGTTCCACATAGTTGTCTCTTTCCTCCATGATCCAGTGCTGTTACCTTCTTTCTTCATTTAAGGTGGCCTAGTGTTCTATGACAGCTGAGGAGAGAAAAATGACATAAAGATATGTCAACTTGTAAATAAGCTAAAGCTAGTTAGTGCTTCCAAATGTCCATGCTTTCCCACCCTTTGGGGGTGTGTAGAATATGGTTTTAAATGAAATGGCAGACTTTATCTTTTTTCTTTTTCTTTTTTTTTTGTACTCTTCCTGCACTGTGTTTTAACATGTCTGACAAATTTGGGAAATAATGGAAGATCACAACAATTCCTAAATATTACAATTTAGGAAACTAAAACTAGCAATTGGCAGGGGTGGGCAGTGATGTTCATGGTTTCCTATATGCCAGGCAACTGGTCTACAACCAGCCGTGTCTCAAGCACAGGAGACATCGAGGGCTGGTGAAGTGGCTCAGCTGTAAAGTCATTTGCACTGCAAGCCTGGTGACCTGAGTTTGATTCCCACACTCCCTCCCACCCAGGTACAGGTAACAAATGATGAGAACTGAACCCACAAAATTGCTCTCTAATCTCTACACCCACACCATGACCTGTGTGCCCACAACCATGTCATACACACATGCACATACACGTATGAAAAATATAAAACTTTAAAGAGGAAATTAAATGTAGCCTGGGAAGATTTTCACAGAAAATACTAGAAATTGCTGTAAAATGTTTTCTACATTTGGCAAGACAAAGCAAAGTGGAAGAAGCTGTTAACTGTTGTTTGTGTTTCTGTCAGTATTGTAAATTAGCCTGTCAGTGTAAGAAAATGCTGAGGTTTGAACTGTACACAATAATGACATCACAACACTTTGAAGTCTATTCAGGCCCCTCAGGAAACCTCTCCAATGAGGCTATATACCCATAGAACGAAGAGGAGGAACGGCAGAACCGTGCTGTGGTTCAGTTTGTTTTGAAGGTTGTGTTTGTATCTGGTTGTTTTTACTCATGTTTTATATTTTTGGATGTAGACTATTGTCTTCCATTAGTTAAGTTCCCCCTATGAATTCTGGAAGTTATTGGGGAATTTAAAAAGTAAAGAATCATTTCTTATAGATTCTAGAGATTCTTACTCTAATTTTCATTCTATACCAAGAAAGAAAATTTCCACAGATCCTATATTTTATTTAAAATGCACTAAGTTAATGGCAATTTTAATGTATATATAATATATGGCTATCATAAAGAGAATTTTTAGTATAACATTACTGTGTTTTATCAAGAATTGAAGAGGTTTTTATCAATTACTTCTAACCTGGGACAGTGTATCCTGTTTTCTAAGTTGTGTTCTGCTCTGACATCTGACACTGTATAATTCAAAAGAAAAAAAAAATTGAAGGTTGGATCTCCTTGGTCTCCAGAGCAGTGGAGCCCTTCTTGTTTGTCTGCTTTGTGATTGGCTGCACAGTGTTGCTAGGCTTGTGTTTTTGTTCTTAGAGAAAGTTACAAAGTTGAAGGTGACCTATTTGAACTGCATCCTGTGGCTTTGACTGCCTCGCTCTTTTCCCTGACCCCCACCCCATCTTTTGAAGTTTAGAATTGTTTTTTAACCTATCAGTTCATAAAGTTAGCAGACAGTATCTTTAACATTTTTAAGTTCTAATTGTGTGTTTGTGATGCACGGATTAAAATATTATTTAAATTGCTTAAATGTGTTTGGATTTGCTGACATAAAACAAGGTCTAAGACAGAGGAAATACATTTAAAGAAAACCTACCTATTATAAAAACTAAAAGCTATACAGATGTCAGTAATATCTTCATTAGTAAGAATTCAGAAGGTTTTTGTTTCATTTTGTTTTGTTTTCCAGTTGAAATATACCATGAAATATAAAGTAATAGAGGAAACCCTGTCTCAAAAAATAAACCTAAATAAATAAATAAATTGTTATTAGGTCAAATTTTTGTGATTTAGGATAAAGGCTATAAATAAACATACTGGTATTTTGTTACTGAAGGATGGGGTTGACTTTATTCGTGTCTTCTTGAGGAGGACTAGGAAGATTGACAGTCTTCAGGTCAGGCCACATACAAGCTCTATCAGCACAGCTGAGTTCAGAGCCTTGCCTCTTTCAGCCTGTGTTTGGCATTGATGTGAACTAGATTTCCGCAGCAATGTGCCAGAAGCAGAAGTCCACAAAGCAGTCCCTGAGCATGAAGACCCGACCCAAGCCTTGTGTGCATAACTTGAAGAGCTACAGACTGGCTTGGGTCCTCCAAACCCACCCTGAGTTCTAGGGAACAGACGGTGAGATGTGTCACAGTCAGAAAATGGCAGAATTCAAGTGCATTTTAAATTTATACTCATTAATCAAGCAATGTTGCCAAAATTATTTCATAAATAATGTCTAAAATTGTAACATTTTATGAACAGTTGATTTCTTTATGCTGGAATAAAGATAAATTAACTACCAAGTCAATGAGAATGATGAGAATAATTTATATTTTACGCAGTTTGAATCAGTGAGAATAATTTATATTTTAAGCAGTTTGAAAATAAGTTACAGATAGTAGTTGCAGTATTCCTGAATTTTCTTAAATTCATGATACTGAGAAAACTGATTTACACAGATAATTAGTTGTGTTTAATCATCATGTTCTGTCAAAAACAGAACCCTTGATAAAATCAGGAATTGAGTGGAAAGAGCAGAATCTCAAAGCTAAGATAAAAATTTATAGATTATGAAGTTCATTTGCTCTTCATTTTGAGCTGAGGAGGACTACAGCTACTAGAGGGACTTACAGGCCTTAGGTTTCTTCCCAGCTTCTTCCTTGTTTCCTCCCTTCCTCTTTTTTTTTCCAGAACAGATTAAAAGACAAGATGACTACCCACTCAATACCCTGCAGAGCCCAGAGCAGTCTCTGTGTGTGAGAGTTCTGCGCTCTGACTCTGCATGTTTAAGAGACTAAATCCATATAGTTTGCATCCAGTAAATATTTGCAGTTAATGCATAACTGACTGATTATGTAATGTCAAGATTTCTACAAGGTGTTAAAATAAATAACATTGGCTTCTATACATAATCCTATATCAAAATACATTTTTAAAATTAAAGAAGAAAGTAATAATCTAAATACAATTTTATTTAGTACTTTCAATTCACAAAAAAAGGAGAAAAAAATAGGATCTATTACTACAAAGGAAGTGCTCCTGAATTCTGTTCAAATTCGAGTTCAGGTGAAAAACATAATTAAAAAACAGCATTATATCTTCTAGGAGGATATTTTAAGAAAGTGGGTTGTGGCCAGGTGGTGATGGTGCACGCCTTAAATCTCAGCACTCGGGAAGGAGAGGCAGGCGGATCTCTGTGAGTTTGAGGCTGACATGGTCTACAGAGCCAGTTCCAGGACAGGTTCCAAAGCTGCACAGAGATACCCTGCCTCGAAAAACCAATAAATAAATAAATAAAGGAAAAAAGAAAAGAAAAAGAAAGTGGGTTGTAACAAGCAGAAGTAAATACATCCATTTGTAGAACTCGTGTGTCCTGAATTTGTCCCCACTCTTTGGGTAAAGAGGAAATATTTCGAGGCGGCTGAGGGAGTTTTTGGAGAGCAGAATACACAGCAAAGTTCAGTGAATAGCAACTTGATTTTAAGACTTAAGGACATACAAGTGGTCACCACATGTCGCCCTGTGTCTTGTGCCCACGCCAAGAATCTACAACTCAGTACTTTCTTGGAAAGCACACCTTAGAAGGAGGTAAATAAAGGGAAGTCTCAAAGATTAATGGGCTAGAGTGGGAATTCTTTGAATTATACACACAAAGCACAGGTAGAGGGCGCTGTTCCCCACTTATCACCAGGCATGGGGCAGAGTGGGAGAGGCACTGAATAGTGAGTACAAACAAAAGATAACTTGATTTTTACATTTTTATCCTTATTATTTTGTTTTTTAAAATCAAAATTATCTATAGCATGAATAAAGATGTATACTTCATGATTGAACTAATGATCATTAATATGCATTTAGCCCAAGCATTATAGTCAGCCAAGATTTTACTCTATAAAAGAAATGGAACTTGAGAGTTGAGTTCCATCAGGTCCGTGGGCTCAAAATGAGTTCAAGGTTGATGTGTGAGGGCTGGAATGTGGCTCAATGGTAGAAGGCTTGCCTCCTATGTCCAAAACCAACTAAATCATCTCTGACAACATCAATAGATTTGGTTTTAATCTCTTTTGAAAAGTTTTTAAATTTAGGTATAAACGAAGTCTAGTCCCTAAAAACTATTAAAATTAAAATGACACAATATGTATATATTCATAGTCTGAGGAATATTCTCTACTTGCAATGCCACATGTTTAGTGTCTTTAGCTACCTTTGACTTGTTTTGGCTATCGGCACAGCATGTCCTTTAAAGCCTTTGGTAGCTCCTGGAGTTGATGTGGGATTCCCCTCTGTGTGCTGTGAATATCATTGGTTAATAAAGGAACTGCTTTGGGCCTATAGCTGAGCTATAGGGGAGCAGAGCTAAGCAGGGAAAACTAAAGGGAAGGCTGGGAGAAAGAAGGCGGAGTCAGAGAGAAGCTGTGCAGTCCTGCCAGAGACAGATGCAGGAACTTTTTTTATCCTGTAAGCCCCAGCCTTGTGGTGATACACAGATTATTAGAAATGGGTTAAATTAAGATGTAAGAGTTAGCCAATAAGAAGCTAGAGCTAAGGGGCCAAGCAGCGATTAATTAATACAGTTTCTGTGTGATTATTTCGGGGCTGAGCGGCTGGGAACAAACAAGCAGCTCCTCCTACATGGAGTCATTAAAGACCAGCTGTCAGTCACCACACACACCCTTTTCCTGACCCTCATAATATTTCAAATCAAATCCATTCCTTTTCAGCTCAGCGAGGCTGAGAAGCAGCGATATGCTGAAAGCTGTGTTTCTGAACGAATGCTGTTTAACTTCCTATCTCAACAGAGCTTCTTCCCTAGCGCTGCACCCTAGATGGCCCTGAGGATATTTAAAGCCAGGCTTGGTTGCAAAATGTTCCACACATCTTGTCATACAATGGTATGTGTGCAGGCAGGGTCTGACTTGCACTTTCCTGCTGACTTAACAGGTGACCATGCATGCTGCTGCCAGAACCTTGTCTTGCTAGTGCAAGGAAGAAAGGGGGCTCAGAAGTCCAAACAGCCTGGGAGTACCCGTGGCTTCCCAAGGAGAAGGGAAGAGGCTGAAAAACAGAGCAAAACCTGGAACAAGCTGAGCTTCCCTGCCTCTGAGGACACGTGGCAGCCCCCACATCTCCAAATCTTTAGCAGAACAGTGTTGAACTCACTGTTCAGGTCTCAACTGAGCTATGGTTTTTTAATGGAAACACCTCTTTAGAACTCACATCCTGTTGGCTGGGCACTAAGGCACTGGCGATGCATTCTGATCTTAACGGTTGGGCATTCTTTTGAGACAACTTAGATAATGTGCCTGTCACTCAGTGAATATTGTGAACCACTTTTAGAAGCTTGATTAGTTTCTAAGACCTTTCTCTTATTAGAAGAAGATGTAAGTACTGTGCAGAGCATTTAGAAGGTCTGGTAGGCGCAGTGGTCAATGGTGCAGATTTGGAGACCATGAGGTCATAGAGGTCTGGGGAGAAACAGTAAGAATGACAGGGATAGAGATGGGAGGGAGACCCTAAGATGGAGACCGAGATCACGCCTGCCTCCCTCACCTTCCTGATCTCAACCCAAGGAAAAGCAAGGGAGAGCAAATGTCTTTCTTTAATCCTGCTTTCTTTTCTGTCCTAGCACCAAGAACGTAAGCTACTGCAACAACTTAATGTTAACTTTATATTCTTTAAAAGAAAAAGCTTCAAGCTTGGGCGGTCCTGGTGCACGCCTTTAATTCTAGCACTTGGGAGGCAGAGGCAGGCAGATCTCTGGGTTGAGGCCAGCCTGTCTACAGAGCTAGTTCAGGACACAGAGAAACCATGTCACGAAGGTAAAAAGGGGGGGCTTCATAAAGTGACTGCTGTTCGGATGGGAGGTTGTTTGTTTTTTTAAAAAATGGGTCCTAATTCCAGATTGCATTTTACTACTTGTGACCTTGGACAAGTCACTCACCGTTCACTGGGTTTCTATTTCACAACTTCAGACAATAGGGTGTGTTGTTTGTTTCTGCTATTTTACTCTTGGCTTTTTGGGAGCCTGCCACCCAGTTCCCAAATAAATCACACATGGAGGCTTAGTCTTAGTTATGAATACCTGGCCTTAGCTTGGCTTGTTTCTTGCCAGCTTTTCTTAAATTATCCCTTCTATCTTTGGCCTCACGGCTTTTCTCTTTCTCTATTCCTGTATACCTTTTCTTTCCTTCGTACTGTGTCTGGCTGTGTAGCTGGATGGCTGGCCCCTGAAGTCCTCCTCCCTCTCTTATTCCTAGAGCCTTCTCCCAGATTTCTCCTCCTAGTCTCTCTGCCTACCAGCCCTGCCTATTCCTCTCTCCTGCCTCACTATTGGCCATTCAGCTCTTTACTAGACAATCATGTATTTTAGGCAGGCACAGTAACACAGCTTCACAGAGTTAAACAAATGCAGCATAAACAAAAGGAACACACCTTAAAATAGTATTCTGTAACAAGGGTGATGGAAGCTGCTTTATGTGTGTACATGCTTTTTTTTCTGAAACATAGGAGCAGGTAAGTTTCTGGTCTTTTTTATCATCAGCCTGGAAACCCAAACATATATATTAACACACTGAATGGGGGGGGGTTAAATGACTTTTTAATTTAAAACCACAAAGGCTTTTTAGAATACTATTTATTTACCAGTATGGCCCACATATATAAATATTTTGTGCAGGGATTTGAAACATTTGACATCTATAAAAGAAGCCTTAAGCAAGAGGGAAAGCAAAGATTGGTCAGTGGTTTTGCTGCCTTAAAGTCATATAATTGTGAAAACTCAACAGTGAAAAACCACGGAGCACGTAAGAATAATTAAAACTGATTTCAGTGCAGAAGGGGTGTTAGCATACCTAAACCATAAAGTTGAAAAGGAAAACATGCTTAGCAGACTAGAGCTCTGGAATAGCAGGAAGACACAAGTTGGAGGAGATCTTTGTTGACAAAGTTAACGAGAGTAGCAATCTTATAGACCAGCACTTATGGTAAGTGAAGTGTCGAACCCGGGGCCTTCCAGAAGAGTATCCAGGCTTTTAACCACTGGGCCATCTCTCTAGTCCATGCCACACCCACTCTTTCAGAGCCTCTTTGGTTTAAAGGCTGAAGCCATTTTGCTACATTTTAAGCAGCTAGTGAACACAGTATGACCCCAGCGAATACATGTGCAAATCTGTACTGAACTTTTTTGGTTGGCAGCATCAAGCATGTGGGCTCTGAAGCATGATCACTATCGGTCATTTTACTGAGTTATATTGATAACTATGCTTTCTACTGGACCATAGCTGTTCCATCATATGAACTGATTATAATTTTTAAAGACCTAATGAATTCAGTGAAGATATTTGAGCAAGAGAGCAAATAATTTGAGAATTATCTCCTACATCTCAAGAGCTAGACCACAGTGAGGCGCCGTTGCCTCCCTCATGGAGCTCACTAGCTTCTCAAACAGAAATCCGCCGTCACTGCTGACAGTGGCCTTCATTCGCCTTGCCTTGCGCCATGCCACCCTCTCACCTTGCCAAGGTTGCCTCAACCACTTCTCTGACATCTCTCTGCTCCCCATTTTGCTTCTTCTAGCATGGTTTTTTCTAACACTTAGCTAAATGCAGGTAGAATGTTACCCTTTTGTCTAAACTCTTTAATGACTCCATAGGACCCTTGAGAGTGAAACTCACATTACTTAATGAAAGTTGAATAATATAGTACCTAAAATTGCCTACATTTGCCTCTGGGTGGTACTCTCCTTCCTTTCTGCCCCAGACCCAATAACTTCCCTTCCTTTGGCTTCCCTTACAAGGCCACATTCTCTGTGGCTGTCCTTTCTCATATGCTAAATACTGCCTCCAGGCCCCAAAATCTCCCCTGAATTTTCTTACCAAGACCTCTCTGCTCATCCTCCCAACTCTATCTAAGATGGTTTTCCCTTCAGAAAGCTTATTTTGATCACTCCATGCCAGGACTCTGACTATTCATAGTTCGATGCCAGGACCAAGTCATTTGGTATGGCTGTGCTTTGCATCAGTGTATTGGAAGAGATGAAGGTTTCGGGCATCCTGCTAAGGGCACACGGAGAGAAAATGAATCTCACTTTGACACAGCTTGTGATTTGGCCCAAAACATTTTTAGAGGACAGGAAATTTCTATTACTTCTTTGATCAGATGCCAGGATTCTTCCTAAAAGGAACGAAATGTTGAAGTGAAATGTTCAAATAGCAGACTTTTTAGAATAGCTCCTGGTCTATGCTGAGAACTCTCAGCAAATCTGGAAATTACAGCCCTTTCCAGGCCTGCTCAGGATGCTCGTCTCTGCATTTGGTGTTTATGACATGCTCAGTGTGTCCAACACTGGACATCCTCAGTATGATATCTGGCCACTCAAGAAATGAAATTCTTAAGTAAACATGAGCTTTCTATTAAATTATTTGGAGCAAAAACATTCCCAGAAGTGAAAGCCACTTAGTGTTACAGGACAATTAATACATTTGTTGGAACTCATGGTCACTGTAGATTTATTTAGGGCAGTGCTTTTTAGTATTTTTAATAGACAGTAAAGTGACTAATCCATAGTACTGTCTATGCAAGCGAACAGAACTCTTTGGAACTATTTAGGTCAGTCTTTATAGAGACCATAAAGGAATCTTGGGCATTTAATAGCTTGAAGGTTCTCAGTAAACTACTGAATTAGAATGTAAGTTAAATTTATTTTTCTTTCCTATAAGACAGCATTAAATATTTGGAACTTTCTGGGAAAAGTTCTATTTGGAGCTTCTAATTTAGTTAGTATATTTGAACTATTTCTTCAATAAATACCAAGCTCTAAATATTGGACAGTATATATGCAACACAAACCTTTATTTTGACATTTAATTATTTTAAACCATCTTGGAATCAGCTGGATTCATGCTTTTCCTTTGTGTCTTTGAATAGAAAAGTGAGCACTCACAATTTTTGCAATGGAGAGCCATTTTAATACAAGAGCCATGGTATGCCCTGCTAAATAAACTAAACCTATAACTTCAGAAAATAAAGTCACAGTTCCACGGTTCCAGAGGCATCAGTTTTCATGTACTTTGCTCATTTTTAAACTCGCTTTTTACAAATCTCAACCCCACAAATAAGTACATTTATTTCTACAAGTCACTCATTTACTGCCCGTTTATTTGAGAGAGTAGCAGCTGCTTCGAATTGAGTGACTTAATGGATTTGTATTGCTTGTTTATGGCTGAGTGGAGATTTGATTGTATCATTTATTTTTGTGGCTCCTCTGTGGAAGAGCGCTTAGTCCTCTCGGTCACCTTTCTTTTATTAACTCTAACCCAAAGTGGCTTGCTTCTCTTAGTTAAAAAAGAAAAGATTTGGGGTGATTCATGAGAAATTGTAACATCGATCTTGCCTGAAGGAGAAAAATAAAGAGTAACCATTTTTAACCTTTTGACTTTCTAAATAAGAACCATCAAGAGCTGAAAGGGCAATTTAGTCTTCTCTGGCAACTGTAACCTCAACTGCTAACACCGAAACTTACTTTCATCCTCCTGGTGTTTGTCAGTGGTTAGTGATGTAAGCTCCATTTATTTCCTTCTATGGATGTGTTCCAACTTCTTTCTTCTTTTCTTAACCTGAACATATAAGCTTTTGAAAACACAAGCATAGAAAAAGAGATCTAATTTAGCAGGTTTTTGTGCTTAAGAAATAAATAAAGCTACCAAAGGAAGGAAATGGGATTGGCAGCTTTATGTCCTAAAACTGTTTTTCCAAGTTCCTCATTAGATTTCAGAGAGAAGATTTTTTTTTCTTTGTAACACAGGGTACTTGTGAAGGAATATTGTAAAGTATAATGCCATGGACTATAGTTAAGACAATTTGGAGACCTGCTGCCAAGGAAAATGATATTTATAGTTTCTACATCGCTTGCCAAAAATAATTTTTACATTGTATATAGGCCACGATCTCCTGCTTCTACGTTCTGCAGCCATTTTGAGTGGTTCGGGCATCCGAAAGAAAGGAGAATTTCAGCAGTTTGTACAAATTACGGAAAACTGGATTCCTTCTGGTGTTGCCAGGGCTGGTCTAGGGAACACTGCTGACTGCCTGTAGGTAAATGGCCGGCCCAGGCCCGGGAAAGCGGAGGGCAGGTCGTCTCTCCCTGAATCCCTGGACACAAGATGCATCTTCCAGCCAGGGATCCACCCAGCGGGCTGGTTCTCACCAGAAGACCTAGGTCCTCGCTGGGCGCTTGGCCTTCCAGCTTGTTTTTGCTGGCCAGATCTGCAAGCTCCCTACTCCGGGCGCCAAGGGGCGGGGCTGCAGGTCCCTGCGGGC
>LOEQ01000657.1:129157-160182 GCA_001685075.1 Bramus lutescens | reverse complement strand
TGGAAGAGCAGGCAATGCTCTTAACCTCTGAGCCATCTCTCCAGCCCCCGAAATATTTTTCTCTTAAATCTTAAAATTTAAAGATCTCTATAACCCATAGGCTAAAACAATTGCATTTACTAATGTACATTTAAATTATAAGAAAATTTATTTTTACTATATGCTGGCAAGATAAAGATTTTTATGAGACAGTCTTAATGAAACTCCTAAATTTCATTCTGTGCCTGCTGTCTATAACATAAGCAATGCTGTTCTCAGGTGAGCGACTCCTTCTTTGAGGTGGAAGCCCTCATGGAGAAGATGAAGCAGTTACAGGAATGTCGTGATGAGGAGGAAGCCAGCCAGGAGGAGATGGCCTCACGGTTTGAAATAGAGAAGAGAGAGAGCATGTTCGTCTTCTCTTCAGGTAATTACAACCTGAATATGGTCAGTAGAGTTTCTCTTACAAGCCCAACTTTGGTTTAGTTTGGTTTGGTTTGGGTTTTAGTTTTTCAAGACAGGGTTTCTCTGTGTAACGATCCTGGCTGTCCTGGAAGTCATTCTATAGACCAGGCTGGCCTCGAACTCACAGAGATCCTCCTGCCTCTGCCTCTGAGTGCTGGGATTAAAGGCATGCCCCACTACCACCTGGCTCAAGCCCAACTTTTTTATTTAAAAGCTGACCCAAATGTGTCCCTTGAGGAAGGCTACTGCATAGAATTTCCCACTCACAAACACTTTCTTAAGGAAGGCAACTGAGAAAAGGTAGGAAGTGCAGATGGCACTAGAGTAAGAGTTGAGCCTGAGTCCTGTCGTGTACTAACACTCTTCTGCTTCTGAGCCTGAGTCCTGTCCTGTACTAACACTCTCTGCTTTTGAGCCTGAGTCCTGTGATACACTAACACTCTCTGCTTTTGAGCCTGAGTCCTGTCGTGTACTAACACTCTGTGCTTTTGAGCCCGAGTCCTGTGATACACTAACACTCTTTGCTTTTGAGCCCGAGTCCTATCATACACTAACACTGTCCCTTTTTGCCTTCGATTTTAAGTGCATTATTGGGAAGGGGTTGGTGGGGTGTGTGCATGCCACAGGAAGCATGCGGATGTCGGGACAACTGTCAGGAGTTATCGCCTTCCACCATGTGGGTCCCATAGATAAAACTCAGGTTGTTGGGCTTGGTGGCAAGTGTCTTTACCCACTGAGCCCTCTCACCAGCCCCAGAGATGATTTAGTTATCTTACATATTATCCAAATGGGGTATTCTTAACTTAGAATGCATACTTTTGAGAACTTAAAATGTATAAATTAGAGGAGAAAGACAGAGTAGTCAAAGAGAAAATGAAAGCCATGCAGAATTCTATGATTGCTTATTTTATCACAGAAAATCTCATTTTTACTACATTCTGTTTTGTAGTAAGAAAGCTACTTTTGTATTAAGTTTGTATTAAGACTTTATCGTGGGATGGTGGTGTAGTTGGTAGACTGTTTGGCGTACCCAAAGCCCTGGGTTCTACCCCCAGCACCACGTAAGCTAGGCATGTGGCACACACCTCTAATCTCAGCACTCAGGAGAGGGAGGCAAGAAGATAAAGTTGTTCAGGGTCATCCTGAGCTACACAGCAGGGTTGCGGCCAGTCTGGGCTACATGAGATGATACGAGAGAGTGTTTTGGTTCATATTTGTTATTAAGTGTCAAAAATAGTTCATCTCACATTTGTTTATGATGGGTAAAATGAATTAGCATCTTGTTTTCAAAAGCTTTGAAAAGATTTTATTTTCATTTCAGATGATGATGAAGCTACACCAGCAAGAGATGTGTCTCGGCACTTTGAGGACACTAGTTATGGCTATAAGGACTTCTCTAGGCATGGGATGCATGTCCCAACATTTCGTGTCCAGGTAAATCTGTACTTGTGTAACATAATTGTCTAGAAACCTCGCATAGTGATGTGAAAATGCTCCCTGCGCTTGAGAAGTGCGCTCAGTGCTCAGCAGGTCGCACACACAGATCAGCAGTAGCTAAGAACTAGTGATTAGCAACACTTACAGATTATCTCTTCTGCACTCAGTCTTATGAAGTTTTCAGTTTATCAGCAGAATCATGCTATAGTTTTTGTCTTATTTTATACATGTCAATATCAAACAGGTGAATTACTACTCTCAGCTTGCCCAATTATCCCTTACAGGTCAGTATTAAGTAACAACTCTTTTTATTAGAGTTATGAAGCTAGTTGAACTTTTGAGACTTCTTTGCTTTTTTTTGTCCCCACCCAAATTATAATATACTGTTTAAAAGAACAAAATTTAGGCACAAGGAAGAGTTGAACTGTAATGAAATATTATAAATCCAGAATTGAAAGGATTATTGTGTAAGTTTTATGGCTAGAGATTAGGACGCAAAAGGTGTGAGCTGAGAACCGAAGGGCAGCTGAGACTGTAGTTCAGTGCTGGATGTGTTCCTAGGGCAGGCACGCCCTGGGGCTGCACTGGTGGCGCAGGGGCTGGGCTCCCATCAGCAGCAGAAAAGAGCTGGAAATGCTTTAGTCTCAGCCGAGGTGCCTTGTGAAGGGTGTGAGGAGACCGAATACTGAGTGCTGCAGACAAAGCTGCCTGCTGCTCTGACTGGGAAGAGGTTTCACCCTGCAGGGATGCCTAAGTGCTGACTCAGCTTACAGTAAGTCGATGGGCACTGACTGAGAGTTATGGCCAATGTCAAAGAGATGTTCTAGGGGCAAGCAGAAGTTGGGGCTTAAAAGTTCTCTGCAGTAGAGAGGCATCATATAGGGAAGGAATTAGAAGACTTGGTTACTGGGGTGAAAATCAGGTCAGAGAGAGGATGAGGCAGGGTGAGTGGTGGGTAGACTGAGCTAGACTTTTGTTTTCACTTTGTTTTGTGGCAGAGTCTTATATAGTCCAGGATGGTCTCTAACGTTTGGTCCTTCCTGCTTCATCTCTCCAAGCATTCAGATAATAGGCACTAGCTACCATAGCTGGCTTGAAAGCCCACAAAATCCAAGGAACATTTGAATGTTGCAGTAATGGAACATGGGGAAGGGGCTTTAACCTGTGATGACCCTGAAGACTAGGTGGAATGCTGCAGAGAGCTGCAATCTATGCTCGGCTCCTGCGGTTCTTAAACCTGACCAAGTTAGAATTCATAGGCCTTTTCACATAGCAGTATGGACATTGAGCATGAACTGCAGCACTGAGAAAACTGAGTTCAAGTTCAGCGGGCAGAGCCCAGCTGCTAGTGACTTCATGTGCTGCACACTATGAACAGAAAGCTGTTCTGCCATGTTTTAAGTGTTCATAATTTCTGTCGTCCCGTTTTTAGGACTACTGCTGGGAAGACCATGGTTATTCTCTGGTGAATCGTCTTTATCCAGATGTGGGACAATTAATTGATGAAAAATTTCACATTGCTTACAATCTTACTTACAATACAATGGCAATGCACAAAGATGTCGATACCTCAATGCTCAGACGGGCTATCTGGAACTATATTCACTGCATGTTTGGAATACGGTGAGTCTGCTTCCTTATGGTTGTAAAGACATTTCCTTTACACGAAGTATTGGGGTGCCTGCACGCACATGTGCGTGCACACATAACTAATCCTATAGTTCCTGTGCACCACAGAGCCACAGCTTGGATTCTGTGACAGGTGAGATAGGTGAGGACTTGACAAGTGACAACTGACTTCAAGAAGGGAGAGTGAGCAAACTGGTCCCAGCACATAGATAGGAGGCAGAGCTGGTCACTGAACATCTGTATCATCCTCTTCTGTCCCTGACCTACATATTTCCTGGAATTCAGCTCCTCTGAAGAGCACCCACTCCTACGCTGCTTGGGACTTTCTCGGTCCTGTTGGCTCTCCAGCCTGCTGTGTTCTGTAGGAAATATAACATGTACTACCTTCTCATACATATATTCTGCACTGTATGGCTTTCTGGTTGTCTCAGCCGATAAATCTGCTTTCTCGAGTATGGCTTTATCAGAGACCTGCAAGCTCTCTTTAATTCACACTGCTCAGGCTTTTAAAATACATCTAACCAGTTTTAAACCAATTCCTACTGATCAGTCCCCAGACTATTGACTTCAGCCTCCTTGGGCGGTTTTAGGATCAGCTTTGCCAAGAACGTTCCCCTTTTATGCTGAAAACACAGTAGGTACCTTGCATTCCTGTATGTCCTGAAACACAGGATTCAGTGGCTGGAATAGACATTGCTCCGTGCAGGCATCTCAGCCTCTCCTAAAGTGACACCATGAGATTCTGAGAGACCAGCCAGCTCTCTGCCCCATTCACCCCTGACTTTTTCCTCATCTGTCCCCAGAAACTTACACAAGTAAATTACCATCTTAGGTGTGTAATAGTACCAATAATAAATATAAATTCTTGAGCCAGGCAGTGGTGGCGCACGCCTTTAATCCCAGCACACAGGAGGCAGAGGCAGGCGGATCTCTATAAGTTCGAGGCCAGCCTGGTCTACAAGAGCTAGTTCCAGGATAGGCTTCAAAAGTTCAGAGAAACCCTGTCTTGAAACATACACACACATACAGACACGTTCTTAATTTCTTCTATGCTCCTTTCAGAGTTGGTTTCAATGTGGTTTTGTGTTGGTGATTGTGAATACATGGTTGCTAGGTGCCCAGAGCTTTCGTGTTCCTTCTGTCAGCTATGGGAGTGCCCTGCTTGGGCACTAGAAACCTTGTGTTCTTCCCAAATTCTTCCTTTACACTTTTCCATCCCACCCCATTTAAACATCATAAAGCCATATCATTTCTGGGACTAACTGCCCATACAGTGAGGAGAGAATTATGTGTTTACACATGTGTGTGTTGCACATAGAAAAGAGATTATTACACACTGACAGTAGTCCATTCTTATGTCTTTTAACAGATATGATGACTATGACTATGGAGAAATTAACCAGCTATTGGATCGTAGCTTTAAAGTTTATATCAAAACTGTTGTCTGCACTCCTGAAAAGGTTACCAAGAGAATGTATGATAGCTTCTGGAGGCAGTTCAAGCACTCTGAGAAGGTTTGTGCTCGTGGTGGCTGGTTTACCCTGTAATTCGCAGTGGTTATTACACTCCTTCACATAGTCGAGTGGCTCTCCAACCCCCTGAGTCATCTCTATAGCCTGAAGAACATTCCAGAACGTCTGTCTCAGGAACCCCTTGAAAGAGGTCTATATCATGAGAAGTACAAGAATAGACAAGAAGGCTGGTCTGTCCTCAGAAAACTGGCATAGCTGTCTCCACCTAAGACCATTTGGCAAAGCTTTTAAAATGTGGGCATAGGCAGAAACAGGTTCTCTTTGAAGCATCTTTCTAGAAGTTAATGGTTTAGCAGAAAATTCTGAAAGTCTGACAAAGCAGCGCCTAGATTTTCTGGACTATAACAAATATCCAGAAGACATGCATTCAAATGTAAATAGAATAATATGATATTTATCCCAAAAGGAGTCTGATAGTGTGCTGATAGATAAAGACTTAAGTTATTTGGTAGGCTCATGGAGTATACACTTGGCCTCTCAGTCATGTTTCTGCATCCATACGTTGAGTCCATTGAAGATCACAAAAGTCCCTACAATCGTATTTGTGCCAGATATGTGCCTGTAGTTTGTCATAATTCCCCAGACAGTGTACCAACCATTTATATGGCATTTACATTGTAGTAATGGGAGGCTGTGCATTAATCATGTGTATAATATGCTATGTAGTACAAGGGACTAGAACAGCCAGGGGTTTGAATCCTGATATCAGTTACTCATCATAGCAAGGGACAAATAACTGTACTTATTTGGGACATTTTAAAATTGAATGTGCTGAAAAACTGGCATTTATAATCTGTTCTTACATGATGTTGTCTTTTATATGCAGGTTCATGTTAATCTGCTTCTTATAGAAGCGAGGATGCAAGCAGAACTCCTGTATGCTCTGAGAGCCATTACCCGCTATATGACCTGATGCCTCTGCTCCTTAAAGATGATTCTGGAATGAAGAGCAAGTGTAGTCTCCAAGGGGACGGATCCAAGCCCCAGGACCAATGGTAGATAAAAAGAATTCAGAAATCCGTTGTGCCATGATTCCTTTAGTGTCTGCTATTTTACCATGGGATGCCACTGCTTATCCAGCAGTGAGTGCTTGGCAGTGTCAGTGTTAGAGCTGTGAGGGAAGGCTGCTGGTCACGGCGCTCGCTTTCTCACAGTACAGGGTGCTGTATGCTTGTTCCAGCACAGCAACTAGTAATTCTCCAAATCCTGCTGCTCTGATGTACTAGGAGAACAAGAATTGGTGTGTAAAGACTGGGCCTTGGGTACTAAGTTTATACATAAGGAATCGCGCAGCTCTCGGTGCTGCTCCAGCTAAGCTATTAGTGATTGAAGCAAGCACTGCTACTCCCTGAGCCTACGTGCATACCTTGTGTGGTTTTCAACTAAACTGTACACGTTCTTTTTCTCTCGCATCTAAAAAGCATAGAATCATTACTCACGGCTCAGCAAAGACCGTGTTGATGGCAACAGTCTGTTTCCTTCAGTATAGTTTTTAAAATTCAGTTAGTGGGCAATATTACAGTGGCATTCTTAAAAGATTTCCTCCAAAGAGCAATCTTCTGATGAAAGTATGTGGATTAAAAGGAGAATGGGGCTATCTTTTGATATGCTGTTTCCCATGATTTTCTGACACTGGAGCGCAGCTGTCTTGTGCAGGGAATGTGGAAAATATTGCTGCAAATTTCTGCACAGTCCCAGGAGCATCCTGCCTGTGTGCTCCAGTTGACCCCATGACCCTGCCTTTGAAGGTTGTGTAGCTCCTTACAGAATAAAGCTGGAAAATATTTTAGTGAGGCTATCCAATTTGTATCTTGATTTACAAAATGCTAACTTTGAGATACAAATATTGAAAAAAATGTATTAAGTACTTTGTATTCTGGAACCGTGAATTGCTTTTGAAGTCTGTCAGTATTACTGATATTTTTCAATAAAGAATAATTTTCCGCAATTTGCTCTCTTAATTTTATAAAGTCCTACTTTAGCTTCACAATTAGTAACAGAATCGGAGTTTCAGTTCTGAATGAAAGAGATTCACACTTAAACTGGAATCAGATGAGTGACCGATATTAAATGGCAAAACCATTTTGAAGCCTACAGATTTATACAGCAAAGCAGGAGGGGGCAATGAGACAGCTTGGCCCTTGCCTTGAAGGATGTTGTTGTAGCGCATCTTTCAGCACTGTATCTAAATACATAAAAGGTTCATTTTGGCCTATGATTCTGAGTGCCGGGAAGACTGAACAACCACCTGATTCGAGCCACATGCTACTTCAGCTCGTGATAGAGAAGCAGAAGAGAAATGAGAGCTGAGCTCTCCAGATCGTGAACCCATTCCTATATGAAAAGAGAGTTCCATTCCCGTGAACCAAAACAAACCCTTCTCCTGGGTCCCACAGCCCAACTCTAGAACCTCTGGAGGACCTCAAACAATGGTAGATACACACCCTTGTGAGAAGCTTAGAAATCCAAATAGGTCTGCTTCATTAACTGCAGGGGTGGCATGCCGACTGATCCCTGTGATCCCAGCACTTGAGAGTGGAGCCAGGCAAACCAAGAGTTCAAAGTCATCCTCAGCTATGTAGGAGGACAGCTTAGCTGCTGCCTCAACAAGAAAAGAGAATGTAAATCTTTCCAGTTAGCATTATCCACATGGTCCTCTCATGTATCTGCATGTGCCTCTGCCCTCTGCCAGCTGCCATTTGTCCCCTGCAGTACAAGTGAACTCGGTAAGTGACTGCTGGACAGTTCCAGTTCTGCTCCCCTACTGCTCCTGCCTCTTTATTTGCTAGTTGTCTGGAAAACAAAAGGTTTGTAGTAGCAGATCTGACCAGGAGAGTGCTCACAGTAGAGAGTGCTCTCAGTAGAGAGTGCTGACAGTAGCAGATCTGAGCAGGAGCGTGCTCTCAGTAGAGAGTGCTCACAGTAGAGAGTGCTCACAGCAGCAGATCTGACCAGGAAAGTGCTCTCAGTAGAGAGTGCTCACAGCAGCAGATCTGACCAGGAGAGTGCTCTCAGTAGAGAGTGCTCACAGCAGCAGATCTGACCAGGAGAGTGCTCACAGTAGCAGATCTGAGCAGGAGAGTGCTCACAGAACACAAAAGTATGAACTGAGCCCATGAAGCTTATCATCATGTGGAAATCAGACAGAAAAGGAACATTTAGTGAGTTAAAGTCATGAAAAGAAAGAGTAGTTAGTAAAACTGATATTTCAGTGCTTCCTGAGAACTCGGGGCTTCTCTAAACACGCAGAGTCTCTAACTTTTCTGTATATTTTTCTTTTAAGTTTCCAAAATAACTAGGTAAAGAAGCTCATTCTACAGGCTGTCAAAACCTTCTTTTCACCAGAGGATTTTTTTAAAAAGTCTTGGATGAGGTTCTAGGGTTCAAATTTTGAAATCTGACTTTTTGGTAAAATTAGATTTGTTTTCCCAGTACTTGAGTATTGAACCCAGGGCTCAGACATGGTAGGCAGGCATCCAGAAGGAACTTTATTAGACCAGGTATAGCAAACTATAAATATAGATGGACCCTAGCCTCCATGCTTATCATGCTGAGGCTTAACTTCACATATAACATATGATACTTTAGAAACCCAAGAACAAATTTAACAATTTGGCTATTCAGAATTGATTTTGACAAAGTCCATATGTCAGTAAATAAAATATCGGGGAGGTACAGTTCCATGAAGATACTGTTTCATCAAATCTGTCCGCATGATTGTGTTGTGTGTGGAACGAGGCCACCGTTGGGGTCTGAGGGCAGCAGGGTGGCCTGCTGGGGAGCTCCATGCCTTCATGATGACCCGGTGACCCCCTCTGCACCTTGTGCACTGTGACAGAGGCCATGCAGTACTACCCCAGGCAGGAGACGAAGTTAACAACAGCCGTGCCTTTGTGAGACGGCTGCTTGGGACCCAGCAGAGCCCTTTTCAAGCACAGCCAGAATGAAGGAAAACTTCCCAGAGCCTGAGCTCGGGACAGAAAAAGTCCAGCTTCTGCCCAGGTCTGGCATGTCTGACTGTGAGCCTGGCTTTTTGTCTCACTTGGCTCATCAGTAGTACGGCTTGTTGTTGAGAGCAGTGGTTCTCAACATTCCTAATGCTGTGACCCTTTAATCCAGTTCCTCACGGTGCGGTGACTCCTGACCATAAAATTATTTCAGAACTGTAATTCTGCTGTTATGAATCATTGCTATCTGATAGGCCGGATATGTGACACCCCCCTCAAAGGGGTCATGACACTCTGGATGAGAACCACTGGTTTAGATGCTTCTGAAGACAGGTTGCAAGCCAGTTCACTAGAGTAGCTCAGAGATGCAGTTCTAAGGACAAGTACCGGGGGGCAGAGAGTGCTGAGAAGGAGCAGAAAAACTGCCTGCGTGGCCCAGAGGGAAAGGCAAACAGTTCTAAGAGCCACACAGACTGGGACAAAAGCCACACACACATACATTCTAGGCCTTGACAAAGTCCAGAGCCTCCAGCCAAGTTGACTAATAGAGATTTTTCTGTACAAAGCCAGTCTATAAACAGTGTGAGAGAGGTAAAATGAGAGCCAACGTTACATTTTAAGTTTTAATTACTACGCCTAAGAGATCCATCAAACAAAAAAATGTCTGTGATCTGGAAGCCCCCGCCCAAGGACAGATAGTTCCCGAAATGCTGGAGTCTATTGTTTATGGGAGATAAGCCGCGTGTTTTTCACTCCCTTAAACAAGTTCCTTTGACCCATCTGCACCAGATGTGCTTGATCACGTGTGGTTGGGAGGATCACAGGCAGGAAATATGTCAGGATGTACATGTGCCTCTGATTGGATGTAAGTTGGAGGTATGTTGGGATATGTGCTTGTCCCTCATTAGACCTGATGGAAATACTTAAGCCTCTGTAAGCCCTGATTCAGGGTCCTTTTCTGGATACCCAGAGATGGACCTGGCCAGAGCCCATCCACCTGACCAGTACTTAATTAAAGTCTGCTTCACATTTGATACTAAACTGTGGTACTGGCCTTATTCTTCATCAGAGGATTAGCAGTGGCCTTTTAATGAAAGGCCTCAATCTCAACAAAAACCTACAAGGCATACAGAGGATTAGAGAACCATGTGTCAATCAAAGAAATATCTTCAAGACCCTAAGAAAGAGTTTTCAGGCTGGGCATTTTAGGGCAAGCCTTTTATCCCAGCACTAGCAAGGCAGAGGAAGGCAAATCTCTGCAAGGCCTGCCTGGTCAATAGAGTGAGTTCCAGGTCAACCAGAGCTACATCGTGAGACCCAGTCTGAAAAAGAAAGAAATACAGTCTGTGTCGGGTAAGCAAATCCCTTATCAGGAACTAAAAATTATTTAAACGTTAGCAGAGGAAAAACTGCAAAAGAACCCAACAAATTCTGGAGCTGAAAAATACCAAAGTTCATGAAGAGCTTATGAACACAGCCTGTAAATCCTACTACTTGGGGGTGATGCGGGAGCACCCTGAGTAAGTTTGAGGCCAGCATGAGTGACAGAGCAGAACAATACCTAAAAGGAAGTAGAAAATTCCCAAGGATTCAACAGCAGACTTCAGCAGACCGGTGAGAACTGTTTGATGAATATGAAGAACAGGTCGTTTGATTCCAGGTCAGAGGGAAAAAAATCATAGCAACAGTGAAGGGCTTAAAGGATACCTGAACAGCATGCAGCCTGCGCACATGGGAGAAGTCTGAGACAGGAACCAGAGGGACAGCTATTCAGACAAACATGCTGGTTTGCCACCTTTGATGGCGCAGAGGGCCTCTCTCACATTGAACAACAGCTCTGCCGCTGAGCTACAGTCTTCACTTCGTCTTTCTCACTCCAAATTTGAGGAATGAAATAGATAGAATAATTCAAGAAGCTCTGTGAACTACATGGAAGGATGAAGTCACAGACCTGGTAAGGAAGCAGAGGACTTGAATACCACTGTTCAGTCAAACTATTGGGAGTTCAAAACAGACACTTAGAAGCAGTGAGAGAAAACCACCAGCCCTACAATGGAATCCTTCAGCTGGAAGAGAAGCCATAGGAAAGGCAGTGTTATCTTCAATTCCAGGCCACACAAAAGCAAAGTGCCTCAGTGAAGGTAAAAATGAACAAATACAGCAACTCGTAGTGTGTACTTCTGCTTAAACTCACTGGTAATTCTAATACAGAGCTCAAAACTGACAGGCAGGAGAATAACTGGAAATTTATATAAATGGGTGTGCAAAATGTAGTGTGTAAAGGGAAGTACAGGTAGGGCTGAAAAGGAATAGTTTTTGTAGGTTAAAGTTGTTACCAGTTAAAAAATAGATTGCTACACTATTACAATGGAGTGTGTGTTTCCCATGGTATACATACATGATGGAATAAGGCCTGCATCAGGACCAAAGCCCTGATTTTATGCTCTGCAGCATCCAGGACTATGAACAGTAAATAAATGAACGGTGTCGGTGCTTTGTCTAGTACAAGGCATTTTGCTATCACAGACTGAACAGATGTAGACAACATGAAAAAGTTTTATATTGCAAATTATAAAACAATGTCAGAAATTAAACCCACGAGTAAATGCCAAGTGTGTTCCTGGGCAAGGACACTACAGTGTTCCTCCATAATCCGCACGTTCAATGCCAGTACTACTCAGTCTCACTGGTATTTCTTTGTAGGAAAGAAAGCTGCATTCTAAAATTTATATTTTTATTTATAAAATGTTTGTTATTTATATTCTAAAATTATATCCTTTTCAATTTCTTAAGTACAGAGATGAATTCCAGGGCCTCATACAGGTGAGACAAACATCTGGGGCTCATTTGTATGCCCAGCTCTCTGTTTACTCTTTATTTTGAGATGGTCTCATCTAGTTGTAAAGGCTAGTAGCCCAGGCTGGCCTCCTAAGCAGGCCTGTGTCACTATGTCTGGGTCTAAAATTCACTTTGAATCTCAAAGGGTCTTGAATAAACCAAACAAACTTGGGGGGGGGGCACAAAGTTGATGTTCTATATAAAATAAGATCAGGTAGGGTAAAATGCCCCTCTTGTCACACCAGGACAAACAAGAGAACATTTGATGTGGGATGTCCTTCTGTATATGTGTTACATTTATTAGCAGAGTAAAGCCAGGCGGGAAATCAGAACAGAGATATAGAGAGTAGATGGAGTCAAAGAGACGCCATGGAGCTGCCAAAGGAGAAAGATGCTCACCAGAACCTTACCAGTAGGCCACAGCCTCATGGCAATACACAGATGAATAGAAATGTGTTAATTTAAGATATAAGAGTTGGCTAGGAATATGCCTGAGTCATCAGTCAAACAGAGTTGTAATTACTACAGTTTCTGTGTGATTATTCAGGTCTGGGTGGCCTGGAAATGAACAGCAGTCTCTGTCTACAAACAGTGGAGCACAGAGATGCTCTGTGCAAAAGCAGAAACATGTGCGAATGTACATACAGGCAAATGACCCTGACAAGTGGGATGGGACCACCCAGTAAGGGCAGGACAGCCCCTTCAACAAATGATGTTGGGGAAAGTAGAGCTACCTGGAAGAAATGAAGTTGGGCCTTCTGCTTTCACCACACAAAGAAAATAACTCAAGGCCAGGNTGCCCAGCCCCCAGGACCCATGAGGTGGAAGAGAGAACCGACTCCCCAAAGCTGTCCTCTGACCTCCCTGTACACTGTGGTGGGCACCCCCACTGGCCACACACAGAAGTAAGTGTTAAAAAGAAAAAAATTCCTCCAAGGTTTAAATGTAAGAGCTCCCTCAACCTACCAAACTCCAGAAAAAAACAAACAAACAAAAAAACCGGGGAAACTTGATGCTGGAGTTGGCCCTGGGGTTTTTTTTTGGACTATGACACTCAAAACCACAGGCAACAGAAGACAAAAACAAAAACCGGCAGAAGCAGAACTACATCAGATTTTAAATATGGAAATGCTAAAGACACCAGAGTGAAAGGCAACTGGCAAAATGATAGGAAACATTTGTAAATCACGTGTAATCACTAATGTACAAACAGGACCCTAAGAAGAGCCAGAGGAAGAACTGCAGTGGCCAACACAAGAGACTTCCCTGCTTCCATGAGACATACTTCTGCTGTCAACCATGACAAACTATGGTGTTTTTGTTATTATAGTCTGAATTAAGACACCACTTCTTAGTACGTATAAAAATAATTAAACAAGACATCAAAGCAACATTTGTGCACCCAAATTCACAGAACCATCATTCAAAACAGCCACGGTTCAGAGGCAATGAAGATGTCCCCCAGTGGGTGGATGGGCAAAGTGTGACATATACACATGGAAGTACAGAGGGGTCTCTGTGTGTGTGTGTGTGTGTATACAATGGAATATGACTGAGTCTTAAAAGAAAGGGAATTAATTCTGTTGCTTGCTATAGCAGATGAACTGTGCAGACTATACTAAATGAAATAAGCCATCCCCAAAACACAAATACTATATGACACCATTTATATGAGACTATCTAATGTCACCAAACTATGGAATCAGAAAGTGGGGGCAGGAGGAGGTATGGAAACTGTCTAATGGGTAAAACGTTCCAGCGTACAGGATAAGTTTCTGGAGACCTGCTGCAGAACTAGATGGGTTTACCTCACATTACTGAAGTGCGGCTTCAAAGCGCTGCTATGCTGCCTGTGAGCGGGAAGGTGCTTGCGTGAGTGTCATGAGGGCAGAAAGACACTGCCTAGAGCAGTGATCTCAACCTTCCCAGGGCTGTGACCCGTTAACACATTTCCTCGTGTTGCGGTGACGCCAACCATAAAATAATTTTTGTTGCTAATTCATAACTATAATTTGGCTGCTGTCATGAATGAACCATAATGTAATATCTGATATGTGACTTGTGAAAGGGTTGTTCAACCCCAAAGGGGTGGTGGCCCACAGCTTGAGAACTGTTGGGCTAGGGAGACTAATGGGAGAGAAGAGGGGTGAGAAAGGAGGGGTGGGTGCTGGGGGAAATATGTTCAACATACTATTACACACACACACATACACACACACACACACACACGGAAATTTCAAAAAGAAAAAAAGAGGGGGCTGGAGACATCTCTTAAGAGCCAGTTCAGAGTACTGGCTGCTCTTTCAGAGGACCTGGGTTTGATTCCCAGCACGCACTTGGTGGCTCACAACCATATATACCTGCAGGCAAAACACCCACACATATTAACTTCAAAACAATTAAAAGAAGGGAAGATTTTATGTTTTTATTTGCTCCCCTGCCCTGAAAAAACTCACACTTTCCAAGAGGTGGTGGGAAAGGGCCTGGCCTCCCTAAGTCTGGGAGAAGGATTTGGTGTGGAGGAGAAAACTGGACTCCACAGGGATCTGGTAGTGACAAGTACTGAGGGAGGATCTGTTTTGAGTGCAGAAGGACTTGCTTATTTTTACTGGAAGAATATGGAGCTTTCTGTGTGTTGTGAGGAGGTCACTTGTTTGTTCCCTGCTGCTCAGCCCTGCAATAATCACACAGAAACTATATTATTTAAATCACTATTTGGCCCTTTAGCTCTATCTTCTTATTGGCTAACTCTTACATATTAATTTAACCCATCTCCATTAATCTGTGTATCACCATGTGTCAGTGGCTTATCGGTAAAGTTTCAGCATGTCTGTCTCTGGCAGGGCTACATGGCTTCTCTCTGACTCCACCCTTCTTTCTCCCAGCATTCAGTTTAGTTTACCCCACCTAGCTCTGTTCCTCTATAGCTTGCTATAGGCCCAAAGCAGTTCCTTCATTAGCCAATGATATCACAGCATACAGAGGGGAATCCCACATCATCTGTGGATAAAATAGACTTCCATCCTTAGTGCTTGAAGAAGTGCTTGCCGAGGTTAGACCCTGGAGTTTACATGGATTCCATCTGTTAGGCTGAACCTACTGCATGTTTGGATGGATTACGACTGGCCCTGCCTCTTGGAAGCATTCCAAGGAGCCTTCAGCAACCCCTTCAGTCTGGGGTGCCTTCCTTAATCCCAAAGTCACAATTGGGGTCAAAAATAAACTTTCTGTACCTTCTTTCACCAAGCAGAACTGCACATCTCCATTTGACTACTATAGGCTGACAATTACAGTCACATTGCTTTGTGTTTTTAAAATCAAAATTTATTCAAAGTCAAATTTGACCCCCAGAGGGGAGCAAACAGACCCCCTCATAATAATTACAGAGAGTGTTTAAAACCCGCTGACTGGATGCTTTGTTCAAAACTACACTGTGTGTTAATGATGTAGTCAATCTGGAACCAACTAAGAGACCCGCTGTGCAAATTGCCTGCTGGGCATTTCCTGGAAAGCTCAACTGAAGGAGGTAAACCTTCCCTCACAGAGGTCAGCCATTCTCCCCCAGGCTGCCCAGACACAAAGAGGTCTGAGGGAAACAGGCTTTTGCCTTTCTGCCTTCACGCTGGCTGTCAAGTCCATCGCTGGCTGTCAAGTCCATCGACTTGGTTTTTGCCGCCACTGCTGCTGTCTTTCATTGCCTTGGGAATCCAGCTTCTTCGGTCTCCAGCTTCTTCAGTCTCCAGCATGGACTGAAGACCAGACGCTCTCCAGGAATCCTCCAGGCCTTCAGCGCAGAGGCTGCAGAAGCCTTCAGTCTTCTGGACGGATCACTGTGTCCAAAATGCAGACAGCCATTGTTGGAGTTCCCAACCAGTAAGCCAACATAAGGAATCTCCTTTGATCATATATTTATATTCATCCTATTGATTCTGCTCCTCTAAGAACCCTGACTCAGGCATACACTAAAATAATTTTGTTGTATGAGCTAAGAAATTCAGTTCACTAAGCCCCCACAGCTAAAAAAAAATCTAGGAGTCAACCAGGAATGCTGCACCACTAAGCATGTACTTTCTAATCTGTCATATCATCCCTCTTAGACACAGCCTAATGAGAAAAGAACATCTAATCCAGTCAGTGCATTGCAAAAGAAAAGAAAGGCAAAGTACTCTTTTTCATCTGTTTTACTTAATTCAAGAAATAGGTAGATGGAGCTCGAGAGATGGCGCAGTGGTTAAGAGCACTGGCTGCTCTTGGCAGAGGACCTGAGTTTGATTTCTAGCACCCACAAGACAGCTCACAACCATTTAGAACTCCAGTCTTGGATCTGCTGCCCTCTTCTGGCCCCCAGAGGTACTGCATGCACAAGGTGCACAGATAACATGCAGGCCAAGCATCCATACAAACAGAAGAAAAAAAATTAAACTAAAAATCTAAAACGATAGGTGACCTAAAGCAGTATTTCCTCCTGCTCCCATGCTGGGATCAAACCCAGGGCCTGGAACCTGGCAATCAAATGCTCTGTCTCTGAGCTCCATCCCCAGCCTTCCCAGCACTGTTCTCTCTCCTGCTTAGTCCTTCTCTAACTATGAGAACAAGAAAATACTAGTCTGAGGCAAGGAATTTATTTTTAGATGTAGCAGGAGGTAGGAAAGATGCTCACGCAGTCACGTGCCTTCCTGTAGACCGTTCCTCCTGTGCGCAAACTAAGTCTCCATTGCCCAGCTCCTTCACTAGTGAACCGGCAAGCGCGTTCATTCCAAAGCGGTCAGATGGGGATGTTTAAGGATATTTTCTAAGCGATTTAAAGGCAAATAGAAAGAGAAGCCTTAAAAATGTGTATATTTCCATCTCACATCTCTCATAGCAGAATATATATATATATATCCATTTTTCCTAGAAAAAGAAGAAATGCTTATTTCTTTCAAAATATGAAGGCTATCCACTGAAGTCAGTATTCTCAAATTGTCCGCATGTGTGAGTACTGAGGAACAGTCATGCTTTTATCAGTTCCCAAGAATGAAGGAGGCCTGACTTCCCAGTTCCGCCTTTAGCCTCTGTCATGTTAGAAAGAAGGGATGGGCAGGGGTTCCAGGGCCATGTGGTGACTCTGAATTCGCTTCAGAAGCTGCTGTGCCACAGGTTTGAACTCCGTTTCCCAGTGGAGTCTATGATAGCTTTTTAGGTCCTGGTCAAAACTGCCATCCAGGGCTAATTCTTCATCTGTATTAGAAAAGAAAATCAAAATTAGAGCAATTATGTGGAGCGTGATCACAATAAATAGAGCGTTTCCCATTGGAGTGGGGGTGGAGGNTGGGGGGTGACAGGCTTTTCACTCTGAGTTATCTTAAATATACCATGACTGACATGACTCGGTGACATACGATGTGGTCTAGAACTAAAAGATGTGTATATATATAGGCCTGTGTATTTTTGAGATAGGGTCTCCTATGTTGCCTAGGCTTATGCTAATCTGTAACTCCTGAACCCATATGATTCTCCTGTTTCAAATCTCCCAGCAGAGGAGACCATAAGCTCATACCACTATACTCTGAGAAAGAAAGCTATTTTAATGGGCACTCTTTTGAACTTCACAAATAGTTGAGAACAGTGTGTGTGCATGTGTGTTTAATTTACTTGGGTCTGTTTTGATTATTTTTATATTATTTTATTATTATCATTATTAATATCTCTGGGTGTTCCCCGATTGTAAGCCTGTGTACCATGCACATGTGTGGTGTCTGTGGAGGTCAGAAGTGGGGACTGGATCCCCTGGAACTGATTGTGAGTGCTGGGAATCAGGACAGTGGCCTAGAATTTCAGAACTTCAGCATTCAGCCTCTGGAGTGCTAAGTGCTGGAACTGCTAGCATGCACCCACAGGTCCCTGCAAGCCAGCATGCACCAGACCATCCCTGCAAGCCAGCATGCACCAGACCATCCCTGCAAGCCAGCATGAACCAGACTACCCCTGCAAACCAGCATGCACAAGACCACCCCTGCAAGCCAGCATGTACCAGCATGTCTCTGTAAGCCAGTATGCACCAGCCTACTCCTGCAAGCTAGCATGTACCAGCATGCCCCTGCAAGCAAGCATGCACCAGCACGTTCTTGTAAGCCAGCATGCACCAGCCCACCCCTGAAAGCCAGCATGCACCAGCACGTTCCTGCAAGCCAGCCTGCACTAGCATGCTCCTGCAAAACAGGTATATTTTAGTGTCTCAATTTTAAAGAACAATAATTTGTTGTTTTTTTAAAAAAAATCCTCTTCGATTGAAGTGAGCTTTTCTTCCAATAATTTGCTAAATTTCACACATCTGTTTGCATCCAAAAGTCAATGACAATTTCTCAAAATAAGTGAGGAATAGATGATTTCATTATATGTGCTTTAGAAAGGTTAATTATCCCTAATGATTGAAAGATAGGAATCTCTTGGGAAAGTGGGCCAATTCGACACAAAAGGCACTCCCCACCCCACACTTCCTATAAAAAAAAAAAAAAACTTGGGGATGTGGAGAATCTTAAGGACTGAGTCTCCAAAGAGAACACAAAAAAATTGCAGAAAAGCACTTATAAAAATAAGATGAAAAATAAAAGTTTCATTTGTTTAACATAGAGCACACTGAATTCTGTGAACACACTTAAGTATCTCCACCCCAAAATCCTCACTAGCCACCGCCTCTTTGCTGTTCCCATTGGCCTCACCTCACCCCCTAGGTGACAGACTTCAGGAATGTGTGCTGGCTCTGCCATTCCTAGCTCTCTGGCCTAAGGTAGAGAACTTACATAGTGACCACTAAGTCCCCAAGACGACCACACATCCTGCTACTTACACGATGTGCAAACATGATACAGGAGCAATTAGAGCCCTTATACAGGGCTTGCTCTGTTTACACTTTCTGCAGCAGACATCTTTCTGTTCAGGGTGTACTCTGCACCAAGGGTGTCAGTGGCACCAGCACTAGATAAGGAGTGTAGGATCCCCGTTTGGATTGTCCCCTCCCCTCCTCGGGAACAAGGCAGAGTTATGCGGCTCTGAGATAAGTTCTATACAGACACAAACACTCCAGCCAGGCCTCCATGGAGACCTTGCAAGCAAACCTGCCCTCTCCACCGGTGAGATAACCCAGGCCGGGAGGGCACTGCTTGTGTTCCAGGCCTTCAAAGGCCTTCCTGTTTGGCTTCCTCTGGACAAGAAGAGCCTGCTAGACTGAGTGACTCCAGATTTCTAGACCATCTTCCTCTTTGCTCTTTTCTAGATCTTTCTGAGCACTAAACATTGCTGGCAAAGTCTGTTTCTTGTGCTTTCCTAAGGTGTCTAGTTCCAAGCGGTGGGACTCTTTACAACTCCCTTCTCTGCTAGAGCCATGGATAAATTTGGTGGTTCAGCATATTCTCTGTCGGAGGGAGGGGTTATTTGGTTGTTTGGTTGATTTGGTTTCTCAAGACAGGGTATCTCTGTGTAGCCCTGGATGTCCTGGAACTCACTCTGTAGACCAGGCTGTCCTGGAACTCACAGAGATCCGTCTTCCTCTGCCTCCTGAGTGCTGGGAGTAACATGTGCCACCACTGCCAGGTCTGTTTTTGGTTTTTAATCTAATGTTAGCACTCTGTTGGCCTTGAAGCCCAGCTTATATGGAAATCAGTTCATCAGTAGCCAGACCATATTAGCTCTAAGTCAGGAAAGACAAGATAAAGATAGTTAAATAGCTACCAGTAAGTGAAATGCAGAAATAAAAAGTGCACTAAAAAGTGGCACATTACATTAGGGTTAGAGTTCTGAGCATGTGCTGCAAGGAGTGGCAGCAGCTGATCCACTTAAATGCAGCTCCATCAAATGTCCTGCGGCATGCAGGAAGCAGTATGACTCTCTGCATACTTATTTATATAAATAACAATCAAATACCACCTTTTCTGTGTGCAATGATATATCTGGCATCTTCTTTACCACTTCAGTTTTTAAACATGTTGGTTCTAGTCGACTCAATTGATGGCAATAGCCATGATGTAAACAGCATGGATCTTGATAACCAGTCATTCTGTTCTCTCCGTGCACTGCACACTTCCAAATATTAAAACTTAAGGTGAAGTATTACAAAGAATTGAATGACTTGAAGCAATCAGTGCTCCTATGCCACTGTACCCAGCGAAGCAGTGCTCCAATGTCATTGTACCCAGTGAATCAATGCTCCAGTGCCACTGTGTGCAATAAAGTGATACTCCAATGTCACTGTGCACAGTGAAGCAGTACTCCCGTGTCACCGTGTACAGTGAAGAGGTGCTCCAGTGCCACTGTGTGCAGTGATCGGTGCTCCAGGGCCACCGTGTGCAGTGAAGCTGTAATTCAGGGCCACCATGCACAGTGAAGCAGTGCTCCCATGCCACTGTGCACAGTGAAGCGATACTCCTGTGTCACAGTGCGCAGTGAAGAGATGCTCCAGTGCCACTATGTCATGCCACTGTGTGCAGTGAAGGGGTGCTCCCGTGCCACTGTGTGCAGTGATGCAGTGCATCCATGCCACTGTGTGCAGTGAAGCAGGGCTCCCATGCCATTGTGCGCAGTGAAGTGGTGCTCCCGTGCCATAATATGCAGTGAAGTGGAGCTCCCATGCCATTGTGTGCAATGAAGGGGTGCTCCAGTGCCACTGTGCGCAGTGAAGCTTTCCCTGAACATTGCACTAGTTTCTAGCTTCCCATGCAGCACAAGTCACTTGTGTGGCGGTCTCATGTATCCTAGTCCTGTCTCTCACTCTCTTTTAGGGCACAGTCCTCAGCTGTTCTGGGAGCACCTGGTGGCACTTTGGTATTGTCCTCATGTTGTGATTCTCACACTGGAATGCTAGGCTCCACTGTACCCTTGTCACAAAACCTGATGCCAAGGCACAAGTACCTCAGGGTGAGCGTACAATAATTGAATTTAGGACAAGCAGGATGGCCTGGCAGGTTTAAGGCTCCTGCTGCCAGGCCTGGCAACCTGAGTGTGATCCCCAGAACTCACGTGATGGAAGGAAAGAACTGCCCTCCCCACTGTTGTCTTCTAATCGTCATCCAGGTACCATGACATGCTTAAGTACACACACACTTATATACACACACATACACACGCAACCACCACCACCACCAACAACAACAACCCCAACCTAGTGGTATTTTTTAAATTCACAATAATAAACTACACACACAACTAGTTGTCTCTAATTGGTGGACCCCAAGATAAGCACTTCAATAAGAAGTTTGTAAGAAATGATTTTGGGAGCTGGAGAGATGGTCCAGTGGTTGAAAATGCAGAGGGCCTGAGGCTAGTTCCTAGCACTCAAATCAGGCAGCTCCCAGCCACCTTAACTCCAGATCCAGGGGATCCAGCATCCTCTTCTGGTTTTCTGGTTTCTGTGTGACCTGCACATGTCTCTCTTTCTCTCTCTGTCTTTGTCTCTGTCTCTCTCTCTCACACACTCACACACACGTGTGTGTGCATAATATATATATGCGTGTGAATGAAATATGTGTGTGTATTTATCTTTGGAGAAAAGACATGGTACTAGGGAATTTCAGACTATATGGTTATGTTGAAGATCATCACTTTCTGAGTTTTATTTTACTTAAGTAACTTTCAGTGTTCTACTTTTATTACATATATTCTCAAAACCAACACTTATGTTTTGAAACAGGCTTCTGTGATTTAACAGCATGTTCTGTTTTTAACACAGTTGGTCTCTTTAGCTCCTTTTAAGAGAACTGAAATTCAAGTGCCCTGTCCCACATGCCAATGTGGTACAGTCTGGCACAGCACAGGCATGGCCCTGCCTGAGTTCTGAGAGCCACAGTAGTGAGAAAGGTCAAGCTGCAGCCCAGGCTACACAGCCAGCAGCTCCAGGCTTTAGGATTCACAAGGAGGGCTGGGGCATTGGTTCAGTGGTCCCTTAGATTCTCAGAACCTGAACATCGTCCATGCCAGCTCACCAGTATCCCAGCCCCGCGAGGCTCAGCCGGGGCATCCTCAGAGGACACTGGAGGGTGAGGTGATTGTCAACCTGACCTTTGGGCCTCCAAGCACACACACATACACACATGTGCATGTGTGCTCACACACACATAGAAGAGAGTCACAAGAAACCTGTGTAGTTTGTTCTGTGAGCTGGCTGCCTGGTCAAACTGAGCTAGTTAGCTCCTTACACCACAGTGGCCCTCTGGAGACTGTTAGTCACGTGTGCTGGGCACACAACAGAAGAAAACACAGCCCCATCTTCTGTTGTAGTATCACCTTTGGGAAGTCATGTAACCTTTCCAGACTCACTTTCTCCTAAGTGACAGCACTCGCCTAACAACCTCAAAAACACCCTGGGAGTGTAGGGTGTTAGAAAAACAATAATACAGTACAGACACGCTGACACGCCGGACTGAGGTTCGAGGATGGCAGATTTGCGGTTAGCCTGGACAACTAGATGGCCTGTTGCTACACCAGCAGAAAGTAACGAACTTCAACGAAAAGTGTGTAGCAGTACTTTTAACTTGTAGGTATCCAGCACCCCTCCTCGCCAATCCAGAGCTTTCACCAAGCACCTAATTATGCGATTTCCTTCCAGGGACTCTGGGAGCGAAGAAATAAAGCGTACAAAGCCATCAGGATGGCGAAATCACACAGGTCATGCATTATGACTGACCGCTATGTTAGCAGCCGAGGGTCCCTGTGATTAGACCATGACTGTGAGCGCTCAGAAGCCGTGAAACCTGCAAGGGGGTATACAGCAGGTGTGGGCGCCAAAGGCTGGAGGAGCCCTGTGAAACTTGGGAAAGGAGTAGCAGGTAATATAGACCAACGACAGCCAAATGCCTTCTGGGGATTCTGCCCTGCCCGTAGCTTTTCTGGCTGGCCCTTACAGGCTGTGTGACTCCTGACCCCTTGTTATTTAGAGCTGATTGTCCCAAGCTTAGACAACAAGGACAGTCTTTTAGACATGCCAAAGCCAGACTCCTGGTGAGTGGCTCCCTAAGCCAGCCAGGTCTCCTCCCTGAAGCATGTCAACAGCAACAAACACTGGGTGTGGAAAAGTGGAAACAGGAGGCAGAGAATACGAGAGCAAGCGTGAGATTAGAGAGCGCGAAGAGGGGCAGGGGAGCTAAACTGAGGAGGGGCTGGGTCTCCAGAACAGTAGATCCAGAGCAGGGCCCAGGACGCTGGCTCCTGCACTGGTCTCTGGAGCTGATGGATCCCGAACAGTCCCCGGGACACTGCACTGTCTGGTTTCCTGGCTTCCTCCTTCCTCCATATCCCTCCCTGAATCATCTTCATGAGCTAGAGCAGAGGTTCCCAGCTCTGGCTCCGTACCTCAGGCTCATGGATTCCCAGGCTGGGCCCTGCAACTGAAAACTGCCGTGGCTGCACCAGGCCAGCTGTCTTAACTCCACAGCTGATGGCTGAGCTCAGGCCCCATGGGAACTGAACTCAGGCAACCTGTGCAGGCATCCCTGCTTCCTGCCACCAGAGAAACCACACACAAGGATACTTAGAACTTGAATCAATCAACTAGGCCCGTTCTTTTCCGTAGTCTGAATTTTAACACGGGTACACACAAAACTGCGTACGTCCTTGTGGCAAACTCTGTAACGGCCAAGCAGATCTGATTCTTTCAAGTAATTGCCGAGCCTCCGTTCCTGTCCAATGATATCCTGCCACATCCCTTAGCATTCAGAAAGCATATCAGCCCTCCTTGAGGTCATGCCTGACATTAGGCACAGTACTAAACTCTGGGTGTAAGTGCACACTTATTCCTAGACACCCTGAAGAGTAGGCATCAATCTCCTGGAACTTAGAGGGGATATCAATAGGAGATGAAAGAGGAGTGAGGTTTGAACAGGAATGGCCCCCACAGGCTCACATAGCTGAATGCTTGGTGATCAGGGAGTGGTGCTAGTCGACAGGGATTAGGAGACGTGGCCTTGTGGGAGGAAGTGTGTCATGGGGGTGGGCTTTGAGGTTTCAAAAGTCCCTGCCAGACCCAGTCTCTCTCTCTCTTCCAGCTGCCTGTGGATCTGCATGTAGCACCCTCGGCTTCTTCTCCAGCACCACACCTGCTTGGTGCCATGCTCCCTGACTAAGCCTCTGAAATTGTAAGCCAGCCCCAATTAAATAATTTCATATGTGAGTGCCTTGGTGGTGGTGTGTCTTCACAGCAACAGTCCAGTGACCGAGACAAGAGGCTAAGCTTTAAAGAAAGAGGCTAAGTTTAAAAACTTACAAAGGATAAAGCGAGGACAGAAATTTGGAGCCGTTTGTCTGGAAGACCGTGGCTCTTCTACGTTTCTGTGTGATGCCTGTCTGAGCCTCACAATTAACTGTCTGGGACTGCACGGGGTTCATCACACTCCCATTTTAGAGCTAGGAAGGCAGGCAATAAAAGAGAGATGCACTATTTAAATAACACCCCAAGCACAATCTGGAGGAATTCAGGCCATGGCTTCTGAGTCCTCTGGGCCTCTCTCTCCGCATTGCCCACCATAACTGGATAATCTCGGGCCCTCACCTCTAAGTAGGGAATAGAATTTGTAAAATCATTCACTCATTAACTGATCTCAATTATTGTTTTTTAGATCAAAACCAGGTTGGAAAAATTCTAAAAATAGAAAAAAAGTTCAAGTAGGAAATGCTCTTCAGCGTCTGTGCTTTCTACCTTCCAAGCACAGGAGCCCACCATAATGCCACACAGTTTCACAGACCCTCCCCCATGGGATAATCCACATCACTAATTAAAATATATTCAACTGAGAACATGTCAATTCAAAGTAGCTTTTAACCATGTTTTCTTAGTTATGACAGAGTCTATGTGCTTTTAAACAGCAGAGGCACAAGGCTGCTGATACCTGTGCAATCTAAGAAGATGAAGGGGAAGCCACAGAAGAAACTGACAGTTCCAGTTCCAGGCAGTTAGGAATCCATCTGCATGAACTGGAACTAGCTCTCTGTATCTCCCAGAGACTATCTGCAAGAGCTCACATTCTGCAGCTGCGTACCCATCACTACCCAGTCAGGTCAGAGAACACCATTTTCTTGCCTGTGTGGTAAAGGTCACCGATCTGCAGCAAGGGCCCTTACCTAAAAACGATGACAAGAAGACAAGGAGCGTGTTGGTGTCTTCATCTCCAAAGCATGATGATGCACTTGTGATGTTTTCACTCAAGTTCCACAAGGTCTTGCACACCAAGCAGGCCAGCTGCCAGTCGCCAGGGCCAAACTCTCTTAAGCAATCCACTAGCCTGAGGGAGGGGGGTCAAACTGAACCGTCACTAGATCATAATTTGGCTTGCAGTTTTGCATGGTTGGTATGATGGCTAGCTTCTGGATTCCGTATAATCACCTTTAAGTTCATATCTCCAAATTTAACTGACTACAAAGTTTTCACCCGTGCACCTCTGATTTGTGGCAAGTGTCCAGTAGATTCTCCCTCTCTGGACTCCCCCACTGCTCTAATGGAATGATCCAAGGGCCCAACCTCCCAGGACAAACATGTTCCCAGTATCCTGAGAGCTGCGAGTCCATGCCTTACTTACTTTTTAATGCCTCCACCTTCTTTCAGAATTACCCGCTTGTCTTTATCCACAGTGAGGTTTAGGAGAACCCCACAGGCCGAAAAGCAAATGTCCTGGTGCTTGGCTTCCAGCAGGGCAATCATAAACTTGTGTACTGGAAGAGCAGAGAACACGCAGACTAGTCAAAGCCTGCATCCCAGTTGCAGCTTGTTTTGCAAATGGGGTGGGGTTTGGGGACGAGGGACAGAGCAGGGTGGAAAAGTGGGAAGATGTGGCTTGCAGCCCCGGAACCTTGGCTGGTGTGCTAAACTCATTCCTAAGTTTTTTATCACTCCTACTGTGGACCCAGTAATGCCCACCACTCTTAGAGCCCATTTCTGCCTCTCACAGCTTCTGGCCCTATTACTGCGATCACTGACCCAAGAGCAGTCCCCTCTCCAGGGAGTCCCCACTGGCGACATTTCTCCCTACTTCTGGTTGCTCTCAAAGGCTTCCAGTTGTAACTCTACTGCACAGCCTGGGGCAGCAGCACCAGGTCCCGACAAGCTCTTCCTGAAGCTTCCAGAACAGTGAGAGGCTTAGAATGCTGGGAACTGGCCTGCACAGCCCAGGACTGCTAGCACAGGGACTGTGCAAGCTGGGTGTGCCAATCACTCCCCCTTACTCCAGGAGATGGAATTAGAGACGGACAGTCCTGCTTTCCCATCCCCAAGCAGACGCCCACTGGAGGGATCAGGGAGTGGATGAGGTGTGACCACCACCAGGCGTCATTTACCAAACACCTGAGTGGTGGACACCCTGTTGTCCATGCTGGCTGTGTTGACTGGGTTGTATAGTGAGCTTGACAATGCACCCCCAAATGCTAGCTCTCTTGGGGCATGGGGATAAGGGGTTGCATCTTGTTGATGCTGCAGCTGTAATTGCATATCCAGGCTTACTATCACCAACATGCTTAGACATTTTGGTTGTTTGTGGGGCTGGTTTGCTTTGTTTGAGAAAGGGTCTCGAGTATTCCAGTGTACTGGATAGTTTTACAGCTCAACTCAACACAAACCTGGGGCGGGGGGGGCATCAACTGAGAAACTGCTTCCATAAGATCTAGCATAGGCAAGCCTGTAGGGCATTTTCTTAATTAGTGGTAGGGGAGGACCCAGCACCTTGTGGGTGGGTCCACCCCTGAGCTGGTCCTTGGTCCTGGATACTATAAGGAAGCAGAAGCAGACCAAGCAAGCTGTCCTCTACATCCGCTTCTTCTGTATTGGCTTCCCTCAGTGGATTGTGATTCAGGATATGGAAACCAAATAAACCC
Organism: Bramus lutescens; assembly: GCA_001685075.1. NCBI lineage: Eukaryota > Metazoa > Chordata > Mammalia > Rodentia > Cricetidae > Bramus > Bramus lutescens. The sequence continues at coordinate 133,526 of LOEQ01000657.1, read as the reverse complement.
TTTCCTCTCCAAGTTGCTTTTGATCATGGTGTTTAATAACAGCACTAGTAACCCTGAGACACCAGGGCTGGCTCCAAACTTGCTGTGTAACTGGGGTGACCTTAAAGGTTTTTGCTTTGGGTTTTATTTTCTTTCTTTCTTTCCTTTTTTTTTTCTTTTTATGAGACAGGGTTTCTTTGTGTAAGCCTTGGCTCTCCTGGAACTAGCTATGTAGACCAGGCTGGCCTCAAACTCACAGAGATCCACTTGCCTTTGCCTCAAGAATTGAACCCAGAGCCTTATGCATACTAAGCAACCACTCAACTAACAGAGATCTCCAGCCCCTAGATCAATGGTTTTCAACCTTCCTAATGCTGCAACCCTTTAACCCAGTTCCTCATGTTGTGGTGACCCCAACCATAAAATAATTAATAAAATAATAATTATTAAAATTATTAAATAATAATTATTATTGGGTTTTCAAGACAGTGTTTCTCTGTAGTTTTGGAGCCTGTCCTAGAACTAGCTCTTGTAGATCAGGCTGGCCTTGAACTCACAGAGATCTGCCTGCCTCTGCCTCCTGAGTGCTGGGATTAAAGGCATGTGCCACCACTGCCCAGCTAATAAAATTATTTTCATTGCTAGTTCATAACTGTGCCTTTGATACAGTTATGAATCATAATGGAAATATTTATGTTTTCAGATAGTCTTTTGACACCCCCAAGGGGTCTTAACCCACCTGTTGAGAACCACTACCCTGGACAGCTTTGTAAGATTATTACTCTTACATGAAGTACATGAGACAATGTATGGTTTGTATAAACATTTGGATAACTGCCACCCAACTAGTTTAAGAACCAGAGCATTGCATCCAAAACATGCTACATTCCATCAACATACACAATTCTCATTCATCAATTCAAGCAAATCAGTGAAATGAATCCAACATTGTATTTGACCCTTCTTCCCCTCCAAATGGTAAATCCTATCTTAAATATGTAGTCAATAATTTCCAAACACCATTTACATTCTATATCATTATCACCACATAAATGACAGCCCTAGCTGGCCTGGAACTCATTATACAGACCAGGATGTCTATGAACTCACAGAGATCCCCCTGTCTCTGCTCCCTGAATACTGTGGGGGGGGGACAAGGAAGGTATTTTAAAATTTATACTGGTGACGGTATTTTCTATTTCTTACTATAACCAGCTTTTTTGTTTCTACATTATGTATTTCAGGTTAATCCATGTTGCCAGTGTCTAGTTCATGATTATCTATGAATGTCTATGATTTATTTTAATTGTTGTAGAACATTTTGTTGTATGAGCATACATATTTGTTTGGAGCCTCCAGGTTGTCCCTGCATGGTCCTGGAAGCCCTGTCCCCTGCCTCTTCCAAACCCCACCCTCTCAGAGAGTCTTGTGAACAAAGGAAAGGCATCTAAACGCCCACTGCTGCATTCCTGGAGACTATTGCAGCTTCTTCCTTGAAGTTGCCAGTCACCCAAGTCACCACCTAAGTGCTCAGCTTTTAACCATACTTGGGCACAAGCCCAGCTTGTTGCAGACATGTCATCACCTCTCACCTACAACCTATAAAACTTTCCTGCCCTGACCTGGGTGTGTGATTTCTCTGGTCTCTATCTCTGGGACTAGAAAACTCGCCCAGGAGTTGCTTTGCTCAATAAACCTGTTGTTATTCTTCTTCAATTCGGCTTGATCTGGCTTATTGCATCAGTGGAGAAATATTGTGGGGGTGAGGGAGTGGCAGAAAAACCTAATAATATTTACAAACCATAATACATTCTATTTACTGTAGCTGTCCTTTCGATTGTCAGACACTCAGTTTATGCAATCACAATCAAATTTTAACGTGTTCTAGTATGTGAATGAAAAAAATTTCCAGTCTATCCCCAGGTGTAGAAATAATGAGTGCAGACTCCATTAAACACACACACGGACCCACACACACGCACACATGCACACACACACGCACACATATACACACATATGCTTGCACGCACGCACGCACCCATGCATGCACTGCCTTACCCTACCACCTAAGAGGCTTGGAGAGCAAGAACACAACCGTGGTCCATTCTGGCATCCTAAGCTGTCCCCCATATGGGATGAATGTAAAGTATGGTTCATCTCAAAACAGAAACAAACACCATGCTTAACCGTCTAAGCCTCCAAGTCACTTAGCTGAATAATGGCAAGAATAAGAACCATGTGCTCAGGATCTCAACTGTCACTAACCCACCGTTTTTCTGCATGAGGAAATTGCAGACGTCATGGTCCTGGGAGAGGTTTCCAAAGACGCGCACGGCCTCCAGGATGCCATCCATGTTGTTACTCACCAGGAGCTTTAACAGCACTGGATATGGCAACCAGAGAGAGAAGATGAAAAAATTAAAAACAACTTCCAAATACCATATATGCTCTCCTCCGTTACTACATAAATGTATATACTTAAGCAATAACAGAGTAATATTATGTATATGAGTTTTGTTTATGTGGGCTTGTGGTTGAGCTTTATTTGGCGCATCTCTGACTGTCCTGGAACTCACTCTGTAGGCCAGGCTGGCCCTAACTTCACAGAGATCCACCCGTCTCTGCTTCTGGAGCCGAGTGTTTTACACAACTTTAAACTGACACTGGTGACATTATTCTCTACTTCTATGACCATATTTAAAGGTGAATGAAAACTAATCTCCTAGCACATACAGAGAACTCAGCATTTTTTCATGGTGCTACAATACAAACCACCGGTCATTTCAATAAGCACTAAGAAACACATTGTTCCCATGGGCAATGTTCTCAGCTCACACAGTCACACCTCCAGGTGTGTTTTAGGTACTAAAATCAAGACCTTAGCTGAGTGTCGGTGAAGCCACACCCAACCAAGCCTTACATTCAGCAACATACAGCCTTCTGTGTTGCAGGACAGAGCTCTTCACTTGATAGAAGGACAGATTGTTGATGGCCGCTGTGGTGTTGATCACCAGCTCCTCACAGTCACCCAGTGACTTGGATTCTGAAACCAAGGGGTGGGAGATTCAGATACGCTTGGCCCTACAGATCCAGGGATGACATATGCACAGCGACAGAGGTTGGGGCTGGGGAACAAGCTGGCTGTAGGAGCTAAAGAGGCCCTGCTTGAGAAAGCTTTACTTCTGTGGCATGATGGCCTGCAGGGAGACGCAGCAAAGTCAGACATGCTACCCCAGTTCCCACAATCAGGTCTAGAAAAGTCAGGTGGGGCCCTTGGTCTGCAGTGGCCTGAGATGTCCCTGACCCAACCCACATGCCGTAGTCTTAGGGACCCAACCTGGGTAGCTTACTCTAGTTCCCACATCCTGCCTCTCAAATGAGAAGTCCTCAGGCCATTGTCTAGCCCTTGCCATTGGCTCTGTCTTCCAAACACGACAGATGGCTTCCCACTTCCTCTGTCACCCCCAAACTGGTCCCCTTCCTGCCTCCCCCTCCTGGGTGCCAGACTTACAAGTACACCCACCATACCCAGTATTTTTCTGGACCTAGTACTTGAACTTTTAAGTATTTACTAGGGCTCTGAGTAAATTTACACAAGCTGGAGATGCAGCTCCATTGGCAAAGGCTTGCCCAGCATGCACAGAGCCCTGGTGGTATTCCCAGCCCTGCATAAACTGGGGACAGTGGTGTACACTTGAGGACAATGGTATACACTTTTTCATGTGGTAGAGGCAGGAAGATCAGGAGTTCAAGGTCATCCTTAGACACATCCTTAGATAGCCCAGCCTGGGCTATATGAAAAGAAAGAATGAGAAAAGAAAACAAACTCTTGGTGAGTATGAAAATGAATGAGCAGATTTTCAGCTTATTGCATAAGGAGACCTTCAGTGAATTTTTGTCCCTCTCTCCCACTCCACCCCAGACTCAACTTTTGATGCTATGGTCACCATCACCATGCAGAGGAGGACAGAGGCAGGTATGGAGCAGTTGGGGGCTCCTGACAATATGACACCCCAGGGGCACGAGGTGGAGACCAATGTATTTGGAGACTGCGTGTTATTGTGAAGGAGAGGAAAACTCTGAGAGACCCTCAGTTTGGGGCTTTCAGAATTGGCAAGTGATTGTTGTATGGTTTGGATGTGTCTTCTCAAGGCCCTTGTATTCACCATTTTGTTGCCAGACTGTGGTGGCCAACAGTGATAGGCAGAATCTAATGGGAGAAATTTATGTCACTGAGACATGCCCTTAGAAAGGGTATCAAGACTTTTGAACCCCCTCTTCTCTTTTTTGACCCCAAAATTAGAAAAAGAGAGACAGACAGGCTTTTCCCATCTCAACAGCAGCTCCCACTAAAGAAAGACCAGGCAAACACCCAGTGAACGAGAAGGTA
>LOEQ01000657.1:71149-95248 GCA_001685075.1 Bramus lutescens | reverse complement strand
CAGAGCCAGGAGGCAGCTGGCTGTCTATAGGGAAGAAAAGAGGAGAAAGAAAAGGAGGAAGAGGAGGAGGAAAAGAGGAGAAGTAGAAGAAGAGGAAGAGGGAGAGGAAAAGGAAGAAGAGGAAGAAGAGTTCACTCTTGTCAGACGGTGATTGGAACAAAGGGGGTCTAAATTTTTGTCGTTTATCAAGGGAGAAACATTCCGTCTTGGCCGTGGCTACTTATCAACTGCAACTCTATGCTCACTTCTCTGATGCACCCCAAGAGCCTGACAAAGTTGCCTGTCTTGCACTGAGCTTGCTGAGTCTTGAAGTCTCACTGTGCAGTCACTATGGGGAGACCAATTCTTTTTTTTTCCCTTGCTGAAATGTTTGATTTTTTTATTAATCATTTTGAATAAAAGTTCATCTGGCCCAATAAACCCAGACCAAAGTTAAAAATGTACCTAAGAACTTGTTTGAATGGCATAGCCAACACCAAACGCACATTTAAGTCTTTCCCCATTAGGTTTGGCCAATAAATCCTACAGATCTTCCCTAACTATGTGCTGACCATAAAAAACACTTAGGACTCTCTCAGCTTCTCTGATACCTTTTCAAAGACTGTTGGTCAGATTGATGCCCCTGGAGCATTTTAGCACTCCTCTGGAGTCTTCTTGGTCAGATAGATCTTCCACAGACTAAAATTTTGCTGCTCAAACATATTGGGCCAATTCTGAATACACAAATACATAGAGAGACAGACAGACAAACACACACATAGAGTATAGTATGCATATATGGATATTATTTATCATGTGTATGTATTATGTGTTAAATTATATTAAATATATAGAAATTATATATTAAAGTATCCCAAATCCTGCAGATCTGTATATACTGAAGGTTCATGGGTCTTTAGCATGTTCTAAAAAGAGCTAGAAAGTATACCTTATTTCCTAAACTCATTTATCTATCCAATTCTTTTTGCACAAAACATCTCTTTGTTCGTACTCCAAGGCACATACTTTGAGAAAGGCTAATACCAGTTCTTGGGCCGAATCTGTGACAAATGCCGGATACTTGAGCATCATCCCAGTGACTAAGCCACCTCAAATGATTACCAGACTTTCATGAGACCTTGACCGCATTTCAGAACCACTATAAACCAGTGATTTTTCATCCACTAAGCAACTAGCNATTTTTTTATTAATCATTTTGAATAAAAGTTCATCTGGCCCAATAAACCCAGACCAAAGTTAAAAATGTACCTAAGAACTTGTTTGAATGGCATAGCCAACACCAAACGCACATTTAAGTCTTTCCCCATTAGGTTTGGCCAATAAATCCTACAGATCTTCCCTAACTATGTGCTGACCATAAAAAACACTTAGGACTCTCTCAGCTTCTCTGATACCTTTTCAAAGACTGTTGGTCAGATTGATGCCCCTGGAGCATTTTAGCACTCCTCTGGAGTCTTCTTGGTCAGATAGATCTTCCACAGACTAAAATTTTGCTGCTCAAACATATTGGGCCAATTCTGAATACACAAATACATAGAGAGACAGACAGACAAACACACACATAGAGTATAGTATGCATATATGGATATTATTTATCATGTGTATGTATTATGTGTTAAATTATATTAAATATATAGAAATTATATATTAAAGTATCCCAAATCCTGCAGATCTGTATATACTGAAGGTTCATGGGTCTTTAGCATGTTCTAAAAAGAGCTAGAAAGTATACCTTATTTCCTAAACTCATTTATCTATCCAATTCTTTTTGCACAAAACATCTCTTTGTTCGTACTCCAAGGCACATACTTTGAGAAAGGCTAATACCAGTTCTTGGGCCGAATCTGTGACAAATGCCGGATACTTGAGCATCATCCCAGTGACTAAGCCACCTCAAATGATTACCAGACTTTCATGAGACCTTGACCGCATTTCAGAACCACTATAAACCAGTGATTTTTCATCCACTAAGCAACTAGCTTGAGTTTTCTTACAGTCTGGGTAGGGGGAGACCGATTCTTATTTTACTTTACAGTTTGGTGCTGGGGACTGAACCGAGGGCCTTGTACTTGCTAGGCAAGCACTCAGTTGTGAAACTAAACCCTCAACCCTAGGGAACCCATTTTAATGGAGAAAACTACATTAAGAAGAGATTAGATCATTTATAAAGGCTCAGATAGCCTTTTAAATGCAATATATATATCCAGAACTCCTAAAACTTAATATACTTTTTTCAACTTGACTATTGGTATATAATTATCAATTTTAAATTGTGTTTTTGATGAGCAATGAACTGGAAAGGCCTTAGCAAACCGGAGAAAACTTTGTCTTAGACTCTGAGAACCCTGGTTTCGGCCACAGCATAAGCCCAGCGGCTGGGTCCTCCTTGCTGTCACTCTCTGCTTCAGTGGGGAGCAAAAAAATCAAAGCTATGTGGTGGGCATGAGTCCCACTTCTCGCCCAGTACCCCAACTGTCTCTTTCCAGAGTGTCTCCCTGGTAGTCAAGTTCCAGGAAACAGAGAGCAACTCAGTAAACAGGAACTTTTTTTGTTTTGTTTTGGTTTGGTTTTTGGTTTTCGAGACAAGGATTCTCTGTATATCTCTGGCTGTCCTGGAACTCACTCTGTAGACCAGGCAGGCCTCCAACTCACTGAGATTCATCTTCCTCTGCCTCCTTGAGTGCTGGGATGTGAGGTGTGCACCACCACCGCCCTCCTCCCTGCGAGTCTAAAAGCAGCAGCTACCATTCGGGAATATGGGGTGCCACAAGTCTGAATGGCCCTAACATACCATCTCAGAACTCTCCCTTAGGATTCAAGGTTAAGCAAGCTGGTGAGCACCCCAGGAACTTGGCCCTCATTCAGGACACTACCAGGGGAGACTCATTTTCCCTATCTAAGAACAACCTTTCAGAGAAACTTTTGGGTGTCCCATGATTAAGGAGCCTAGGAACTACCATGTTTCCTCAACCATAGCCAGCATCAAGATTCCATTTTACTCTTTGGGGTTGAGAAAGGTGTTATGTATACAATCTGACAAGCCACTCCATGGGTGACAAAGCTGCTTGTCTGCACCATCTCATTTGCTGCTTGGAACAAGCGGTGGAGCAGGCAGGAAAAACGTGTTCCTCATTACTGAGATGGTAAAACCAGTACAGGACACGTGCAAGCGTCCAGGTAGCTCAGAGTCCTGGACTTCAGACTCCTTGTCCATTGCTTCACCCATCCTATTTGGCATTTGTCTTGAGACACATGTATTTCATCGTTCAATTGTCTAGAATATCCACACCCCAAGTCCACCAAGTTTTATTTCAACTGCCAGTTGCAAGACAGTTCGCTTCCCACTGACGCCGTGAAAAGATAAACACAGTCACTGGAGACCACAAACGAGGCTGCATGGCTCAAATGCCAAGGCTGCGCTGTTTCTAACCTCAGCTGAACCCACCTCCCTCCACTAATGAAAGCACACTCAGGCTTTGGACTTCTGCCCAACAGAGACCACATACGTGCCTGAATCCAAGCCTCTGCGGTAACCCATGGGGTTTCACATTGTCTCACACAGGGTGAATACAGTCTGGCGGAAATAAAAGACACCAACCACCCTGTGTCACTGTGCACACCAAACTGTCAGAGCCAGAATTTTCCAAGAATCTCACGGGAGTCCACGAAGGCAGATGTAGAGGAAAGTTGTTCATTCACACGGCTGCTGAAGTCTGCCCACCACATCTTCTGCTACGGGTCTTTGACTACAGCAGCAAGTGCCCCTTCCTCCCCAGCCAGCAGGAAGTACCTCGTCCTTCCTACCCACAATGTCCTATTTTGAGGCTCTAGCCTGTGCCAGTGTCTATTGTTGGGTATCTCTTTAATACCTGGAGGTCTTTTTGCCTTGGAAAAAAATGAATATGTGGCTGATCCTTTTAGTTTTAATAATCATACATCACTAAGATGGAGTCTGTAAGTTGTATACATTTCATAGAATGTCAATGCATCATCATGAGGGAAGGGGGTCTGGAGAAGAAGCATTAATAGCTACTGAGACAGAATAGGTGTGAAGCATAATGAATAAAAACTTAGAGACAGAAGTTAGGGTCCAACCTGAAGGTTAGAAAAGCAAAACAGCCAGCCACTGGCTCTTACCTCTACCTCAGTCCGAAAATGGTGATCCTGCCTTCAGGAATCTCAGAATGAGTCTGGGACTGAGAGCTGCTTCCTCCTGTTTTAGAATCCTCTCAGGGCTGGGATTAAAGGCATGCACTGCCCGGTTTCTATGGCAACTAGTGTGGCTACTGGGATTAAAGGTGTGTGTCACCACTGCCTGGTCTGTAAGGCTGACCAAAGGGGCTGTTTTACTCTCTAATCTTCAGGCAAGCTTTATTTATTAAAATACAAATGAAATGCCACTACATGGGCATGGTTGTGGGCGGTAGTGGAGCAAGCCTTTAATCCCAGCCCTCAGGAGGCAGTGGCAGATGTCTGTGAATTTGAGGCCAGCCTGGTCTACAGGACAGCCAGGGCTACACAGAGAAATCCTGTCTCAAAAACAAACAAGCAAATAAAATAATGGGTATGGTGTGCAGTTGTAATTCTAGCAGCAGGGAGGCAGAGGCAGGAGCGTCATCAGGAGTTCCAGAGATCCTATCTCAAAAGCTAAAAACTGCTAAGTGAGGAAATGATAACACTGGGTTTCACAGTCTCGCGTTAAAGGCTAGTGATATTTCTTCATCGCCATAGCGAATATATTTACAGGGAAGACGCCAGGCTGAATGGACATCATAACATCATGGCAAGCAAAGGGCTCTCTGCACACTGTGAGCATGGATCCTGTTTCCCCGCCCTCATCTTCCTGGCCAGTCTGTGCCCGACCTCCTTCTGATTGGTGGCTCTGTCCAGCCTGTCCTGGTCCTGCTTCTTCTTTCCTCTTGTAAAGTAAGCTACCACTATAACATTGTGTCTTCTGAAGCACCAGGGACAGACAGAGTGGCTGTACAGGTAAATGGCACTGGAGAACTTAGTCATAAAATTCATTTTCTAACCATGCTGATGGGCCCCACCCTTCCACAGTTTAGAACTCAAGGTGTTACACGATCTGGAGAGCCAAGTCTCCCCGCATCTTCCGACCTGCTCTCCTTGGAGAATCAGAAGCAAGTGTGAGTCACCCCTGGGAAGCTGCTTCCCAAGAAAGGGCAGAGGAGAGAGAAGGGTGGGCCTGGACTCCGAATGCCTGTTCTCTCATGCCAAGGGAGTAAGTGACCTGGGGGATAAGGTATTCCTTTCCAGGAATAGGGAAGTTCCTAAATGAAAGACAGCTGTCCCATTTCAACGAACAACTAAGTCATTACAATTTGCATATCATCAAAAAATTAGAACGTCTAGTAATCAATCCCCTGGATTATGATCCCCCAAAGTTTAGTTACTTTAGGGACACTGTGCTATGCAAAACATGCAGAGACAAAGCTGTAGTCAGGTGCAGTGTGCCCTCATCACTTCAGCTTTTGACAAGGTCCTGTTAGATAAATGTCACCACTGGAGAAGCCGGGTGGTGGGTACTTGGGACCTCACTATGCAATTTTTACAAGTTTTAGCTGCGCAGTGCTGGTGCGCACCTTTAATCCCAGCACTGGGGAGGCAGAGGCAGTTGGATCTCTGTGAATTCAGGGACAGCCTGATCTACAGAGCAAGTTCTAGGACAGCCAGGGCTACACAGAGAAACCCTGCCTCAAAAAACCAGAACCCAAAATCAAAAAAAAAGAAAAGAAAAAAAGAGTTTTACTTATTTTTCATCTTTCAAACTCACATTTCTCCTGTCTCACCTCCCACAGGCTAAGATTATGGACACATCAGTCCCTCCACACCCGGCTAGAGATCAGTCTTCCCGACAAAGGCCACTCCAGGGCCTTCTCTCAGTTCGAAAGCTATGTCTTCCCAAAGATTATCCTTTACATATAAAGATAAAGGCCAACACCTCATGATAGCCACTGCTGATCAACACTACCTAGTCTGTTTCTGTCTCCACTGCTCCATTTGGGCAGGCAATTTATTATGGGCTTTAAGGGACCCGACCTTCCAGCTAGCCTATGTTCCTCTTCTTCCATGTGCTCCGGAGTTTAACAGTTTGCAGCTTCACCTGTGCTTTCGCCAACTGCCGCCTTCAGAGCATGGGTGGGCCTCAGTCCTCAGAGCATCTCACAAGACTGCCGTCTCCAGAGCACAGGAGGCCCAGTCCTCAGAGCATCTCACACGACTGCCATCAGAGCATGGGTGGTCTCAGTCCTCAGAGCATCTCACATTGTCAAAACGCCAAAATTATATGACGCATGTCTGTCTGCTACACAGAACAAATGGAACACTGGCCATGTGGGAACTTATAGGTCTTGGGTGATGTTTTCTGGTTGTAGGGATCGTTGAAGAGTTGTTCCCACTGGCAGCTGTCCTGTTGACCACAGTCACCTCACCATCCAAATATGACATGGAGAAGTCACACAAACACTTGGAAAATGATTGCCCCTTTGCTTTGGTCAAGGAGCAGACAGTTCATATCAGACTTCGGAAGCAGCTGTTCACACCAGACTTCAGAACCAGCTGTTCACACCAGACTTCAGAGCCAGCTGCTTGTACCAGACTTCAAAGCCAGCTGTTCACACCAGACTTCAGAACCAGCTGTTCACACCAGACTTCAGAACCAGCTGTTCACACCAGACTTCAGAGCCAGCTGCTTGTATCAGATTTCAGAGCCAGGTGACTCCAGTACGAGGCATTTTGAAAAACAGCTTTGTTGTATATATTGTAAAAACTATATCACTTGAGCTCTGCTAATAACAAGAGGAGAGGAGAGAGGCGTGACACCAGCGCGCACCATTGGACAGTGTCTGTGCGGCTCACAACCTGGGAGCCTCAGGAGCCTCTTTATCAGATGTACACACGGAAGGCTCTGGACAGGCTTAACCCATCCTGCTTCCCTAAAGATGGAAAGAGATCATCTGTTGCTGGACCCTGAGATTCCGGAGGATTGGGGAAACTGGTGTCAAGAGAAATGGATGCTAACTATTCAAATTGGAAATAAGTAAGGTACTTGGGGGATTCTGTCTAGAGTGGTGGGGGGAAGTAAGATTCTGCGGGTGAGTCTTGGGAGGTTAGATTCATTGGGAAGAGTGTGTCTCCTGGGTTGGACTATGGAGAGTGGCCCGGGGTCAGAAGGAACAGAGGAGGTCAGAGCCTGGGAATGACAGAGGCAGGACGGGACACTGATCATCATACCACAGAGCAGGGCAGTGGTGGAAGACTGTGGCCATGGTACCCCCACAGCTAGGGTGGTGACTTTCATACACAGTAGCCTCAGTTAAGAGGTACGGACACAGGTAAGATGCTCAGGTGATATAGTGGAGATGAAGGCTGGGTGTGAAGGCAGCCTCTGCCCCAGCAGATGGACTGAGAGTGCTTTGAGGCAGTCCAGGGCACAGGTCTCTGAGCTGCTTCTTATGTGGGAACACAGATCTGAGCACATGTGTTTGCATGTGCATCATTTTGTGACGACATCATGTTGCTTACATTTTATTATCCATAGGATATAAAGCAGTTTCTTGTCTGTTTTATTCTTTGATTAAAATTTATTTTGGGGGAGGGGTCTTGTTAAATAGCTAGGCTGGCCTTGAATTCATGAATCTCTTGCTTTGGTATCTCAAATGGTGGGCTTACAGTCTCGGGCTATGGAGCCCAACCTCTTTAATTAAACATGAAGGACTGTGCACTTTTGGGCATTCTGCAAATGACAAGCTGCAAAGCAAATTCCCTTCCTGCCCAGATCTATAAACACATGTCACCATGTGACATCTGGCACGGGGCAACTGGTGTGCCCAGCAGTGGTCACCGTGGGCTTCACTTTCTCCAGCTGTATAGGGACTTGGGTGCAAACCACGGTCCCCAAGGCATCTGTCAGTACCAGATCTTAGGCAGGTTCACAGGAAGGTGCTGGGGACAATGACTAAGCCAGCTGTGGTGTGGAGGTGGTGGACAGCATGATGCTCTACTGCGCCCCCTGGAGGAAAATGAATGGAAGGGTTGACCCAGCGAGTCCATGGTTAATCCCGGAAAAGAGAAATGAAAACAAGAACAGAGGCAGCAAAGCTTTGAGCTAAATGGCACAACAGAGATCTGATTTCTTCCTGCTTGGAGGGAGGGGTGGGGGCATGTTTATGTATTTACTTTTTGAGAAAGCACCCTGTTACATAGCTCAGGCTGGCCTTGAACTTGAACTCTTCTGGCTTTAAACTCATAAGGCCTGACATTAGGGTCCTGACAATCACACCGACCTAGCACCACCATTTCCTTTATGACATCAGCACTAACTGTTCCTTTATATCAACGGATTTTATTCTTATGATATAAAATGATATCACATACATATAACAGATTGGAAAATGTTTCCTCAACTAGATAAGAATGTCCAAGCTGCTGCGACACTGAAAAGTTAGAAGGGGGTCTACAACCCCAGCACTCAGATGGCTGAAGAAAAAAAAAACATGATCCTGAGGCAGTCCTGAACTATAGAGAGAGACTCTGTCTCAAAACCTCCTCCTTCCCAAGTTAAAATGTTATAAGTATCTCAAGATAAGCATGCTTGAGAATTTGAGGTTGTCTTGGTGACGATTCTATTGCTGTGAAGAGACATCATGACCAAGGCAACTCATAAAATAAAGCATTTAATTGGGGGCTCGCTTACAGGTTAGAGGGTTAGTCCATGATCATGATGGCAGGACACGGGCAGGCATGGTGCTGGAGCAGTAGCTGAGAGCTTTACATCCTGATCCACAGGCAGCAGGCAGGGAGAGAGACACTAGGCCTGCCTTGGACTCCCAAGTGTGGGGATTACAGTTGTGCACCACACCTAGTTCAGTTGATTTAATATTTGTATACAGATGATTATACCTCTCCTCACATTTTAACAGAAATGACCATGACTGTATAATCAGAAATAACTATGTTTGAAAAGTAAAAAAACATAAATATTCCAAAATACTGTCAACATGAAAAGAATGCTTTATGGGCTAGAGAGACAGGTAGGAGGTTAAGAGCACTGACTGCTCTTCCAGGGGTCCTGAGTTCAATTCCCAGCAACCACACAGTGGCTCACAACCATCTATATTGAGATCTGATGCCCTCTTCTGGCCTGCAGGAAATCATGCAGGTAGAACACTGTACACATAATAAATAAAATAAATCTTAAAAAAGAAAAGAATGTTTCATAAGACCACCTCACCAAAATGCAGCATGCCAGTGGATTTTTGCCTCATTTATGATCAAAGGAGTTTTTCTTTTTACAGTCTTTTTCAAAATGGAGGACCAAAATCTAAAATTAATAATCACCATAAATATTTCAAGAATCGTGAAGCCAGGGTATAAATCTAATTTTTAACATGCTCTCCAAATGGTTTAGAGCACTCTAAAGGTTCAATCCATCCTCGCTAATTGACAAGCACATTTCAGATCCCATGAGTTATTACATCAAAGATGCTATTATTTGATATGTAAATGCTATTAAGGGTAAAAATCTCATCTACAAAAGAAAATGAGAGCTAGACACGTTTTGGTGGAAATAATTTAACTGTGAAATTTAATCTGTCACAAGAGCCATAATAAAACTCTATAACTCAGAGGAAAATTTTTCTTCCTGCTCTGGCTAGATGAATTATACGTGGTTTTATTACCTGCTTTCCTGTGGTCCCCAGAGCTGTGGCATCTGCAGAGCCTATGACAGAACTCCACCCAATATCATTAACTCCCTTGTCATTGCAAGCTGGAGATGTGGCTGTGGCTATCAGTCACAGACAATCTTAGCGTCTGTCCTAGAAATTCTCAGCATCACACAAACTGAGATGCAAAGAGCATACATGCTCCATTCCCCATGCCACCACCTCCATTACTTTTATTTCCTGTGCTGAGGATGGAAACTAGGGTCTTGAGCATGAGAGGCCTTCTCCACTGACCTCCCTGGCATCGTCCCAACAGGGCACACACTGACTGGCCAGTGGCCACCACGTTGGATCTCTGAGACCCTGGATCCCCTCCTGCTACAAAGGCTTCTCAACTGCTCCTTTAAGCTATCACCATTTGCACCTCTAACCTCTTCAGATAAACCCTTACCTGGACTAATAAGTTGCCCCAGTTGGGCAGGCATGCACAGTACTTCATGTCCTCATTCATTTGCTTTATCAGCGTCATCAATATTTCCACCGCACCTTTGCCGACCGTCTCAGCAAGGAGCCCTGGACTCCCGGAAATGAATTTCAGAGCCCCCATGCAATATAAGAAGGCTTCGGGATTACTTTGCAGGTCTTCGGCCCTCAGCACCTCCAATAATGACTCTGCCAAAGAGACAAATTTCTATGAACGTCTAAGAACAACAGCAAACTAGATTTTGGCACAGAATTTGTAAAATATATTCATCGGAAGCTACATGCAAATGCTCCCTGCTCCTCCTCAAGCAGCAAAGTCTCAACTACAGCAAAATTCCACACTAGCCAGGAGGGCAGAAAGAGAGGCTGTTCATATGCAAACAAGAAAGCCTTCTTTTATCTAAATGCCATTCCTTGGTTCTTAGTAATATTTACCAGAGCTTATTTTTAAGTTACAAAAATGTCAAGTTATTGTCTAATACCAGTAACAAAAGCAATCTAAGAATTAAATGTCAACAGATCGTGAGAAGGCATTTGTTGCTTCTCCCAATGGGACACGGATCTCATGGGAACTTTAATAGCAATCTGTTACTGAAAGGATCTTTTGGGTATAGCGCTCACTCCTTCCCAGACGGTTTAAGAATGCCTCCCTCCCTAAGCATGGTGACAACATCTATATTCTCAGCATTAGGGAATCCGAGGCAGGAGGATGGCAGCAAATTTGAGCCTAACCTGTGCTATGCTTAGAGTGAGACCCTGTCTCTATAAACAAACAAACCAACAACAAACAGGCTGAAAAGCTCATGGTAGGGGGCTCACAGGCTTTGTCCTAAATTCGATTCCCACTGCTGTTCCAAACAAACAAACAAAGAAACCTTAACAACAAAACCCCGCTGACTGGCCCAGATTCCAGCTGATTTGAGCAAGGTCAGATGGGGACACCGTGTTCAAGTGTAAGAATGCCAAAGACAACATTAGATTCCGTGTTCTGATCTGTAACTCCCAGTTAAGCCATCTGATGTTGGACATTCTTTTTTTCAACCTTGGTTTTGTCCCTGTGTGCTGAGCTCTTTGTCCCTTGTTACCCAAGAAAGGACCACAGTGCTTTCCACAGCTGCCTCTTCTGCAGGAAGAGCACAGCTCCTAAAGGCTTCTCATCACGGTAACTCTGTCTACTTAATTACTTAGGGACACGGGAATTGGGCATCGTTAGCTAGGCTGTGAACGTAGGTAAAATGTCTGTAGCTCCATAGTGAACCACGTCCACGCCAGCATTCTGTAAAAGTCACAACCATCTTTCCAATCCCCCCGCTTATTTCTATTATATCAAGAGACTAGAATTTTTGATTATGTCAAAAACTTTTAGGTGTGTTTATTGTAACAGTAACCTCCAGACTTAGGAAATGACTTTTTTTTTTACACTGTATTTCCTCAAGTCATACAACATCCCTACACACATTGAAGGAGGAAAACCAAAACCCAGTCTGTCACACTAGACTCTAAACGCTGCTTTAAAGCCAGCGTGGGAAGCAGAGAAAGACAGCCGCCACACCTCTGCATTTCCCTAGAAACTAAAATGTCCCGCTACCCTTCTCTCTCATTTCCCTCTACGGACTTGGCATCTGTGCTCCGGCGCTGAACGAGACTCACCCAGGCAGTTGTCACTCTGAATCAGGGCGTCGTTCTCCTCGCTCCTGCTGATTTTAAATACCAGTTTGCAGACATTCAGAAGGTTCTTTCTGCTCACTTTAAGCTGCAGAGAAAGAACACGTTTGCATTTCTACAGCAGAGGTAAAGGCAGGCTCAACACCATCAAAACCTCCACACTCAGTACAGAGAGAGGGTTTGAAACATAAGAAATGATCCAGGGAAGAACCTATAAAAGTTGGGGCCATGCTGTGTCAGCTATAATATCTAACGTGGTTCCAGAAACATGAACACTTTAATAACAAGAGTTTGTTTCTCACTATGAAACATTTTGCACTGATACTTAAAGCTACTAGATGCTTTTTAAAGAGTGTGTCAGTAAATAGAGTAATTGATTTAGAACACGACAGTGAAGGATGAAGGATAGATACCAAAGTCAAGATTAAACTGATCTAGAATAACATCCATTGAGGAACAAGCGAAAGAAAACACAAAGGAAACCCGTCCCCTCTGTCATTTGCATCAAAGAATTAAAACTGATACTTTGGATTAGGCTGGGCTGTGCTTATTCATAGGGCTATTTCGGGAATGCTCTGAGGTAATCATTGTTTGAAGCTGAAATTACTCTCTAAACCGCACAACAAAACTAAGTCAGTTAAACACAAGGCAATTTCGAAGTGCACTTTCTTTTATAAAAATAGAGTGGCTAGCAGAACCAAGGTCTACACTAGCTGCACTTTTACCTAAAGTAGTAAAGAATGGCCAATAATGAGGAACAGTCTAACAAACTGCGAAAGAACAAAACTATTAAATTAAGTAATCACTCCATAAAAGAATACTACTTGTGTTTTGTTTGTTTTGCTTTGTTGAGGCAGGGTCTCACTGTGTAGGCCAGGAGGGCCTTGAATTTACAAAGATTCACTTGTACGGCTGCCTGAGTGTTGGCATTAAGGTATGTGCCACTGGGCCCACACAATACTCTTTTATTGTCATTATCATCATTATTATTATTATATTGTTTATTTGTGTCTATGTATGTGTGTGATAGAAGTGTGTGCGTGTGATAGTGTGTGTGTGTGAGAGAGAGAGAGAGAAAGAGAGAAAGAGAGAGAGCGAGAGAGAGTAGAAGCCAGAAGACAGTTTGTAGGAGTTGGCTCTCTCTTTCTCTCACATGGATTCTGAGGCTCAAACCCAGCCTATCAGGCTTAAGAAGAAAAACGTGTATAATTTCTGGGTCAGGTATGGTGTGCCCTCTGCAGCGGCGTAAAAAACTGTCTGTAGGAATGGGGTCCTCTGAACAAATAAAGACTCAGTATGCAAATGATGGCACAAGGGTCATTATTTTCCTATTTAAAATTTTATCTCTAATATTTTTATTGAGTTTTCAGTTAATTTTAAAAAAGATAATAGAGAAAAAAGATAATAGAGTATGCCCGAGTTATGTGTTAGATCCACAAATTGCACTGAGCACAGTTCATGGGTTGAGCTGTTCCCTAAGGGAGACAACGCTGGACCGGCAGAGGGTGGCGGAGGGAGGCACACAGTTGAGCAGCTCCACCTCCTGCTTCTGCTCTGGGCCTGTGCACAGTGATCTGAGAACCTTGCCCACCAGGTATCACCGCTGCTCTGCAGACACAACCTGCAGAGCCGCCTCGGGGACTGCCAAGTCCCGCCCCCCAACAGCACTCTGGTCAGAACCCACATGCTAACCAGTTGTCAGAGCATTCACAGGACATAGTAAAGATTCCTTCCCCGCTCAGGAAGAAAACAGAGACGGGAACTTCAAAACTAAGACAGTGATTACAACACGGCTTTATACCCCAGCAAAGAACTGAAGCAAACAGAAACCCCTTTCCACATCTGGGCCAGGGCAGATGTGCTGGCAGACTCCACAGGGAGGCTGAATTCTCTGACCAGCTCATTTTCCTAGTGCGGCTGGGTAGCCTAGGCTCTACACCGGACAAAACTCCCCAAGAAATGAACCGAATGCAGCTCTCACCCCGTCTTCCAGCTTCCATTTGCAGTAAAAAGGAGCAAGGAACAAAAACAAAATCAACCCCCCCCCAAAAAAAAAAAACAAAAAACAAAATTAAAAAAAACCCAAGCGTCTGTGTTTCATCCAAGTATCGCCAGTGAGGAGCACTGTTGCCAGCACTGCGGAGGTCAGAGGGAGGTCAGAGGTGCTGGCTGAGTCCCTGTCTCCTCCTTAGAGTTCAGTGATGGATCCTGGGGGTCTGGCTGCTGTTCCCAGGGCTATGCTGAATTCCTGGGGTGCAGGGTTTCTAGGTAGGGGTGCAGGGTTTCTAGGTAGGGTAGTTTTCTTCTTATATTAAAAATGTTGCTTTTGTTTTGTTTTCCTTTAATTTAAGAAGTTTGAAATCATTTCTGTCCTTCCCACTATATCTAATCACAAATAACATATTGGGCATTTCTTTCTGATTCTTATCCCTCTGCAAAGGGTACTAGATTCTTTATACTTCCAGAATATAGGTGCACTCCTATTGAATATGTTTGTGTTCTTTGAACACTTAATACAAACTGACATATTTTCATGAGAGTTTTTTAAAAACGGGTTAAAATTAAAATGGCTGCCTGGCAGATCTCTATTGAGCCAAGGAATTCAAGAAATTGGAACAACTCACATGCTTATTGCACGTTTAAAAATAAATACTGTTAAATGTTTGAACTGTAACATCAAACTGGTGGGCAAAAAGTAACCGCAAGAAGAAGAAATCCAGTGTAGAACTTGGGGCTCTGTATGTCTTTAGCCTTTGTTCATTTTCCTCCACAGTTCTTAAAGGATACAGTGTCTTGAGAATTTATACAGAACTATATCCTAAAGCCTCATCTAAATTGGATCACCCCTGGGATGTTATAGGAGATCCAAGCAGCCAGTAGGAAATTGCATACCATTGCTTTGACGCTCCCTTCTGACCTGGTGGCTCTATCGTGGGTAAGAAGGCACCAGCCTGGCACTAGAGGGGATGGTTCAGTGGTTAAGAACACTGGCTGCTTTTGTGGAGGATCCAGGTTCAGTTCCCAGCACCCACACGATGGCTGCAGTTCCAGGGAATCCGATGCTATCTTCTGGCCTCCATGGGACAAGGCGCATACATTCACACATGCACACATGCAGGGGCAACACTCAGAAACATAAAATAATTAAAAAGAAGAAGAAGGCGGCACCACCCCACCTAACGCTGCATCAGAACTTAACCGCACCTAGATTCTTTGGGGCAGGCAGCATTGTTTAACCTACTTAAGTTTTACCCATTTAACAGCCAGTTCATAAGGCCTAATTCAGTTAAACTGTGACACACACACACACACACACACACACACACACACACACAATTGATTTGCCCAGCATCACCAATAACTGTGCTAACATTTTTGCTGCAAAACATTAATAGTTCTGTGGTTCATTCTGTCTCCTATTTTCTTTTCTTTCTTTTTCTTTCTCTTTCTTTCTTTCTTTCTTTCTTTCTTTCTTTCTTTCCTTTCTTTCTTCTTTCTTTTTCTTTCTTTCTTTCTTCCTTTTTTTGGGTAAATTATGAAACAAAACATCTAAAATCCAGGTGAAAAGGTAAAGCCAGTCCCTGAGTGCTGGCAACCTGGATCCTCCCTGGGACAACTCCCTCATCAGAGCCCTAGAATGGAAATACTCTTTCAAAGGCACATGGCACTGAGTCATGCGTTCCTACCTCTGAGGAGAGAATGGATAGCTTATGATGACAGCTAAGTAAGGGTGTAGTCTCTACCCAAAATTACACAGAAAATGTGGCTGAATATTCTGCTTATGAAAGACTTCATTATCAAGATGAAATGGACATGTTCTCTACACTATTAGGACACCGGGCTTTCCTTCCACTCAGTCCATTTTCCCATTTCTTCTGCACCACTGACGGGTGAACAGGGGCATTTTCTTTTAAGGAAACAGGTAAATGGAGCTTCATCCATTTGTTGTTGATGCTTTCTTTTTCCAGGACAGCTATGGCTTACTTTTTGGTTCTGACGGCTTGTGGCCATGACAACAAAGCTACCCATCAGGCTTTGCTCTGGGCAGAGCTGCCACAGGCTTTTTATCTGATCTTGGCCTTTTCTCCTAACACTTTGCAGAGAATTTCTATGGCCACCGAGGGACCTTCCTGCGACCACAGGCAGCTGGTTTCCTCTTTCACACTGGTTCACAAAGCACCTGGCCTTTGCCTTTATTTTAAATCATAAGACAATGCCGGGCTCCCAGCAGAAACCACAGGGCAAAAATAACAGCCTGCACTGTCCCAAACTGCCCTATCTAGTTGTTGGAACAATTTGACTGGAAATGTTTGCTGTTGTAATTTTTTCCCTCTCTTGACTTTCCTTTTCTCTATCTTCCTTTTAAAATAAATTCTAGGCACAGTCTGGATGCAAGCTTGTTGGGATAGCTCCTATGTGCTCAGCTTTATTCCTAAGAAATCGCTTTCTCATCCGGTTCTGGGATGTGAGTTTACTGTCTCAATTTTTTCCAAGATTTTAAACAGACACAATGCATTTTCATCATTTTGCAATATGTACAAACCCAACATTTGGCAAAGCACCAATGGTGTGCAGTCTGCTAGAACAAAAGAGGACAAACTTACTGCTAGGATAAGTTTTGCAAGTTTAAGGCTGAGCGGGTCTGAGTCAGCATCCACTAGTTTATACAGGGTCTTCAGCAGGACACTTCTTCCCCTGAATTTCTTCCCCAGCAAGTGCCCTTCCTCCAAGGCATGGTGGAGCTGCGTGCAAGCGGCACACATTGCTTCAATGTCGTCTTCTGTCAGAGCAAAGAGAATGCGTTTTCAGATATGCCAGACACACATCCCCTAGACAGCTCCAGATTCCCAGAAGCCAGTCTCCTTTCTCCTGTCACTCCCGTCTACTTGACTGTTTTCATCTCTCGACTCCATCTCCTAGGTTAACATATTTACTAAACAGTCACTTGGCTTATCTAGAATGAGCACCTTCCAAAACCTCTCTTTCGCCTCCTTTCAAAGTGCCCTCCACCTGGACTCTCTTCCGTCTCACTGAGGCATGCCATTTTCATTTCTGCCTCCATTTCTTCAAACAAGTTGCTTGACTCCAAAGGAATAAATATTGCCCTGCAGGGCTATTGATTTTTCACATGTGAATAGGTAGATGCTAGAAGTGAGCAGGGATCCTGATGGGCACCCCTGCATGGCAGAGCAAGAATAACATGTAGATAATATACAACTTAACTTCAAACAAGCTTGCCTCCTAATATATCTGTGGATAACAAACAATGGTATACTCCTTTCAAATGAACTGTCATTGGGGGAAGAGATGTAATGACATCCACCATTATCATCAAAGATGGGACTTTTAAAAAGATGTTAGTTAGGAAAGAGGGAGAGGAGAACATTTTGTTTTGGAGTTGCAATTCTGAGGGCAGTGATTTTTGAAAGCAGTTTAACCAAGAAAGAAACCCCGCGCTGGAAGGGAGCACAAGGGGAAAGAAAAGAATTCAAGGTATAGCATGTTCTTTTGGGAAGTATTGCCTCTGATAGACCCCATCATAAAACTTAAAAGTGGGAAGCCGATCTTAAATAAATACCATAATGTGAGCTCAGACGCCTACATGGAGGAAGTGTGCACCAGCAAGAGGAAGTGACTCAGGCCATTTTTAGCTCTTTTCAGCAATAACATCTAAGAAAAAAGAAAGCTTTAACCTCAATAGCCGAGTACCCCCAAAGCCTCTCAGGCATGCTCTTGAATAGTGAGCCGGTGGGAAATGACCTAGCCCAAGCTGAGACACAGGGGGACCTGGGCTCTGCTGTGGGAAGCACTTCTGTTGTGTTGCTGCGTTTCTTTCCTCTGGATGGCTGCCTCCTCACTAGTCCGGGCTTTGGGGCTCTCTACTCAAGGCTGTTGTAGCTTACAGAGGAATTGGGAAGAAAGGCTCAAGGGTCAGAGTTCCAGCTACTGCCCAAGTAAGCTGTGTCACTCAGTCAACTGGCTGTAATAGTTCTAAAAGACAGCTGGAGTACAGGAGGCTGAGGCAGGAGGATGGCAAGTTCAAGGTCAGCCTGGGCCACTTATGGAGGGTGTTTCAAGAAGCCAAAGCAAAACAAAACAGAAAGGCACCAGGCCTCAGAAGACATTTCTAGGAGCTGAAGCTGATTAAGAGTTTCCAGTGTGACAGTAACGGGGTCACCAAGTAACTTTGCTCCCGAGTCACTCCTTAAAAACAATGGGAAGCCCAGAAACTACACAGAGCCGGAGCCCAGCAGATACCACCTGACCCAAATGATTAAAATTCACATTTCCAGTAAGGGAAAGGTCAGCACATGGGCCTCCTGCCATGATACATGAGGAAGATGCAGCGTAAGTGTGTGGCTGGCTATTCCTGCCCCAAAGGCGCAAGCTGGGTCTCAGCATGAGAAAAGAGGAGGAAAACGGATGGGTGGGATGTTCTGTACGATAAATGGCCGGGTTTTCTCACTTGTCTCCGGATCCTGAAAGGGCTGTGACCGATGACTGAAACTTATGATCCAAAGGCTTTCTTTTTCTAGAAAGGAAATCATGGGACAATAAGCAGCATGCAGGAAGATGTGTATGGTGTCGAACGGTCACTGCCAGATGTGAAAGAGAACACCCTGCTTCTAGGCAGGATTTGTATGGTGTTGTACGGTCAGATGTGGATGAGAACACCCTGCTTCTAAAGCTAACAGACAGAAAATCAAAGGCTGAAGTAGCTAAGATTTGGGGTTCTTTGTTTTTATTTTGTTTTAGTTTGAGACAAAGTCTTATTATGTAGTGGAGGCTGACCCCAAAAATGTTAGCAATGTGTTCTCAAAAAGTTCTAGAAAGAAAGAAAAAAAAAACAGAGTGGCTGAGGGCAGAGAAAGGAACACATGGAGAGACCGTAAGGCAGTGCGGAGCGCCAGTACTGGGGAATATGGGAGAGGGCAGACAGGAGTTTTAATTCTTCTATTAATTATTTTAACTAATCTATTAACCACTAACCACTTAGCGAATCAAAGGAACTGCACAGTGTCAGGGCAACCGGACTTCATGACGCTTGCTGATTTTAGATTTGTCTAGGGACAAAGATGTGATATTTCTTTGTTTGGCTTGCGGGTTCTGTTTTGACGCAGGCTCTTGTTATGGAGCCCAGGCTAAAATCCAGCTATGGAACACAGCTTCCCATAGGCTATCTCACACCCTAAATCTCAGCGAGGTCCTGAGTTTGCTCGATTGGTAACTGGTGGGCACAGCGCTGGGCATCTACTGACTACCCCACCGAGGGAAGAGCTGCCCTCCAGGCAGGCCTGCAACCTAAAGGCCTCTGATGGGGTTTCTAACCCTTCTCACTTGATCTGCACTCCTTTCCTGAAGCAACGGCCCAGACTTCAACAGGCCAGGCTAACAGGAAGGTGGAAATAGTAACTTCAGTGGGGAAATGCTGTTACGTTCATGCCCCCAGATTTGGAATGGCAAAGGGCCCCTCCGGAGGTGATGTGGCTTTATCCATCTTTAATTACAGAGTGTACATGTAGCACCAAGCACCTGCTGATAGCACCGAGGCCAGAAAACCTGCCCAGAGAACACACCCATGGAGAGTACAGCCTAGCACAGAACCACTGTGCACACGGTACTGAGCATGGGGATTGCTCTGTGGCTCTGACCATGAATCCAGAGGGTTCTGGTTCACCTTTCTAAATGGAATTCTGAAAAAGTTGGGCAGCATCCTCTCGATAGCGCCCCACACCCTCCCAGGAATGCCTCATTGTGGCCCTTTGGAGTGCTGGACAGGACACATCCCAGGCCACTTCTTGAGCTGTGTGAGTGGCCTCCCTGACAGAGGGACTTAGCCTCAGGAGTAGAATCAACAAAACCACGGGCACAGCTCTTGCTGCCCAGTGTGTGGCCCACTCAGTACAAGAGATCTACTTTTCCTGACCTTCTAGAATGCGAACAGTCTCCTTGAAGAGGCAGAAGTGGCGTTTCTTCAAGGAGAGGAGATGCATGACCTGCTCAACTGGGGAGTTTGGGAAGCTGGCTTTCCCAGTACATTCTGAGGATAGTTTTACTCACTAACAATTTGGTTTGCATAGTATTTACTATACAGATTTACAGGGTAGGCAAATACACGGCATGTTTTCAACATAGCCACAGAAACAATCGTCAAAGTACACTGGAAATATGGGGGCAATGGGGAGCAGCAAATAAATGCAAAGTTTTGATTTAAAACAAGAACTGTTGTTTTACCCTTTTCTAATTCACGCAGAATCGGTTCAATCCGTGTTTTCCAAAAGACTTCATCCACTTCTATTTCTGTCTCCTGTTCCTGTAAGCTGGCTTTTGAGGCTGCAAAGGAATCCGGAGAAGGAAAAATCACTGTGAAAAAGGAATCGTAACAGGGCACACTCAGAAGCCGCTCTTCTGCGTCGCTGAAATGAACTAAGAACAGGATCAAATCTCACTTTGCCCTAAGCCCCAACTCTAAGGAGAAGCATGGGTCTTCTCATCAAAGTACCCCAAAGAAAACTTGAATGTGTTAATTTAAAAAAAAAACCCAAAAACCAGAACTTACAAGTGGGATTAGAATACTCATAGAACAGAATGCTATGTTAAAGGCTGCTGGCTGCAGGAAAGCAAACTGGTTTAAGTTACTTTTTACTTAAATTTTCCCTCTGTAACATATAACATAGACAGCTACATACACATATATGTATATATGCACATATATACATACATATATAAAGACTAAAAGCTGAAACCACTTTATAAAAATCTTAGCCCTTTTGGAACAGACCCTATAGAGGAAGTACCACCAGTGCTATGCTTTCCCCAGGGTGGGGGAGATGCCTTGTTCCCCACCCCAACGCTATTATTGACCTGAACGGTGACCTTTGTCTATCTAGCTTAGAATCTTTCCAAGCCTGCTTCCTCATCAGCAAGAGGGAGAATATTTGCTTTTAGGATCATGAAAGCTGAATGTTACAACAGAGGAAAAACACCGCCTGAGTGCCACACATCAGGTGACAGTGAGGATCTGTGAACTTCCTTTCCCTGGCTAAACAAATGGGTGACAGCTGATGGGTCGCCTCTGTGCCATCAAGTGCTGCACAAACTCTAGGGGGCAATGCTGCCATTGACTGCATCCTCGATGCACAAGAGGGACTATTATGGGATGCACTTTTCTTCTGTTCCTCCTCTCTCCCCCATCTTCTGAAACAAGGTCTCACTCTGTCCTGGAGCTTACTATGTAGCCCAAGCTAGCCTTGAACACACACAGGAGTGATTCTCCTGCCTTAGGCTCCCAGGATCACAGGTATGAGCTGGCACACCCAGCTGAGGCTGCTGTTTCGTTGCTTCTTACTTCTGAAGATGGAGAAAGTGGAATCCAGGTAGAAGCTAAACCACCCTCCTAAGGTCATACAACTCCGCTGCTCTTACCATTCAGCTCCACTGCAAACCAACAGATTAAAAAGCAACAATGTATGAAAGAGTATTCACAGAGAAAGTGGCAAATCAGGATTCCACCTTGTACAGGTGGTATCTCAAGTCACCAACCAGAGCTGGAGGGGGTACCGCTACACGGAGGCCTTCCTCAGGCTCCTCCTCCAACATCTGCCTCCTGCGCCCCTAACCTGGCACCAGAAGAATGTATATGAGCTGTTGGAAATCATAAGAGCAATCAGAAGATTCTACACACACAACCATCTTATTTATGATTTATACAATTCTTGATTTATTTACTGCATCTTCCTCTGGACTTCAGCACTTACATATGGGCATACCCATACACAGTTACATACATAAGCACATAATTAAAAATAAGTCTTAAAATAAAATAAAACCACTGAACTCTTCTCAACCACCTATATAAAGCGTAGAGAACTCTGTGGATAACTCACAGTGGTTTGCATTTAAAATTTAATTTGAATTCAGCGATGTCTGAAATGAATCCTCAAGTCACCAAACAGGAACACACTCCCCACACACAAGCACTGATGTCTCCCAGGAAAGCAGGGAAGCAGTACAATTAACTCCTGCCTTCCAGTGCCCATGCCCTGCCCCCTCCAGTGCATTCTGGGAATGTCTACTCTCTGCTGCAAGTGTGCTGGCTTTTTTTTTTTTTTAATCAAACCTTTCTCATGTCAAGGTAGGCTGGGCAAGCTGAGCGAGGGAAAACCCTGGAGCACCAAAGCAAACAGGGAATTCTTGACAACTAAACTATGGTTAAATGGTAAAGATACAATGTAGTCAAAACAGGAAGACTTTGGCTAAGCTATCCAACCCATAAGTAAGACTTTATGAAACAAAATTGAATTGTCCTTAGGGGCCAGGTATGAGGCAGGATTCAGAAAAGCCAGAACTTCAGAAAGGGAACAGTGTTCACAACAGGCTCTTCCTTGAGCAGTACCCTACAGCACCGTTCATCAACACTCCCACTAACAGGATCCACGCTGCAGCTCTGGTCAGGTCTGCCATTGCCACGACCTGTGTTTGAGAGATATCCCAGCTTTCGGAACATTGAAGTTTTCAGAACGGGAGCTAAAAGGCTGTAGACCATCACCTTAGCCTTTTGGATTTTTGAATATGCCTGAACTGAATAAAACATGTATATGATTCTGAAAGTAAATATGAATATTCAAGCAATCTAATATTACATAGCCCATAGTCCTATGTAACCAACGTATTTAAAGGTCAGAGTATATAACCAAAATCAGCATTTACGAATGCAAATGACAACCCAGAAGTTGATAGATAAGTCAATAATAATGTCCTTGACATATTTATGAAACACTTAAATTTCCTAGGAAGGGGGCTGGGGCTGGCTTGGTGGGTAAAGTGCCTATGATTGCAAGCCTAGCACCTGATAAGAAGCCAGGCATGGTGCTGTATACCTGCAACCCAGAGACAGGTAGTTCCTAGGAGCTTCCTGGTCAGTTCAGCGTAACCAAAATGTGACCTCCAGACTCTGCCTCAAAAAATAAGGTGCAGAGTGACAGAAAAAGACACGTGACATTGACTTGTGACATCTATGGGAGCACGAACCTACTCCCACACACCAAAACCCAAAAATGACTACAAAGTCAGGCTTTAAATCTGTATGGTCTTCAAAAACAAAACAAAACAACAAAAACCCAACAAACAAACACTTGTGCAGTGTGCTCTTCCATGTACAGTTACAAGAAAGCACAGTTAGCAACTAGTTCCTCAGGAAGAGAGGGAGATCAGATAACACATTTATCCAGAAAGAGAGGGTTCTCAAGGTGAGTTAGAAATCACAAAAGGCTAGCTGCCTCCTTAGGACCCTTCCAGAACTATCCAGACTCATTTGAGAAGTCAGCCACACTATGTGGTCTTCTCTCAGAAATCCCCAATTATGTGGTCGAGTCTGGCTATGGTCTTGTCAATTCTTTATCCCTACGCTGTCCTCATCGCCCCACCACCTCCATTCTAGACATTATTCCCAGTTAATTCTAGAAACAGAAGCATGTGCACATGCATACACACACACGCACTCACACATACACGCACTCACACGCACACATGCACTCTCACACACTTTGTCTCAGTCTTGGGGAACAACTTGAAAATATAAGAAAACACTTTCATCCAGGCTCACAGTTTGCTAAATATAAAAATTACGATTCAACAGGAAATTGGGTAAGTCAGGCAGAAGTACTGCCTGTTTTTGAAGATTCTGCTGCCTCAGTGGTTACAGTTGCTAACCACAGCTTTGAGTTTTGGACACAGCTTGACACAATGTTAGGACGAGCTTCTGTTTTTAGCATGCAGATGGGAATCAGAAGGGCTTAGATTCTTCTGAGCTCTGGATCCACTCCCTGTGACCACGAAGAGCCTCCCTCCTGAGGAGAAGCTAATCTGAAGAGAACACTTTACCCAGTGCTAGTTTTATCGTCATTTTTATTTTTGTTGAGACAAAGTCTTACTGTGTCACTCAATCCAGCCTGCAATTTATAATCCTCCTGCCTCTGATTCCAAAATGTCCAGATTATAGATGTATAACCATCCATCCAGACATAAACTTTTGTATGAATGAACAAAAAATAAAGAATGTAGCAAACACCTGTGCAGCCCTGACCAGCTTGGTCCAATATTGACATTGTGCCACATATGAATCTTTTTCTTTATTTTAAGGACTTAAAACCTTGTAGCATTGAAACCTTCTTTATTGTAACATGAGCGGAGCCTGCTTGTTGGGGTTTCTGTCCAGCCCGGTACCCCACAGCCGGCAAGCCCCAAAGAAAATCACACAGAGATC
>LOEQ01000657.1:47772-71089 GCA_001685075.1 Bramus lutescens | reverse complement strand
TCCCGCCTATACTTCCTGCCTGGCCAATCAGCGTTTATTTAAAACATGATTGACAGATTACAGACAATTCTCCCACACCACTTTATGCCTACCCTGTCCATATTCTTCCACTTAGGGGTCACTAGCCATCAAAATGGGCATGGCAGAACTTTATCTTGCCAGATGTGGCACAGAAATCCCTAATTCTTGTTCCCATAACTAACGTTTCATCCGCTGCTTGTATTGACTCCAGGCAATGTTACAAATGCCCACTGGTTCACTTCTCGCTGCCACAGTTTGTACCATTTCTAGCCCTTGGTCTATTTCCTCAAGCAGAATAAAGCTCCAAAAGGACTTTCATAGTAAAATGTTATAGTTTCATTTAAATAAATGGGCAGTGTTTTTGAATTTGAGTTACACCAATGTCAAGTTTGGCCATCCACCAGATATTTTCACTCTGTAACTCCTGTGAGCATCTATCCACATTGAAGGCATCAGACTTGGGTACTGGTAAGACTAAAGGATAATAAAAACTTAGAAAATAAATGTTGGTTTCTGAGCAAGTTGGTTCTAGTTTTGAAGCTGTTGAACAGAGAATTGTTAATTAGGACACAGTGTGGTACTCTAGACCCCCCTAAACAGCCTATGACTTCCACCTGACTATTGTCTTTGAAAAACAAGTCCCATTGGCTTAACAACATGGAGATGTTGATGGTGAAAGATGCTGAGGGTGAAGGATGTTAAGGGTGAAGGATGCTGAGGGTGAAAGATGTTAAGGGTGAAGGATGCAAAGGGTGAAGGATATTGAGGGTGAAGGATGCTGAGGGTGAAGGATGTTAAGGGTGAAGGATGCCGAGGGTGAAGGATGCTGAGGGTGAAGAATGTTGAGAGTGAAGGATGCCAAGGGTGAAGGATGCCAAGGGTGAAGGATGCCGAGCGTGAAGGATGTTGAGGGTGAAGGATGCTGAAGGTGAAGGATGCCAAGGGTGAAGGATGCCGAGCGTGAAGGATGTTGAGGGTGAAGGATGCTGAAGGTGAAGGATGCCAAGGGTGAAGGATGCCGAGCGTGAAGGATGTTGAGGGTGAAGGATGCTGAGGGTGAAGGATGCTGAGGGTGAAGGATGTTAAGGGTGAAGGATGCTGAGGGTGAAGGATGTTAAGGGTGAAGGATGCCGAGGGTGAAGGATGCCAAGGGTGAAGGATGCTGAGGGTGAAGGATGTTAAGGGTGAAGGATGATGAGGGTGAAGGATGTTAAGGGTGAAGGATGCCGAGGGTGAAGGATGCCGAGGGTGAAGGATGCCGAGGGTGAAGGATGCCAAGGGTGAAGGATGCTGAGGATGAAGGATGTTTAGGGTGAAGGATGTTGAGGCCAAGCATACAAGTATCTTACCTGATCTGGTTTCCCGCCTGCTCAGGTCTGAGCTGCTAGGACACGAGGAGGCCCTGGCATGCCGCTTCCCCTGATCCCTAGGAGGAATGAATGAAACAGAATGCTATTTCTATTTTTATAAACTGCAATAGTTTAAGAGATGGTGTCTAATTGTCTGCTTTAATCTGCCTTGCCTTCTAAGATTTATCTGCAAGAACACAAGTCTATTGACTTAACAGCATGAAATATAACACTAGAAGGAACAAAATAATAATGATGATGATAATGATGATGATCATAATAAAAATCCAAATTGCCTGGGGAAAAATGGTTAAGGATATAGACCACAAGAGGGTGCTGTTACAACACGAAACAGAGTTGGAAAACAGTGAAGCCAGCCCAATGTTCTCAAGGTCACAGAACCGGGTCAGCTCTGGCCCACTATTCTTCCCACTGCATCATGGTATGTCCCCATCCCACTTTAAAACTTCATTCAATTAATATTCTCTAAAAATATTAATAGAAATATTTTAAATGTTAAAACAAATGAGAAAGTATATTTAGGCAATCCCTAGATGAGAAGCATTTTGAGTTCCAAGCAAGAGTGGGCCTGGCTTGTCATGGAGGTGCCTGAGTTTGTGTGTGGTTACCCGGCTGCAACTTTTCTCAGCTATAGTTGACTTGAGGATATTATATTTTTCTATATCTGTATAAGGTGTGGGAAGTGGCAAGAGAGGTCAAAGGAGGTGAAATGACAAAAATACATCATATACAGCTATCAGGGCCACGGAACCCATTATTATCTCTAATTAATATATGCAAATAAAAACAGGGCTGGTGAGATGGCTCAAAGGGAAACGGTGCTTGCCCTGCAAGTCAGGTGACCTAGGCTTGATTCCTGAGTCCATGTAGAGGTGGAAGGAAAGACCTGACTCCACAGTTTACCCTCTAGCTTCCACGTGTGCTATGATGTACGGTCACACCCATCATAATAAATAAAACCTTAAAATTAAAAAAAACCTTCAATGGGATGGAAAACCAAGGGATTTACTGTATTTTTCATTTCTAGCTATAGCCTGAAATTTCAATATCAAGAGTTTCACATATATGATGTATGTGTGTATACAAGTGTTTACATGTGTGTGTGTATGTGTGTGTGTGTGTTCTGAACACACACCGAAATTATCAAGACAGTTTGTAGCTTACAGCACTGCCCCCAAGTACCTGTCCAGTCTCTCCGACTCATGGCCTGGGGTGAGGTTGGCTCCATGACGCCTCATCTGTGTGGCCTCACTCTTAGAAAAGAAGAGCATGAGGACCCTCCGTATGTGCACATTCTTGGCAGTCCTGTGCCCCAGCTCCCCCAAAGAGAGAGGCGTTGGACTCACCACCACCATACATGGTCATTACTGTGGGTGGACACGGAGTGCATGGACGCCTCCCCCAGCTTAAGTTCATATCCTGGGTCAACATTCACAGCCTCATGACCTTGGAAACCTACTTGGCTCAGGGCTCCCCATGCTCAAAGGCAAGACTTCTGCTTAGAATGTCAGGTGGCAGGCACACTGAGGGAGCTTAGCAAGTTGTCTGTACTATTTTTGTTATTCTTTGAGTCTACAGGCACCTAGAGGAACAATCAGTGACTGATGCCAGGTGGGACAAAGACGTGGACATCAGAAAGAGTTCCAAGGGACACACGGGATCAGAGTCCCGGAAGAGTAGCTGTGAACCGGAGACTCCAGGCCTCCAGGATGCTCCCTTGAGAGGACACAGGCATCAGGAGGAGGGAAGAAATGAACGTTTCTAATGGAGGATGGGGTCACAATCGCTGGAGACCAAGGAAAGAGGTCCTGTCTGGCCAAGGCAAACAGCTATGTGTCCGCAGCTGCTAAAGTTCTGCACAGGCGTGAGCAAGAAAGACAGACACCAAGGGAAAGTCAGAGCTGCACGGGCTGGACGGCTGGATGGCTGGACGGCTTAGGAGGTGGCATCAGGGCGTTGGTGAGTTCAAGGTGAGCTGTGTTTACTGTCTCACAGAGAGGGAGAGAGTGGGGGAAGGGAAACCCCTCCTTCACTGAGGAGGAGCAGATGACCCTTCTTGCTCCACAAAACTTGCACTGCTGACGGAAACAAACTTGTATCTTTCCCCTCAAGAAACTCTTTAAATACTTGAAAAATCTGGAGGTGCTGCCCTCGTCCCTGCGGCTTACACTCCCTCGAAGCTGTGCGGTTGTCAGTGAGTTTTTGCTACAAGTGGGTTTCCTCATCTGTACAGAAGGGGGGAGGGGGAATCATGATGCTCCCACCAGGAGGCTGCGGAAGGATGGAATGATCTGTGCTAGTTAACTGCTCACTATTTAGTCCTAAGCCCTTCAAATGTTGTTCCCCATGGGGTCGATCTTGACACCTTTGCAGCACCATTTGTTTACAGTCTGCCTGCTTATGTCCCTTGGAAAGGGTCCCTCGCTCTGAGTAGATATTTCAGTGCTGCATCCTGACACCACAAGAGCAGCCTTGCTGGTCGCATCCCTCCGGTAGATCAGTCAACTCCTCTGCCTACATGTGCAGCCAAGGCAGACGTCCCCATGCAGTTCAGACCTCTGCACATTGTTAAATTCCACCATCGTATTGGCAGTGATTTCCTGCCTATCAGATGTATTTATGTCCGCATTCAGTCATCCAGAGTAACTGTTCTTCCCAGCTTCCTGCTCCACAGTATTAAACAGCATTATGAAAATTTTCACAATGATTCTCTTTTTGATGTGCCCAAATAAAACAATTCTGGAAATTAGTCACTGGGCTCTTCTATGACATTCTTTTCAGAGGAAGAAAGCCACCATTTCATTAGTTGGGACATCAGTCTACAAGTGGAAACTGAATTCTGAAGGCCTTAAGCATCAGTGGCATTTACTGGCTCACACGACCTAAAGTGACTTAGTAGTGGGGGCTTTAAGAAAGGTGTCATCAGGGTTTGGGCTGTCCGTCTCAGCCATACTCTCAGCTTCTGCCTGGCTATAGGTTAAAGTCCTGGTGAAAACAGAAATTTCCGCATGGTTTTCCTGGGGCCTCTCCTCTGAAGTCGCTGTGTTTCCTGGCCCCTGGCACTGAAACAGGTCTTATGTGTCACTTGAACTACTAGAACCAACTGTAGCAGGCAATGCTTTACAAAACCAACGGCATTCCTGCAGCCCATCGTGGATGGCACCATCAATTATCCCGACCACATCCACTGCGGGACCATAAATACCCCAAGGAAATAAAATAATAGCTCTTTAAAATATTTCAAAAGTATAGATTTTGCTATAATTCAAGACCGTTCTTTTAGTTAAGATGACAGTTCTTCAATTAAGGATCAGCAAATGTTTTCTTAAAGGGACAGCTGGTATTTTATATATTTATAATTTGGGGGCTAAGTGGAAAAGTCAAGTATAAATTATACATGTGTGTATATATATATCCTTTAATATTTAAAAATTTTTTAAATATTTAAACCATTTTTAACTCAAGGACTGTAAAAAATAATTTAAAGCATATAGACAAACAGATTTGGCTCCTTGACTATAACAGTAATAAAATAACATGGGTAATAATAAACTAGTTAGATTTGGTTGTTTTTGTTTTTTATTTTGTTTTGCTTTTTCAAAACAGGGGTTCTTCATGTAGCCAAATCTGTCACTCTGTAGACCAGGCTGGCCTCAAACTCAGAGATCTGCCTGCCTCTGCCTCCTGAGTGCTGGGATTAATGGCGTGAGCCACCACTGCCAGGCTACTAATTAGATTTAGAATTAAGAAAAAAGTCCATTTAAGGAAAAGTTACATCTATAGAAAGTGAAAAGGAAAATTTAAAGAATAATTAGAAGAAAAGGCAAATGCGCAAACTTTGAACAGAAGTTTTCTTTGTCTTAAGAAAAAGACATTTCATTTTTAATACTGGCTCCAGGATGATACTGAAATCAGTTGGCAAATGTCTAGACTTTGTCAGTCACAGAGAGTCAGCTCCGCTGCTGCTGAGGGACCCCAGCCACAGACAGTATGCAAATGCAGAGTCCAGCTGGGTTCCAACAAACCTCACCCTCAAAAGCAAGACTTGGACTTTGGTTTACTACTCTGTTAAACCTTGCTGTCTTGACACTTTGACTGCAATTCTGGAATGTCGCCATCAGGGGGTGCTAGTCTCTTCCTCTTCTGACTCAAACTCAGTGAGAGGGGGTGGGTCTGGGCCTGTGGGTCTGGACTTCTTTGTGCACCCAGGGCCATACCTAAGCAGCAAGTGTGGAGACACACCTGGAGGTGCCTCAAGGCCAGCCAGGCTTGTCACCATCACCCCAGGACCATCACATAGAAAGTGGGAAGTGACAAGCATGGCAGCTGCAGAATCATTATGCCCCATGCCTGTCTTCCTTCCATGGAAACATCTTCAGCCATTTCAGTCACATTACCCTTCTTTCTTAAAAGAACAATGACTTCATTTCTTTTGTGTGTGTGATATAAATAAATAACATCTATTATTTTGAAAAGGTCCGGTAATAATCAAAAGTACAAAGAAGTCTTTTAAAAACCCTCTCAGATCACACTAGCCAGAAATAAATCATTATTATATGATAAATATTGTTCCAGGTACATTTTGCATGCATGCGCGCACACATGAAGGAAAGAACAGAAGTTAACCAGAAGGGAGGGTACCATACCATACATTATTCTAATGAGAAAGTCTAAACAGAGAAGACAGAAATTCATGTGAAACTGTAGGAACCACAGAGCTCTAGAGGAAATGAATCTTCCCAAGAGATGTTGGTTTTTAAAAGATCTCTCTAAAGTTAAGAAAAAAATAAATAACGCAAAACATTAGGAAGCTGGAAGCATCACTGTGAAACTATTTCAACGTCAGTCTGAGAAACTTGCTTCTCACCCAAGTGGCGAGATCTGCAGTTGCACTTCCTCCCACACGGGGGTTTGGTGCTCATATTTGACCACACTGCTAAGGTTTCTGCTCTGTAATCATCAAGGTTTGTTCCGTCTTCATAATGTGAAAATAAACTTACCATGGATGCTTTTAGCAAATCCTTTTCAATGTGAAGTCTTGAATTCTGACTCATCATTCCATTGTCTAAGAATTTTCTAGAAAGTGCATGAATATCCTCCCAGCCTGCTGCCCTTTGAACGAAGGACAAATGCCTGCCAATACAATCCTGCTCTCTCTCTTTACACTCCTCTCTCTCCTGGCACCGAGAGATGCTCAGCTAAAGCCAGAGAGCAATTTGCCCTTCTCTCCTTTCCTGTGGCTTTCTTGTTGGGCCTGAGTGGTCACTGGATGCTTTCTTCACCCAACCAAGAACTACAGAGTGTATCTAGTGTGAGTGCTGCTGGAAATGTCATATTGTAAATTTTTCCATAGCAGATTCTGTTGGGACGCCAATTGTCTATTTGTGTTTAAGTCTTTACTGTACAAAGTTATCTTTTAATATATCTTAATTTTTCGTTTCTTTTGTTTATTAGCTCTGACTTTCCATGGGTTGTTGCAAACTTTGAGGAAATACGTAGGTAACTTGGAAGAGTGCCTGGTCCCCAGGTCCAAGTGAGTCCGTGCTAGGAAGGGACCTAGAGGAGATGGGGGTTCTCTTCCGAAACACAAGTTTCCTCCTCTACCTGGCTCTTAGTCTCCCCACTCATTCTCTCAGTTTGTCCTTTCCGATTTCTTTCTGTGATTTCTTCTGGCTGACCCAGCACAGCTCATACATCTAGCTTCTTTTATTCTATTTCAAGTGTCTTTTCTCTCCCTGTTCATACATTTCTCTTTCATTTCTTTTTTTGAGCACTGGCTTTTTTGTTGTTGTTGTTTGTTTGTTGATCTTGAGGGTTTATAAGCTCCAATTTGATTTTCTGCAACCCACAGAGCCCAACCCCTTCCTAAAGAGAGAACAATCCAGACGTCCGTATTTCCCATGAACACTTGAGACACTCAGGGGCCTTTCTTCCGGGATGCATTTTCTTCCTCTCTCTTAGTTATGTTCCTGATGAAGCTCGCATCCTAGGAGACTTCTTATCCTTATACTATTTGTCTTATATTATTATAAGCATCCTTATAGTATGATATGTCCTTCCTTGTTGAAGCTGAATATAATCCAGAGAGGGCGAGAGCTGAAACCCTGAACAGCCAGTCCATTCCTTTGCAGACTTGGGAAGGTGTACTCCCCTGGTGTGTGCAGAGTAACTACTGACGCACATGCAAGTCCTCTTACATGATAGACAGCATCTTTACATTCTAATTTGTTAAAGCAGCTTGACATACAAGAGAGACCAGCCTTGATCCTTGACCTCCATTTGCCCACTCACTCTCCCCTCCCCACTCTGCTCACAGGCGATGAAAAGAGTATTTTACCCTGAGATCCACCCCGCCCTCCGGTCATTTCATGATCTGTATCTTGAGTGGAGTCTCCCACATGGGCGTTTTTTCACTTATCTTGAGGCACGCCCACATCCTTACATCTCATCTCTCTCATCACCAGCAACTCGGTGAAGAAACAGTCTGACTTCTAACGAAACTTTCTCAAAGGCTGAAAAGGTGTGTTACACCCCTCAATCTTTTTGCTTTCATCTAGATTCCGTACAGTCTGGAAAGTTAACTAGACTTTCAGACTGTTATGTTCCAGGTGAAAACCTAGTCTGGGATACGTAAACTGCCCCTCACCCCAGACCCAAGAAAAGAAGGAAGGTAACAAGAGGAAAAGGACATCTTGGCTGTGACAACAGCTCTGGGGTAGAGCTGGATCTAGAAGTTTCATAGTCATTGGACTTGACCCCTGTCTCCATCCTTGGCTCTGTTTGTTCCTGTAGGACTTCCCTTTCCACGGTAGTGAAAGGGTCATCTTAAGCTGTTGGGCACATGATCTTCCCAACTTAAGGGCCTGGAGAGAGGCCACTCTCCTCAAAAGCCTTGGTGTAGCCCAGGGAATCCGGACAGCCTGGATTACTTAGATAGACTGTGTACTCGGTTCTGAATCACTGCGCTAGCCAGGCACTGGTGGACCCTACTAGCTGGCCCTGGAAAGGCAGGCCAGAGAGGCATGGGCAGCCTTCACTCAAACAAAGCCCAAGCATGTACCGTCTACAAAGGAAGCAGGCTAGTTCCCCGTAGGGAAGCTGAAGTCCATGTTTAATAGTTCGGGGTTGGGTCCATTATTTCCCCCTGCTTCACTGACATTTTAAATCTTTGCTGCTGTTACTTTTTTTTTTTGCATGCTTTGTTTGTTTTAAGCAGGCGCCTCTCCTTCCTTCCTTTTATTTCTTTCTCTTTCCCTTCCTTTGTTCTTTCTCCCTTTCACTGCTTTTGGAGACAGGGTTTTAAATGGCCTGGGATGACCTCCAACATGACAGACAGGGGAGACTAGCCTTGCTCCCGGGCCTCCTGCTTCTACTTCCAAAGAGCAGTGTATGCTGCCACTCGGGCTCTTAGGCCGCATTCCCACCACACCAAAGGTCCTTGACATCTTACAAGTAAGGCTTTCAAGCCTTAGTCACCATTCCACAGCCTGCAGCGGAGGCCTGAAGGAGAAGGGAGAAGGGGGGCAGTCATTTCCATCATAAACACAAAACAGAGCCCTCGGGTGTGTCCAGTGACTTGCCAAGGATGTACAGCTAAATCGAGTCATGGAGAGACCCTGGAACCTGGCTCCCAGTGACAGCCAGCACTGTTCACAGCCATCCACCACCCAGGGTGTGACATCCATGTAGCTGCCCTTGTTCCCAAACCACACCGACTCGAGCACATTTACACATTTAAGTACTTATGTGTTACATAAAGGGGCTCATGGCTGCACCCATAGGTGGGTGGATGGATGGATGGGTGGAGACAGGCAGCACACTTTTACAAAATGCCAGCTCTCCTGTGCTCAATCCCTGTGGTGACAGAGTAGGAGATCATGGAGTGTGGGCAAGAACGGACCTCTAAATCTTCAATGTCTAAGGGGCATGTGGAGATTGTAGCAACTGGCACACAGATGACAAGGACAGCTTCCTGAGTGTGTGTGAGCGGCTTCTCTGTCAGGGTTTCGTCACTTCCTTTCTGATGCTACCTTGCTGAGCAAATGGGTTACCCCCCCCCATAATAAGTATAAATTTAAACTCCAGGGCATCCTGAAGATCTGAATTATCTATATTTTAAATTAATGGTACACAAATCAATGCAAGTTTGCTGAAATAAACTGTTCTTTCATCGCCTGAACCGGAGAAGCCTGGGAGACCCCAAGTGGGGAGCCAGCAAGTCGTCCTTTGCTAGGTCCTTCCCTGAGCTCACATTGCTCCTCAGCCCACACTCATTGCCAACCCCAGCTACCCTACTCCCCCAGTTACTCCCTCCCCCTCTCCTCTTCCCCCCACTCCCCTTCTCCCCCACTCCCTGCCCACTCTCATCTCTACCCCTCACCCCTGCCTACCAGCTCCTGCCAGCTCATCTCACTAATGAGACTCTTCATGTTTCTACTTTGCAGAATTGGGATTAGAATAAAAACAAAACAAAAACCATGCTAATTGAGGAGAGGATGCACCCAGCAAAAGTGGGAATACTGCACTGCTTAGTGGAGGCCATTTCTTGGAATTACAGTCACTCACATGTTTACAAGAAACAATTATTAAATGTCCCGGACTGATTCACAAACGTAATTAATGAGAGAATTGCTAAGAGTTTCCATTTTCTCGTTTGCTTTCACCCCACTATATAAACTTTTCTGTTGGCATTTCTTCAGAAAATTCCACCCAGTGCAGGACAGAGGCAGAGGCTGATTCAGGCTGCAGAAACATCACGAGAGCAAACTCCAAACTCCACACAACCCTCCCATGAGACAAAAGGAGGATAATTAGAAATGCTGCCAGCGCCTGGGCATTTTGAACAGACAGGAGGAAGGGCCTGCTCAGGCCCCTAATGGCTTTGTCCTTTGCTGTTTGTGGGATAAAGTATGTCACTAAAATGCCCCTGCTGTCCCAGAAAGACAAGGCATAACGAACCCTGGCGTGTCTGATTGTTTCACAACATCAGAAGTTTCATGGGAATAAACAAACAAATGGCTTCGCTCTTGTCTGCCTGTCTCTAGTCAATTTGCATTACTGTAAGGATGGGTGCAGGGGGAAAATGCTCTCTTCCTGTGGAGCACAAGCCCTACTGCTTTTCATGATGGGGTGACACAGAGTTCCACAGCCTGCACGTCACTCACCAATGGGAAAGGAACTGCCTGCCTGCTAGGGCCTGTTTGATGCCTCCTGTTCTGCTCCTAGAGTCCTAATTTGAAGTTGTTCTCTTCCACTTAAGGCCATATGTCATTTTTCCCTTAATTTGAAAGATGTTCTGAACGCCAAGCAACATCACAAGGACTTCTAGGTTGCCTAATATAAATTCTCTGTGTGACACTCTTTAGGCTGTGTCAGCCCACAAGGTCAGCCGCACTAAACTAACAAGCTGCCAGTGGCCACTTTGGGGGTGGGGGTGGAGTGGTCCGTATGGAAGAGCCAGCATCAGATCCAGAACCTAAAATGAGAGCAACAAGGAGCCTAAAATGGCCAGTGGAATTTAATCTTGTTAAACAAATTTGAACTGGGCATTTGTTCATGATGACCCAATGGAAAGTTCTAGAAGAAAAAAAAAAAAGATCTTTAACTGAGTAAGCCTGCTTATCTTAGCATCAGTACTGACCAGGGCTGGGACACTGCCTGTCCTCTGTTCTATCTGCTCCTTTGACCTCTAGACCTAAGGTCTTAGTAAATCACCGTGGTAGGAACGAGCATGAATCCCACACAAGGCTTCTCTCTCCACTACCCCTCAGTGTGGTAGGAAAGAGCTTCTGGGAAGCCCTTTACAAGAATGATACATAAAATACATTCCCCACCATTCAGGTATGAGGGGCAAACCAATTCCTTGGGGTGTTCCTGTGTTAGCCACTAGTTAGCACAATAAATATTTAAACCACTGTCTACTGGAGAATAACACAAGTGCCCACTCTTGTGGAATTTATAACAGTGGACTAAAGCAAAAGGTGGTCGGGGGGACCCCAGACCCAGCAAGAATCCCAAATACTACAGAGACAGAAACCTTCCTTACTCATCTGTCATGCAGAGCCTAGCTGAAACCATCCACCTTCACCTTTATCTGACAGCCCTAGGGTGCATCATCCTGGCTGCTACGCATAGCAGGGTTTCAAGGATGAAGTCGGGAATAAGGGAAAGCCAACCCTATTCAACCATGAGGAGAAAAAGCCCGCTCCTATCATGCGTTAACTAAAAACCATGCCTATAGAAGAGGGCTGGAACAAATCCATCTGCACCAGACAGAGCCAGTTGGCTGACAACAGCTACCCTCCCCCCAAAACCCACAGCAGAGAATACTGACCCTCGGCTTCGGAGATGGGGCGGTGGACATGGTTCCTCGAATGCTTCTTGTTCTTTGGTTTCTCTGAAACCTTGGTCATAAGTAAGTCGGACTGGGTGACTCTTTAAATGGCCCGTGGAATGTGTTGCTGTTAAATAGGTTCCATTTAGTTTTGCAGTAGACGTCCCCACAGTAACAGTCTCCTTGGATTCCTCCGTGGTCTCTGCTGAAATAGCAAGGAGATGTTTTCTCAGCACATTTCTTACTTCAGGAATTGCTACCTTCTGATGCTTTTTTTTTTTTTGTAGTCTATGGATTTGTATAAAAGTTACCCATGACTTGTAATCAAGTCTGGAGGTTTTATGTTCAAGAGCTCTCTGAACATAATAAATACTCTACTACAGTTTTAGTCTTGGCATCACAGTTCCTGTGGATAAGAAATGAACAGGATATTCACTCTCCCGGCTTGGCGCCTACTCGAAAGAAAACACAGGCACTTAAGTTTAAGAACTACGCATCCCACAAAGGACTCCTAGGCCCCATAACAATAGTTCTTCCTAAAAACAATGTTAGTATAGTCTTCCATTTGAAAATAATTGATGGCGGAATGTGGTAGCAGACACCTGTAATCTCAGCCAATCGGGAGGGAGAGTGAAGAAGTTAACAAGTCCAAAGCTAGCCTTTACTACATATAGTAAGTTCTAGGCCAGCCTAGCTTACAAGAGATTTAGTGTCAAAAAAAAAAAATACAGCCAGAGCTGTTACACAGAGAAACCCTATCTCGAAAAACCAAATAAAACCAAGCAAACAACAAAAACACTAATGTAATTAATAGAGTACCAAGTGCAAGTGGTACATCAGTGGCAGAGGCTTCCTTATTCACAGGATGTACTTGGGCCTTTTTATAAGGAGCACACAGTCACAGAGTGCACAGTGCATTTAATAAGGGCAAGCGACAAGCAGAAGAAAAGTGGAAACAGCTGAAGGGGACCGAGAAGGAGACCAAAAGCAGCTTTAATGGGGGCTGGAGAGTGTTAGGGAAGGAAGGTGAACACCCACACCCACGAGAGGATGACAGTGTTGGAAGCAGGGTGATCAGCTTGTGCCAGAGCTCGGAGGCAGGAGAATGCCCAGGGTGGTGGAAGAAGAACTGCATACAGGCCCTGGAGGAGGAGGGCCGGCCTCAGGATCCCAGGGTCCCAGGTCCCAAAGCCGTAAAAACATGACCCACTGAGAAGGCTTCCTGAAGAGGGGCAGATAGGCTAGCAAGATCTCAGCCCACCTCTGAGACCGAACACACGCTGAGCTTAGGAACACAGAATCTTATACCAAAACATACTTCCCTATCAGCAACCAAACATCAGGAGNNNCAGCCGAGTCCATGTCAAAAGGAAGGTGAGGATAAATCTCGCCCCAGCAAACAAGGCAAGTGAATGATGACCCAAGCCCCTCTCTACCTGCCCCTGCTTTCCATCCAATATTGCCCGCTGGAAGTCGTAAGGAGCCACAAAGATTGGTTGAAACGAGGAAATGAGGAGCTAAAAAGTGATGTTAAGTGATCCACGGGCATCAGAGCCAGACTGGAGCCTCTAGGTCACCAGCACAGCTGCCTGACTCAGGGCTTTGACTTCAACTCCATCGGGCTCCGTTCAAGGGCAACCCACCTGAGCGTCTGCTGAGCGGTGTTCATCTCTCTCAATTCCCCACCTTTTCCAGCCACTTCCATATCGGGCACGTGGTAAGAATGAACGGTGAGGTGTATGGTGTTGGCTCACTCAGAACTTAAGTTCTGAGGGTACTGTTACTACTCCCGGAAGCCTAGAGCCCCTCCTCTGGCCTGTGCCTATCTACCACACCACCTTAACCAGCCATGCTTCCAATTTATCAGGCACACAGATTTAGATTATAAACCACTTCAGTCTCTCACTGGCTCCTGCATTTTGTTCACTCACTAACATACCTACGAAGGAATACTACGTGGCAGGTGCTGTCCACATGACCTACGGTCATTGATCGTCCAGAGGAGACCACAACAGTATTGCAGGCAGAGGAGCCACACCCTTCTGCCCTCACAATGATACACTGAACATTATTCCCAAAGCAGAGCTGGCCCGACACTCGCTCCAACTCCAGATGGGGGGAGTCAGAAACCAAGCACAGCCAATCACAGAGGCATACACATATAATCTTAGCACTCAGGAGGCAGAGGCAGGAGGGTTGCTGAAAGTTCAAGGCTAGCCTGGTCTATGTTTGGGGTTTAAGGACAGCCAGGAATACATGACCCTGCCTCAGAAAACAAACAAGCAGGACTGGAGAGATGGCTCAGTGGTTATGAGCACTTATTGCTCTTCCAGACGACCTGGGTTTGATTTCCAGCACACACATGGGGCTCATAATTCTCTGCAACTCCAGTTCCAGGGGACCAGACACCCAAATCAGGAAAACAAACAGAACTCCTTAGCATACACAATGATTCTCAGTGCCCCCTAGACACATGTGTGAAACCAGGAGAAGTGCACTGCAGACCATGGGCAAACTTTGAGAGGGGACAGAAACCTCCCTTCAGTGTGGTGACACAGCAACAGCTCCGTCTCAGACGCAGCTCACGGCTACAGACCACAAGCAACACAGCAAAGCACTCTGAAGCTGCTTGATCTAGTAGGGCGACAGCAAGGCAGAGGTGTTGCCATCAATGCAGTCCTACGACCGGTAGCAAGGTGACAGAGTGAGAAGTGACAGGCCGGGAATCGATCCGGGAAAAATGCGGAGAGGAGATGTGGTGTCAGGAGCATCCGGAAGGGTAGACAGGAAGCAAACAGCCTTTTTAAAAAGGAGAGGGAGAAAAGCCCAGAGTTGAGGCCAGCTTCCAGCACGTAGGAGCTGTAGGGCAGGTGGGCGCCTTGCTCGTTTAGTGTTCTGCTGTTGTCACCTTGAAAGTGTTGATTTTTAAACAAAGTTCTCCAAATTTGGCTTTT
This sequence comes from Bramus lutescens, assembly GCA_001685075.1. Taxonomy (NCBI): domain Eukaryota; kingdom Metazoa; phylum Chordata; class Mammalia; order Rodentia; family Cricetidae; genus Bramus; species Bramus lutescens. Next base: position 56,411 of record LOEQ01000657.1, on the reverse strand, counting down.
GCACTGAGCCCAGCAAATAATACAATGGCACCTCCTGGGGGTGCACTGTTGGGGCTGGAATGTGTGTCTGAACGCTTGGCTCCCCACTGGCGGTACTGCTTAGAGAAGCTGTGGAACTCTGAGCGGGCAGGCCTAGCAGAGAGACATGGGTTGCTGGTGGACAGGCTTTGAGCTTTGTAGCTCCTAGAATGCAGGAGGACAGGCAAGGGCCTAGGATGTATTAGGCTAGAGCCAGATCACAACAGCTGTGCTTGCAAAGGAATTGGGACTCCAGGCCCTTAGGCAGAGGCCAGGAAATATGCTCCGTCTCGTGTATTATAATACCTTGCAAAATAAAGATGGAATTTTATAATTTTGGATGGGTGCAGTGGGCTGGGGGGGAACCAAGTGAACAATGATATATTAAGGTATGAAAATCAGTAGTCATAAATCAGCAATGGCTACTTCCACACTATAGTGGCAGAGTTGAATATACTGGACAGAGATGGAATAGAACATCAGGACCTAAAATATTTACTGTCCAGGCCTTTATGAAAAAGGTATTCTTCCTTTTAGAGTAGCTGGTAGTTGCCCTGAGTTCTTGAGAGGTTCCACAGCCAGGTCAAGTGGAGGAACACAGAGTGAATGGACCATGTGGGGCTTTCTGTCCTGTCCAGAATAGCTTTCTCCCCACTCTAGAAAGCACAACGGCCAGGATGAGCAGCGCCTCCCTGACTTGCCTGAACTCTGGAACTGTTCCCACAGAACAGCTATTAACGCTTTGCCAGCAGCATCCTCTGGAATTTTCTGGAACTCAGTGTGATCATCGTTCTTGGAGGCACAGAGGTCCTCTGAAGGATTTGAACCAGGGGTGATTCTATCTGATGTGCTCCCTTCCGAGCCTCTTAATGCTCTATGGAATGCAAAATTTGAACATATCTCATGGTCCTCAGGCTTAAAGGGGTAGGGTGTCTGCTGGCAGCACCAGTCACTAGGATCTTGGCATCTCCACGCCCTGCTGACACTTCCCAAGGTCTTGTGTTGAAATCCTGCTACCCCCTGAAGGGCTGAGGACAAATCTAAAGGGAGAAAGGCAGGGGTGAGGCAAGAGGTGGTAAAGGCTTTGGGAGTGGCAGAAAAGGAGGGTACAGACTCCGTCCATGGGCTTGGTGATGGAAAATGTGACAGGGACTGGGATACAGTGGCGTCTGCCCCAGGCCTCTGGTTTGGATAACTGGGGGTGGGGGACGGGAGGAGTCAGCTATTTAGATTCAACCTGCCTTCTACACTAAGTGTACCTATGAGGGTGACCACATTAGACTCTGTCCCTTTCCTAGGCTCAACCCAAGAATTCTAAGTCATCGCACCCAAGCTCCACCCATGGGGTGTCAGCTACGAAAGACTTCACACCCAGGGAAAGGCACACCCCAGGTCTCCAGGCTCAGATGGCTTTGGGGCCTCAGTGACCCTACAAAGCACCTTTTCTAGACAATAGAGAGTATGGCTCCTGCATAAATGACAGGGACTCCAGGGTGGGGCAGTTCCAGTTAATTTTTAAAAATTGATATGTGCATTTAAATGACAATGGCTTCTTATTGTCATTATTTCCTGTGCGTAGACACAGAAGCCAAAGATATGGGCCGTGGCCAAACAGAACGGGTAAAGAGCTGGAAGGAAGGCCCACCTGAGTGTGTTGGGAGTTGCTGGCTCCCAGCTAGGGACTGGACCACTGTGGCCTTCAAACCAGGGCAGGGATGCACAGCAGGGCAAGGCGGGAAGCAGGGAGGGGGAAAGCACCGAGGACAAGGACAGTGGGAAGGCTTCTCTCCCTGGTCCCCTTCACACCAGCAGGAAGACATGAGGAGGCAGTGAACTCAGGTACAGGCATGTTCATTTGGAAGACACCCTGAGCTCCCAAGACCCTTCTCATCTTGGCAAGGCATTTCCTTTTGCAGCTACCCATCCCTTCTGGTCTGACTACCCTGACCCTGGACCCAAGAAGCAGGATGACAGGACAGGTGCCCAGGAAGACTATATTTTTGGGATCATTCCTACTTTAGCCTGAAGTTCCCCACCCAGCTGATGCTCTCATGCAGTTACAGCTGAGAAATGCTGCTCCACTAAAACCGGAGGCCATGTTGTCGCTGTCCTGATTGTTGTCCTGACCATTTATGGCAGGCAGAATCAAGTCAGGGCCACTGTCCTCATTCCCAGGATCTTCATGGCCCTCCAGTCCCAGCTTCCCCACCTTCCCCATGGCTGACCATCTTATGCTCCTGAGCTCACTCCCGGATATCCTCCTCACAACCTGGGAGGACCTCTCGGTCTCACTCACATCATTCCTCTACCATCCCTAACCGAGGATGCTCTGAGGACAGGACTTGCTGGCCTAGAATGGTACACTGCACTCGGTAAGAAGCTCAAGCAGTAACAGACTGAGTATCTCAGAACAGAGACAAAGGGGGACATCAAGCTGCCAAATACATGATCTACTTGGTTATGGCATCCGGGTATGATGCATGCCCCCACCCTTCCTCATAGATTTTACCTCTTCCTCTATAACCACCACCAATGGGGAAATACCTGATGTGAGCTGGGGGCTGCTGATCTTATCCCAGGCTATCTCTGAGCTCCAACCATTCTCTACGGAAGACATAGTCCCTCCAGATCTGTTTTTCTTACAGGAAGACATAAACCTGGCTCCTCCTCCTCCATCCTGCTACCATCTACATGTTGGCAGTGAAAAGAAAAGATTCCAGTCCAAACAAGTAGGATGCTCAGATGGAAGCGTGCAGCCCAGATGGATGCTTTTGACCACCTGGGTCATGGTGGTCCAACCCATCTTCATCGGTCCCTAATGAGGAAGGCCCAGTTCAATCAGCTTCGGATGAAATAGCTCTCTACCCTGCTGAGCACAGGCAGTAAGAAACAGCTTACAGCAGGACTGCACACACTCAACAACTGGGGTCTTTTGACACAGTCCTTGGCCTGCATCCTACAGATCCTGAAGGCTCTCATTACTTCTGTTCTACTTCTTCTTTTCAACATTAGAGTTATCCACCAAATTTTTTGCCATCCAACCAATCATTCCTCCTGTCCCTGCCCTTGGGAGCCTGCAGTGTGCCTGGGGAGAGTCTGATCCACCTGCTACATTCCTTACATGGTGGCACCTTTGTCCTCCACTTGTGGGTCTAGGCACACAGCCAGCACTTGTACAGCAAGAACAGAAGTCCCATTCAACCCAAGTCCACATTTTCACAAGGATCAGAAAGCAATTAAAGCTGGCGCTGGCATGCAGCACGAGACTCATAATCTTCAATCATTTCTTTGAACTATTTTTTATATTTTGAAGTATTTATGGTGTGGGTACATACTCAGGGTCAGGGCACAGGTGTGGAGGTCAGAGGACAACCATCGGGAGTCGGTTCTCTCCTTCCACCACTTGGGTTCTGGGGATCAAACGCAGATTGATAGGCTAGGTGGGAGGGACTTTTACCCACTGAGCCACTTCAGTGGCTCAATTCTCATTAATTTCTAATGAAATGAACAATGTTTTAAAAACTCTGCCCTAGGCCAGATGGAGGTGGTGCACATCTTTAATCCCAGTACTTTGGAGGCAGAGGCAGGCGGATCTCAGTAAGGCCAGCCTGGTTTACAGAACAAATTCTAGGACAGGCTCCAAAGCTACACAGAGAAACTCTGTCTTGAAAACCCAAAACCAAACCAAAATAAAACAAAAACTCTACCCTAAAAATTATTTCTTTTTTCTATGTGAGCCATTCATTTGAAAGCACCTACTCTAATATTCACTTCTTACGAGAGCAATGTTTGTGTTTCAAAGTGGTGAAATTAGATATTCTTTGCACATCACTGGAGAGAAATACATAAATCATTTTCTTAGCTACTATGTGGCCAATATTAACAAAGTCTAAGTTTATGTAAGAATCTAGGGGCAGGAAAAATTATATAAAAAATAGCTTTTCTGCACAAATTCAATCAGGATGCCTGTCTGACTCTGCAGGATGTTACACAGCCTTACAATGGGCGACAGAGTGGGATCTGTCAGGCAGGAGCGTTCCCTGGGATGCAGCCCTGTAGAAGCGTGCACGCACACCGCTTATTCTTCTTATCTTGGCAGGGTCCGGTGGAGGTTTAGGGAAGGAGAGGCCGGCATCCTCCTCTATGGCGGGAGATGCTGGAGCTCTGGGTTTCTGCAAAGAGAGTTTTGAACACTGGCATGAGTCCCTGTGTCTCAAATAAGGCTTACCATGGCCACCCTGGAGCTGACCCTGCCTCTGCTAGCCTGTGCTTGACTGCACTGTAGCTTCTGGGTCTACCATCTCATTGGTCCATCTTACTTAACATCATATGTACACAAACACACACGTATACATGCACACACAATATACATGAACTTACATATACACACATACACTTACATATACATATGCACATATACATACACATGCGCACATACATACATACATGCGGACATGCACACACACATATAAACAGACATATACATACAGATAAACTCACATATACACAGATACACACACATAAATACACATACACACATATTTTTTGGTTTTACCTATGGGCTGTTCTGCTACACAGCTTAACATATTTGATTTATAAAATCCAAGCTACCTATGCTAGCACACAGCTATCTGTGCAAGAGACTGTAATGGTAAATATAATGCATTCAGCATGCTTTGCAATGTATTGTGTAACGAATCTTTTTCTGTCTTGCCAGCCATCTCCCAAATAATAACACAGAGACTTCTGTGTTATTCTGTGTTAATTATGAAAGTTTGGCCTATAGCTTAGGCTTGTTCCTAACTAGCTCTTACAACTTAAATTAACCCATTTATAGTTATCTGCATTCTATCACATGGTGTTTTCTCTTCCAACTTGCACCTCCTGTTTCCTCTCCACATCCCCTGCTGTCTCCTGTGAGCCTAGATTCTCCTCCTCTTCTTTTCTCTTCCTGGAAATCCTGCCTATACCTCCTGCCTACCTATTGGCCGTTCAGCTTTTCTTACACCAATCACAGCGAATGTATCTTAGCGCAACGTGCAGAGATCCCACAACAGTGTTGTGCTCAGTTTAGTTCAGAAAACATTTGTTGGATTATGTGTGGAAACTCAGCTCTGTTACTTAGCACTTGGGATACTGGGTCAGGAGGATTCAAATTTGGGCCAGCCTGAGCTACAGAGAAAGACCCTTTTTATAAAAGAAAACAACATAAAGAAAAAAAAACATTTATTGTCATTTATTGGGCACTGATGCATACTCTAAGCATTGAACACACCATGGACTCCACAAGAGCATTTTGTAAGGATACTTAAATTTTTGAGTCATTCTACAGGATGACAAAGTATGGAAAATTTATATTATACTTCTTATATAAAAATGCTTCCTTTTATGATTCAAGATTTCTGATGCTGGTAACCTCCAGAAAATTAACAGTATTGTCAAAATTCCAACCCCTTTAAGGAGTCTTTGCTTGTCCCTGTGTGTGTGTGTATATTGTGTGTGTATGTGTGTATGTGTGTGTGTGTGTGTGTGTGTGAGCATATGTGTGCATGAGGACATTCACCCATGTGAGGACAAAAGGAGGCCAGAGGTTGATCTCAAGATGTCTTCCTCAGTTGCTGTGGGATAATGCTCTTGTACATTGTAAAGATTTGTCACTCATATTAGTTTAATAAAATGCTGATTGGCCAATAGCCAGGCAGGAAGTATAGGCAGGGATTAAGACTAAGAGAATTCTGGGAAGAGGAAAGGCAGAGTCACAAGCCAGATACAGTCACAAGCTAGATACAGTGGAAGCAAGATGTAAATGCCTTACTGAGACAAGGCACCAAGCCATGTGTCTAGACATAGACAAGAATTATGGGTGAATTTAAGTAGTAAGAACTAGTTAGTAATAAGCCTGAGCTAACAGGCCAAACAGTTTATCATTGATATACACCTCTGTGTGTTTCTTTGGGGCTGAATGGCTGTGGGACTGGGTGGGACACAAACTTCTGTCTATACTCACTCAGTTCTCCACATTATTTTTTTGAGACAGGGACTCTCACTAATGCTAGAGCTCAATTTGGCTAGGCTGGCTATTGAGCAAGCCCTGGAGATCTGCCTATCTCTGCCCCACAGTGCTGGGGCTACAGCAGGGGTTGCCAAGCCTGGCTTTACATGGGGCTAGAGATCAGGACACAGGTCTTCACACTCATGCAACAGCATTCTGTCCATTTGCCCATCTTCCCAGCTCTTCTGTGTCCTATTATTTATTTTTTGAGACAGCATTTCACAAATTCTCCTTCTGCTCCATGGGCCAAGTGCTGGGTTTACTGGCATGTGTCGTCGTCCCCCCCCACCTACCTCTTTTTAATTACCTTTAAGATATGTTTTTATCAAGCTCTGACATTCACAGCTCCCTGCGGTCAAACCCCCACCCACAGTTCTGTGGTTTCCATCTAAAGAAGGAAGCTCCCAGTGTCAGTACTGACCCTATTGACCCTGCTTCCAACATTATCTGCCTAGGAAGAGCAGCCATGCAGCAGCAACGGCCTCTAAACCCCAGCCAGACACACTGGAGGGAGACAGCTCAGTCACTTCTGCAAGACATGAAAGAAAAACTTCTACCCAAGAAGTTAATCAGCAAATCTTTTAAAAACCCAGTGGGAAATCCTTATCAGATAATTGAGGGTGAGGATGGCTGAGGCCACACATAATCGCAAATACTCACTCATATAAGCAGAGCATAGGAACTCATAGTATGAGTTCTGCTAAGAATGTATTTCAACATGAAGCTGGGCACTTCAGCTCTCAGGAGGCAGAGGCAGGCAGATCTCTGTGAATTTGAGGTCAGCCTGACCTATAGAGTGAGTTCCAGGACAGTCAGGGCTACACAGAGAAACCGTGTCTTGAAAAGTAAATAAATGAAACAAAACAAACAAATAAAAAATCAAAATAATGATATTCCTTAAAATGTTTCCTATTTCCTCTTGTCCCTTTGCATCCAGAATCAGTTTACAAGCCAGAACAAAGTAAAAATGAGTCAAATGATTTTAGAAAAAGGAAATATTTTAAAGGCAGGGAGAAGGGTAAATAAGATATTCAGCATGGCGGACAAGGCCAGTCAAGGAACAGGGAGGGCGTCTTCCCTGGCTTTGTGAACTGGGAGGCCATTACCTCTGAGTTTGTTCAGCTGTGACCCAGCAGGAGCCTACCCTATACAAACCCTTAGCTCCCCAACAGAAGTTAAGCACTCATTAAGGCTACTCCCTTCCTTGTGCATGCTGCTCCTGCCTAATATAGCACTAGCTCCCATTTGCTCTTAATTATTCTCCAAAGCCAAGTCAAGATCTAGCCTGAGCAAAGACTCGGCCTCTGAGGGTCTAGTCTGAGGAATTTCACACATTCATCCGCACCGATACTGCAGGACCTGCGTAGGGCATTTATGTTTTAGTATCGCCAGTCCATTGCAAAATAATACAAAGCATGTGACTTGTATGGGAAGCTGCTGGTATGAGGGAGTAAATAGATGAATTCAGGAAATGAACACTCCATGTATAAACAGGAAAGGCAAAAGGTGCAGGCATAACTCAGTGATGAAGGTCAGTATACAGTCTTCTTGCCTCAAAAGACCTGGACACCTTCTGGAGGTATGGTCAACCTGCCTGCTGACTTCATGGGACTGAAAAGCACTGAACAGGGTGATCCCCTGGTTGTGCCTGTGAGACTGGAAAACCTGTCCTGAATGTGGGAGGCACCACCCCACAAGCCAGGGGCCCAGGCTAGCACAGGTGGGCTCCTTCTCAGTTTCTTGTTGGCAATGAAGAGAGCGCTTTCCTCTGCCATGTATCTCCCATTGGGATGTTCAGCTTCATCCTGGCCCAAGTGCAATAGAATCAAGTGACTGTGAACTGAGAACTCAGAAACTGTGAGCTGAAAGAAACTCTCTCTTTAGCTGTGTTGCTTGGGGATTTTGTAATGGCAACTGCTAACTGCCTAACTCTTGAGGTGCAAACCAGGCATGGCCTTGTGTCACTGTGGAGGCGGGCTTTGAGGTCTCATATCTGCTCAAGCCACACCCAGTATCTCAGTTCTACTTCCTGTTGCCTGTGCAAGATGTAGAACTCTCAGCTCCTTCTCCAGCACCATGTCTGCCTGCAGGGCACCATGTCCGTCCGCCACGATGACAATGGGCTAAACCTCTGAACTGTAAGCCAGCCCCAGTTAAATGTTTTCCTTTATAAGAGTTGCTGTGGTCATGGAGTCTCTTCACAGGAACAGAAACCCTAACTAAGACAGCTCTGGATGATTCAGTCCTCTGAATGAAGACACACTGCCACATCTGCGGTGATGATACCTATGACAGAATATTCCGATGGTGGAAGTCGGTGTCAGGTGAGGGGCGAGAGCTCCCTGGAGTGATGCCCTCGATGGGTTCTTGGCAGTCGGCAGACTAACGATGCCTGACTCGCCTTCTCTTCAATCAATGTGTTCCTAGCCATGCTCTATTTGGTTTGTCTTTCTTTTCCTTTCTTCATTATCTGTTATGGCTAATGCAGGATCCCTGTGCCAGGGACTTTGTGCTGCTGCTCAGAAGGATGCTTTTAATGGATTATTGAATTCAGAGAAACCCATGCCTG
>LOEQ01000656.1:291514-324908 GCA_001685075.1 Bramus lutescens | reverse complement strand
ATATTGTAAGCACTACCCTCATCCCAATAGGCAGACAAATGTAACTCTCACCTCTCATCACAAAAGATGCCTTTTACAGCAGATGGATACTGTTACAGAAAGTCGTACTTGGTCAAATGCAGAAAACAGCTGACTTGGGGGTGCCTGTCCCAGCTAATACATTTGCCTCACAACCTGTGCACTGAAAACTTAGGGGTCACTGCAGAAGGCGGAAAGAAAACGTTGTACGGGTCAGAGGACCAGAACATCTGCCACCAGATCGTGTCTTCTGTATATGACAGGTAGGCGACACGCATGGAATCTGCTTTTAATTTCTTTTTTCTCTTATATATTTTCTCATGCATCCTGATGACTACAGTTTCCTTTCCCTCCCCTTCCCCCAGTCCCTTCCCTACCTTCCTTCTCCCCCATATACATTCATCCTCCTGTCCTCCTTCCCCCCCAAAAAAAATAAGAGCAGGCCTCCCAGGGATATCCAATGAACATGGCCTAATAAGGTACAATAAGACAAGGCACAAGCCCTCAGGTCAAAGCTGAATGAGACAACCCAGTAGGAAGAAAGGGTCCCAAATACAAGGAAGAGTAAGGGAATCCCATTGCTGGGAGTCCTATAAGAAGACCAAGCTACACAACCATATGGTATATGCAGAGGATCTAGCTCAGACCCTACAGGGTCCATGTTTGCCAACTCAGTCTCTGTGAGGCCCTATGAGCACAGGTTAGTTGATTCTATGGGTTTTCTTATGGTGTCTTTGATCCCTCTGACTCCTACAATCCTTTCTCCTCCCTCTTCTGTTTCCTTGGCTCTGTGTAGTGTTTGGCTGTGGGTCTATATCTGCTTTCATTAGTTGCTGGATGACGCCCCTCTGATGACAATTGGGCTAGGCACCAATTTATGAAATTAGCAGAAAATCATTAGGAATCATTTCATTGACTCTTTAAAAAAAAACACAGTCATGTTTGCTTCTACCCTGGATCTCTGGGCTAGCCTGCCTCTGTGTGGGCTCCCTCTCATGGCGTGAGCCTCAAGTTGGACCAGTCATTGACTGGCCACTGTACCACCATTACCCCTGCACATTTTTCAGGGTGAAGGATTTTGTGGTTGCTTGGTGTTCCAGCCCCACTGCTGGGAATTTTGCCTGGTTACAGAAGATGGCCAGTTCAGGCTCCATATCTGCCATTACTAGGAGACTTGGCTAGGGTCACTCTAGGAGATTCCAGGGAATTTCCACTGCACTAGAAATGACTGGAATTAGGGGACATTTGGGAGGGCATGTCGAAACCTAGAAAAGCACGGAATTTTAAGAAGATTGCCTAAACAAGACCTGCACAAAGACAGCTGAGCTGACATCTACATGTGGATGGGAAGGCCTCACAAGACCCCACCCATAGATGAAGAGCTACAGAAATTAATGGCTGCTAAGGAAAGGAGAAGCAGTTTCCTGCAGGGATAGGTCTCCTGATAGGTTATCCAATCCTGAGTGGTCACACACACACACACACACACACACACACACACATACACACACAAAGATGTCATGAAATTTTGAATTTGGAGGAGTTGGAGGATGCAGTAGGTGGACTGATGTAAATAAAATACTCATGTATGAAATTCTCAAAAGCCGTTAAAAAACAATGAATCAATTCTAAAAATACTAAAGATAGTTTCCTGGCATCTCTGGAAGTTTCTAAGTGCTGCTAGCATGACATAAAATACACAAGTCAGGGAACTCCCCCTCCGTAATATGTTCACTATTCTTCTGTGCCTGAATGTGTCACAAGCTGATTTTTTTCAGCGTACCTGAATTTTTCACTCCAAAGAGACACTCCATGGATAAGAATTTAGCATCAGTTTGGCAAGAAAAGACATTTCATACTAACAAGCTTAAAGGTCTAGAAATGCCTCTAATATATAGTAAGTGGCTTTCACATTGTGATGTAAAATAAAAGCAGGAATGTCTACCAAATGATTGCTAATAATATGTGTTTGATGACAGAATCTGCTTGGTCTGTGAGAGAATTCATCTTGTTCATCAAATAGCTGCTTACACATTAACAATCATGGAATTCGTAGGTAATGAAATGAACCCCTGGTCACAGCATCCTACCAAACACAAAGGTTTCATTTTATTCTAATTGTATTAATTGAAATACAGGCAAACACATCTATACCAAGAAAAAAAGAATCTGTTATGTTTCTGATCCCACCATAGTAATTTTAGGGGTATCAAAAGTGCAGAATATTCCACAGTATTCTCAGTCACTATAATGAATTTCTTAGAAATCAATCTTTCCCTATGAAGGTGAGTCTGTCGTACATTTGAGGTTTGTTGATCTATTTGGAGCATCAGGTTTCCTTCGCATGTCCCCTCCTAGTGAGGCTCCAAAGGCACTCCTTTACTGAGGCTTTAGGGATCAGGAACTTGTCCTCTGGCCTTGCCCGAGGTTTGGCATGATCAGCTTGCTCTGCTGGGTTTAGGGGACGTCTTCCCTCCCTGCACCTGGCTCTGTTCTCCCTGGACCCATCACAGACACCCACATCCTGGCAGCTCCTCGCACACACTGTTGAAGCAAAGCACGAATAGATTGGAAATCTGAGGAAAACAAATAAGCAGACAGACCTTATGTATCTTCCCTTTTAACAATAAGACAAGAAAGAAAATGGACAGTTGGAGTCCTCCAGCATAGCTTCACCACAGAGGGACATAAGGACCCAGTCCTCCAGCGCATCTTCAACCTCATAACAGCAGTGACAAGTGTATGATAGTGTTTGTTCTTATTCTTTACTACGTCTTAAATTATGTGTGTGAGAGTGTGTATGCATGACTGCGTCTGTGCACAACTGTCTGACTGTTGTATATAGAGTTGTGCGGCTGTGAATATGTGAGTATGTGAGTATATGCATTAAGCATTTGTGTTTGTGGGTCAGTGCATATGAGAGTATGTATGAGTATCGTTAGTTGATTTTCCTCTTTTGTCTTTCAGAGGCTCCATCACCCAGCTCCGAAATAAGTCACACACGGAGGTATACTCTTTTGTATAAATGCCTGGTCTTAGCTTGGCTTGTTTCTTGCCAGCTTTTCTTAAATTGTCCCAATTGTATTTTGCCTCGGGGTTTTTTTTTCTTCTCTTACTTTTGTAATCTTACTTTCATTCTTATTGTGTGGCTGACTGCGTAGCTAGGTCCCTAGCATCCTCCTCTCCTTGTCCTCTTGCTCCTTCTTTCTTTCTTCCTAGAGTTCTCTTATTTCTCCTCTCTGCCTGCCCGTCCCACATATTTCTCTCTCTCCTGCCTCACTATTGATCAATCAGCTCTTTATTAGGCCATCAAGTGTTTTAGATAGGCACAGTAACACAGCTTCACAGAGTTAAACAACTGCAACATAAACAAAAAGTATGATGCCTTAAAATAATATTCTATAACATATGAGTGTGTATATATGTTTTTCTGAGTGTGCAAGTTTGTGAGTGAACATGTATGTGTGAATGTGTATGAGCATGCGTATGACTTGCGTGAGTGTGTAAGCATGTGAGAGTGTGTGTATGAGCGTGTATGGCAGTGTTTGTGCATATGTGAGCATGTGTGTGAACATGTGTGATTGTGTATAATCATGTGTGTTAATGAGTGTGTGTGAATACTATGTAAGTGTGTGAGAAAGCATTGTGTGAGCATGTGTTTCTGTGTACGTATATATGAGCATTTGTGTGTGAACATATGTGTGTGTATGTGAGCATGTATTTGAATAAGTGCATGTGAGCATGTGCATGAGTATGTTCAAGCATGTGTATGAGTGTGTGTGAAAATGCATGTGATTCTTTACCTGTTACATCACCTTGCCAGCCTCAATCATGTTCCTGTCACCTGTTAGACACCTGTATTAGTGACCACAGAGCTAGCACTCTGGGTAGCTCTGATGAACCAGGGCTCTGTATGAATGAATTAACTGATGCTAATGCATCAGTACAACTTTCGTTAGTCGTTAGTTAGTGACTGCATATTTTTCTATCTACTTTTTAAGTACAAAATAATGGGCTTCACTGACATTTCCATGCATTACTGCAACAATCTACTGTGACCATAGTCACCTCTTTGTGTTCTTTCTGTCTCCCCACTCCCCTGTGTTGTGGCTCTCTCCACATCTCTCTTAGCGTCTCTTTGAACTATCTATGCACCTCAGCTTTTTATTCAATGCAAAGATCACAGCGTCAATTTTGGGCTAAGGTTAGGCCTAAAACCTAAACTTCGAACATCACATTTTAAATTAGATAAAGTATTTGGATTATTTTATGAAATAGCATCTTTGGATTGCTTGCAGAATTATTTCCATCAGTGTGGATACGACATTTTCAGCTTCAGTGTTAAGAAACATGATTCAACAACCCTTTTTAGAAGGCATTAAGAGAAATGCATATGCAAATGTGGTTCTGCTCTCCCATATGATGTGGCAGAAAATCCACTTCAGATTGTATAATGCTTATGCTGGGTAACACACGGAGGAAGAAAATAAGTCATTAGCCCATTGGCATATGGACCAAGCCACTAAGTGTAAGTGACAAGATTCACAGTGCAGAAGCAGAAAGCACAGTCTGGAGTGCAAAGCTGGGGCTTTGCCCTCACAGAGACTTAGGTCTAAGTTCTATTCCTGCTTCACTGTGTGTTCAATTCAGACAGGTTCCTTCATCTCTCTGTTTTAGTCAAGGTTCCCTAGAGGAACAGAATAGATAAATAGATAAACTGAATATCCAGCGAAGACTATCTCACTATGGAAAAACCTAGAATCTGGTGGTAGCGGCTCTATTAAGAGGCTGGCTGTCTCCTGAGTCCCCATCTGGCACCAGTGTCCTGGAGGTTTGCCGTGGGGGGGAGGGGTACTGGTCTTCAGTCTACTTCAGAATCCTGAAGAAGTTGGATTTTGTAGTGGCCACAGCAACAAAATAGACTAACCTCCCGGAGGGAGTGAGGGCAAGCAGGCAAAAAGCAACTTTTCTTTCTTCCATGTCCTTTTATGAGAGCTGCTGTCAGTAGGGTGGCCCAGATGGAGGGTGGGTCTTCCTACTTCAAATAATCTAATTAAAAAAACCCTTACAGGAGTGGCAGGCAGCTCAGATTTTAGCAGATTCTAGATGTAGAAGAATCATCAAAGAGCCTTTTAGAGAGTGCCACCTACAGAGAAGGGTCAAAAGCAACTGGCCCCTTGAGGAAGACAACTGCTGGGAGACCCAGGGAAAATCTGGAAGCACCGCCCTGACATGCCATGAGCCAGTAACATTCAGGTATGCAAATAAATACTGTTTAGAAAAACTCTTGGAGTTAAGCATCCATTTCCTTCTCTATCTATTTGTAGATAAAGTTTCCTCACTTCTGAGGTCATTCTCCTCTGATTCCTACAATGAGCCTTAAAGACTAACAAGTGTTTAGAATAGGTATAGATCATCAAAAATCAAAGTAGAAAGTGCCATTTCTTCATTGGGGTTATAAATTTCATCTATAGCTGCTAGCATTCCACCTGAGTGTCCAGGATGAGGCAATTGTCCATCACCAGACCCAGTAAGACACTGTACCACCCGTGCTGTTACTAAATAAGATATCCCTACCATAAGACCAGACTGGTCTCGACCAGACCAGACCGGACCAGACTGTGTGTCCTGCTAGCAAGAAGCTGAATCAGGGTGATAGCTACAGGCTGGGCCTTCTTCTGCTAGTTACTGACTTATCCAAAGTGGAAAGTACCAGAGTGACTCTATCAGGCATGCTCAGCCAGCCGTTAGTGGGCCATGGGCATCCTGGAGGAGCTATGCATAGAACCCAACCCGTGTGTAGATGCGACACCATCCTAGTTTCAAAAGGCTGGACACCCCGTCTGGTCTCAACTGATAAATTAAAGTTAATTATCTAATCGTACATTCAGGATAACGATACTTATCGATTTAATAAAATCAGAGACATTTATTTCTAAAAGTGCCAATGATCAATTTCTAATATGTATATAACACAATGTCACTTTATTTTTGGGTATACTATGTAACAAAATGTACATGAGCCCCATGGGTGATTAAAATGAATTCTATATTGAGAATCAACACCAGAAAGTCCAAGCTCATTAAATCACTTCCAGATGATACTTCACATTGGGAATATTCAATCCAGTTCCCACTTTAACTGCTTATTTCCAAAAGAAAGGGGTCTCAGAAACATTCAGAAAACAAACAAAAATAACTGAAGATACAATTATGAATTCTTTGACATGTAAACAACACATAGAGTAGGGTCAGGATTGCTGAGAGAAGAAAATGTTTAGTTCAGCTGATTTCGTTTGCAGCCAACAGTGTATCCCATCTCCAACGTTGATCTTATCATGGCTTCACATGTTCTTTTCATTTTTATAGTTCTTCCCTCTGAAGTAATCCCTTTCTGGGAGAAGAAAGATAACCTAATAGATTTTCCTAGCTTTAATTTTGTGGGCTCTGTGGATTTTTTAATGTTAATGCTTTGAAGAATTCCTCAATTTAAATAAGATATTTGATTAAAAAAAAGCGTTCTAGATAATCTTTCCACTAAATCTTTAACAGTACAGCTTTAAAAGAGTTATTACCATATGCTCTTTAATGCAGAAAGCAAAGATCTAGTATGGGACCGAGAGTCATAATGAGGCCATTCTCAACTCCATCAATGCTCTGTTCTATTAAAATCAAATCCAATCACATTCCTCATTTCAACCCAGCACGCCTTGGCTTTGAGGTATGTTCAGAAATGCACTTAAATTAGAAAAGAAACATTAACATTTTATCATATGAATACCACTAATGGCTCGGAAGATTAGCAGAAACACATTCTGGAAACTTCTGAAAATTCACTCACTAATATTCCCCCTCACATTCACTACGAAGGTAGAAGCTGCGTTTTCAACTACAAATGCTCAGGAGGAATTGGTTTAAAAAAGAAAGAAAATGGGCAGCCTTGTCATCAATGAAAATCCCTAAACCAAAAGCCCATTTAACATGTTTCCAGAAAACAGTTCTTCATTTACGTCATCCTCAGCCAAGTGAACTAGTGGGAGGAGGGAGGGCATTTCCATGTGAGTAATAGATCTCTCCAGAAAGTTATCTAGGCATTTAATTGATTTTATTTTTAGTTTTAGTTAGTTGTTTTAAGGGTTGAGTTGCTTTTCCTCTACAATGTCACAATAGGAATCACATAAATTCTTCATAATTCCAGTGTCTGTGTCTACACTTTGTACAGCCATGTAATCCACAGGCTCAGCTCATCCAACATGATTCTCTCAGTGAGAAGCCTGAGGAGATTGGTCCTATTGTAAACAGCTCCCAGGCTGACATTGTTCCACACAATAATACTATGCTATGGCTGGGGTGTGTTCATTAATGCCTATTTCCTTCGACTTAGCTAAATTTCTTGAGTGCCTAAATTACAACTACCACTGTTCTAGACATGTTATGGAAGTCTTGTCCTGTGGAGGAACTGTTTTGTGTGTGTGTGTGTGTGTGTGTGTGTGTGTGTGTAACAATTTAAATGAAGTTATGCTGCACCAACTATTGCAACTGCCCTTCGTTGCCTCCCATAGTTTAAAGGTAAAATCCCACTGCTGAAAACACCACACAATGCAGATGCAAGACTTGGAGGAACGAAACTGGAACTGACCTAGAAACCGCCTTCCTGGGGACTTCCTCTCCTATTATCTGAGGAAACTTTGTAAGCTGTCAAGGGAGAAAAGCAATGAAAAGTCCTACACAGGTGTAAAGCCAATGAACCACGGTGACCAGAAAGCAGCAGTCAACCGTATCTCAGGGATAACCCACAGCCATCTAACCAGTTCACTTACCCAGAAGAAATTCATGCTGGTACCATAGCCTAATGAGCTCCCTGTGACTGGTGAAGCATGGATCCAGGAGGAGAACATACCGCTGCCACCTTCCTAAGTCAGTGTAATTTTCAGCTGTATGCTAAAGACCTGTCCTACACCGTGGATAGCTGTAGCTCTCACCCCTCAGCAAAGAAGCTTTTTGCAGATACCATCACTTCCACCGTAACTGGTCAAAATGCAGGACACACATTTTATTGAATGACCGTCTCTAGCAGATAACAGCTGTAATGCAGTCCTCGCATCTGAAGTTCAGAGAGCATCATGGAAGAAGGAAGAGGGAAGCATCCTAAGAGCCAGAAGATGCATTGGGAGATAGTGTCTTCCATATATGACTGGGAATGACACCCGTAAAATCCTAACAACTGGGTCTCTTAAAGACTTGTTCCAGGCAGTGGTGGCACACACCCTTAACACCAGCACTCAGGAGACAGAGGCAGGAAGATCTCTGTGAGTTCAAGACCAGCCTGGTCTACAGAAGGAGTTCCAAGACAGCCAGGGCTGTTACACAGAGAAACCCTGTCTCAGAAAACAAAAAACAAAATCAAAGAAACAAGACCTGATCTTGTAAAACACCAATTCAGATGCCAGTTTGAATGGGGAAAATCTCACAAGGACCTACCCCTTCATAAAGAGCTACAGGTAATTAATGGTCTCTAAGAAATAATCACTCTTTCATAGGAACAAGCCCCCTGTTCCAATTCTAAGCAATCAGCTCTAAACGCATACACACATGCATGAGCAACACTAAGTGGGCTCAGTGGGTCATATAAAAAGGATAGGTATGAATTTGAGAGAAAGGTAGGGAGCAAAGGAGGATTTATAGTGAGAAGGGGGCAGGGTAAAAACGATGTAAATTACAGTACTGAGCTATGAAATTCTAAAAAGAAATCTTAAATGTTTAAAAATTAAATCATCAATAATTTGTGAAAAAATTGAAAGCTTTGGCGCCTTGTCATAAAATGTTTTCTTGTAATGTTTTGACACCTATAGCATACTTGCTTAACACAATTAGAACATTTGTAAAAATATTGATTTTTTAAAGGACTTTAGGACAAAGTCAGTTTTATTTAAGTTTATGAATATACAAGTGTCTACTAAAACTTGCCAATCATATTTTCTGTATATTTAATGCAAACACTGTATATGTAAATACAGTCTTAAATGTTTGGTCAGAAATTATAAACAATAAGTCAAATATGCTTAGTTTCTACAGTTGGAAATGATTAGAATAAGAACTATGTTCTCACTGAATGAATGATATAAGGAAGAGAGTGGGTAAAATATTTATTTCTCTGATATCCTTCTTCCCATGAAGTCTTGAGAAAATATTATATGCATATATGTCTATATACATCCAGAAAGATAGGTTAATATAGGCTAATATGCACACATAGGGTTGTGGGCAGAGGAGAAGAGATGGGGTGCAGGGAGAAGAAGAAGGAAAGTTAGGGGAGAGAGGACAAGGAGAAGAGACAGATACATACACACACACACACACACACACACACACACACACGACGAGGCAGTCCTGTGTGGCTCCAGAGACTTGCTCATGTTGCACTAAGGTAAAAAGCAATATCTGAGACACTTGTCACAAGGAACAACAAAGAAAGGTGTTTTGATCCTGGGACAAGAGTCCACAATTCTTAATGAGTCAGTCAGAAAGAACTTAAAAGTTGAGCTCAGGGGAGTGGAGAGAACAATGAATGATTTTACAAATCAAGAGCTCAGCAGGGCTGGAGAGATGGCTCAGTGGTTAAGAGTCCAGGCTGCTCTTCCAGAGGTCCTGAGTTCAATTCTCAGCAACCATATGATGGCTCACAACCATCTATAATGAGATCTGGCTCCCTCTTCTGGCCTGTAGGCAAACATCCAGACAGAATGTTGTATACATAATAAATAAATAAATCTTTAAAAAAAAAAGAGCTCATCAAATGTATCTTCTCACAGGCTTCTGGTGCCTATCCAGCTGCAGAACCTGTATGCTCTGCACTCTGTCTTCATTGCTTGCTTTCAATGTTTATGAAAATATCTGTATGACATCATTTAGTGGCTCATTCCTTTCCTTTAACTCATAACCCTATTCTTTCTCATTGACTGTCACACAACTCAAACTCTAAGCCAGCTATTTGAGTATTTTCTCCTGGGAAAGAAACACTCTTCACTTAGTTACCTGCTTGCTTGTTTGCACTGCTTTGATGGAACAAAATTTTCTTAAGTCCTACTTCCTGAATTTGAAATATAACTTAAGTTTAAAACAAGGCTCAACCTTTGTTATCTAATGGAATTGGCCCCTTTCTTGGACATGCCGTATGTTTATGACATTTTCTAGCACACTAATTTCAACACATGCATTCCAGGCACTAACATGGCAAGGCTACAGACTTAATGCCTTGCATTATCTTTGCCCTACTGTGCTGTGCCCACTATCAATGATGATGGATCCCAGGAAGCTCAATGGTTCCAAAGTTCTGCTTTACTATCTCCAAAATCACCCAGGCTTTAACAAGAAAATTATTTGTAAGGCAAGATCAAGAATGTATAGCCCTTAATCATATACATTGAAGAAGCTAGACCTAACAAAGATAAGATTAATACATGAACAAATTATTATCCTCAAATACCTAAATAGTCAAGATTTATTCAAGACCATCCAATTCACACGAAACCACACTGTCAATACAAAGACATACAGGGCTTAAGAAGTAAAGCTGTCAATAAGAGTGGGAGAGCTGGTCCTGCCCCTCATCAGCTTGAGGCCCTACTCCAGGCCTGGGCAACACAGTAGAGCTGGCCCCGAAGGTGTGGGTATGGGAGATCTGACCCTGAGGACATGGAAGCAGGAGAACTGGCCCCACCCCTTGCTCATTGCTGCAAGGGGTGAACTAGCAAGGGCAATGCAGGAGAGCTCACCCTGGTGGTGAGGACAAGGGAGAACTGGCAGGCCAGGCAACCCTGCAACTACCCAGGCCCAGAACCCTAGCCTGCAGTAATAGAGTACAATCTGTATTTTTAAAAATTAAACACACCCTATGTAATTGTACTCAAGATTTTCAAAAGGTTTTGTGCCTTTAAACAGCATGAGCATGCACTAATAGCATGGCCTTTTATAATTTTGAGAATAAAAACCATTTGGGGGACCCGAGAAGAAAGGTTGCCTTCAAGGTACAGGCCTCAAAGCAAGGAATGAAAACATAAAAGCTGATATGGTCTGCTTTAGACACCTTAGAGCAGAGAATAATGGCCTCAGCTCCTGTCCCCAATCCTCCTGTGATCAGAGCTCCATTTGCTGTTAATGGTGACAACTTCTATAGGAGGCTCTTTTAGAGGACACGGGGATTGTGAGCAGCCATAGAACTGCAACGTTCCACTGAATGGGCTTCTCACCAATCGCCCCTTGGTAGACAAAGAAGAAAAGGGAGCTGACACAATCAGCAGGTATTCCAAGAAACAAGCGATCCAGAGACGGTGCCAAGTCATACGGGTAGCACAAAGAAACAGCATCCTCATGCCATTAGGTTCAACACCTGGCAGCCTTGCTCACCAGTGTAGTAACTTGCGATATTTTCTCAGGTTTTTTTGGAACCTGGCCTTTTATTGGCTGAAGAATGAAAATAATGAGTCTCACATTGCATGTCTATGCTGAACATTATGTGATTGCTGAGACTTCAAGAACAGTGCCAGGCACAGTGAAAGTCTTGTGCTATGACAATGGCTATGGTGACAACAAAGGAGCTACTCAGTGGTGAGACCCACTATGACGAAGATGTCATGGGCCAACATGCCGTGATGAGTCTTTGGGGTGGGGGTGGGGATTCTCACTGCTTCCTATCTTCTGTGGGAAGTTCTATCTCATCTCTCTGAGAGGCAAGAGGAGCACTAAAGTTCATCTGATTCAGCTCCTTATTTGATCTTCACACACAAGTCACAGAGAGAGGTGCCTAGGTAAAAAGCCTGCGAGAATAGCTACGTTCTGCCTACCAAGGGATTCTAAAACATTTGACTTTATACATCCTCCAGCCGCTGTGCTGAGGAATGACTTTAGATTGATGGACAAATGGGAAGTGTAGCCTGCATCATGCCCCGACCCTAGGCTTAAAACCAAANAAAAAAAAAAAAAACTGTAGTGAAAGCTATGACAAAAGTATGTAAAAAAATATTTGAGAACACCAGAGGAAGAAGCTGAGTAAATCATGGGAAGACAGAAGAAGAAGCTTGATAGACTCGTTCCGTTATAAAATAACATTGAAATTGGACCTTAAAAGGTGAGTACAGAGAGTTGCCCAAAGGGATCTCTCCACATCAGCTTGTCATCAGACTTTGGCAGCCAACTACCACGGTGCTGCAGTGTTACAGACAGTCCCACTAAAGCATCAACAGATCATTCCACTTAGGAAGAAACAGAGGACAAGGGGTAGAGGAAATAGCTCACACTTTGCTTTTCTTGTTCCAAAGGTGACTTCTAATCACAGCAGGTAGGATGATGTGAGCGGCACAGAGAGCAGTCTTGGGTGCTCATAACAGCTCAGGTCATAGTGTGGTCACAGTTGCCCCTTAGTACTGGGCAGGATGGGTGGTTAAATGAATTGATGATTGTAGTTTGCTTTGAAAATACACATTGCTGAATAAATGCCGCGAATCACTGTTCAATATTCTCAGGAGATGAACTTGCCTACAAATAGCAAGTCTCCGAAAGAAGGACTGTGTTTAGAGACATTTAGGAGCTTTCTGTTTTACACGGCAGATGAAATTTTTAGCTAGATTTATTCTAAAACCATCATAATGCCTAAGGGTAATCTTTTTTAAATGCCATTATAACAAAATAAATCTGAAATTGCTCAAAATGCCACTTACAGGAAACATGAAGAAAAAATGCATTAAACTAAAACAGCTTTGCTATCTCACTTAAAAATGTATTATAAGACAAAGAAAGCTTCCCACAGGGGCCGTGACTGTGATAGCTGAGAGAAAGTAAGAAGAAACAAATTAAAAGCTATCTAAACCACATAAACACATGAAGAGGGCTCTTTTCACAAGATGGGGGAGAAACTACTAGAAGAAATTCACAGGGAATTCAAATACTCAATCATTCTTTACTGTAGATTGTTCTCAGTAATGTTTAGAAATCTCCCCTGATCCCTTACAACAATTACAGGGAATTAAAAGAATATGAAATTCCTCATAAAAAGTGGAAATAACAGTGATAATGTCTTATGTAGCTATAATGCTCTTTAGTTTGTACAGGAAATTCAATTATCTAAGTTAACACCCAAAGCACCCTAAAGTAGATAGAACAGGTATTATCTTTTCTCAAAAGAAATTTAATCACTTGAGGCTATAGCAGACTACATGACCTGAAAGGCTAGGAACCTAGAGTTAGAAATCATCAGAGTTCAAGGCAAGAAGATTTATAGGCATCTACACTAGTAATCCAATGACATTGTTTTTAAACACACACACACACACTTACACATACATACCTATTAAATTGTTATTTCAAAAACATATAAAGTTTTATGACAGACTTGAAAGGCATGATCAAAACATAAATATTTTTGACACTAAAATATAATTAATATTTATACTAATTTTGAAATGAAAGAAAATTCATTTTTAGGAAAAGGAATTTTCCCCAAGAAAACAGAGAAAGAGCAAATTTGGTCTGGTCATGCTCTAGGATGCTCATATCTTAAGCTGGTTACGCTGTAGGTTGCTCATAGTCTGGGCTGTTCATGCAAATGCTCATTGCCTGGGCTGGTCATGCTGCAGGATGCTGATAGTTTGGGCTGGTCATGCTCTAGGATGCTCATAGTTTGGGCTGGTCATTCTGTAGGATGCTCATAGTTTGAGATGATCATGCTGTAGGATACTCATAGTATAGGCTGGTCATGCTATAGAATGCTCATAGTCTGGGATGGTCATGCTGCAGGATGCTCATAGTTTGGGCTGGTCATGCTCTAGGATGCTCATAGTTTGGGCTGGTCATGCTCTAGGATGCTCATAGTTTGGGCTGGTCATGCTCTAGGATGCTCATAGTTTGGGCTGGTCATGCCTAGGATGCTCACCCTGCACTTGTAAGTAGTCAGTTTGAAAAGGTTATGATTGAACTATGCTCTTAGGGGCTTAGTTGGGGCCATTCTTTTTATTATCTTTTCTATTTTCAATCTATATTCAAACACCCTAAACTCCCCATATTCTCTAGCAAGAAGTCAGTCTTATGAACCCTATAGCCTCCAAAACTCATGCTTCCTCACATCCATGCTTCTAGAAATGCAGCACACACCACATGGTAAGAGTAGTTCACAATGAGATAGAAATTCCTCGGACTACAAATAATAGACCATATCTCTCTGGAGTGACATCTTTAAATGCCACCTCCCACCATGCAGTAGAGCAAAGTTTGTCAAACTATTTTCAAGTGTAAACAGAAGTAGTATTACTCATTGTACTATTGATCATGGGATCCCACTTCGTCCCACACCAGGCTCCTAGACACAGACGCACTTCTATCTGCTGTGCGAGGCTTCATTGGAAACCCTATGACAACTGGTGTGATCAACATGCAAACCAAGGACACTTTTTCTTTGGTTTGAATTATCAGTTAAAAATAAAAAGAAAGAAAAGACCATGCGAACATATGCCTAAAATAACACACCATGTTGGGTCCCGCTTGCTCACTGTTTCCCCTTCAGGAGCCATGAATTTTACTGCCTTTGTAGATACAAATCACACTCTCCTCCTCGCCAGAATGACATGAATTCAGGTGTGAATCTTTCCCATCTGTCTTAAGGTCATGATTGGATTCTCACAACCAGTAACTGACTTACACTTTGGAGGTGAGTAGCAACCTCAATGCAAAGGAGCCCTCGTGATCTCGAAATAAATTGGTCATTAATATGAACCTCTAGAGCCATGGATCGCTCTGTGTGCAAAACAGATGTCTTGATGACAATGTTAGATTGTTCTTGCTGGAACACAATCCCTGAGATAAACAGCTGAATGGAGGCAGGTGAATCTTCGGAGATTTCTATCCCGTGGTCTACTAGATCCATTGCTTTTAGGCCTGCGGCCAGCAAAAACCTCACAGCAGAAGGAAGTTATTAATCAGATGGCAGCCATGGAGGGACAGAGGGAGATAGATACAGTTGGGACAGGGAGGGGGAGAGAAAGAAAAGAAGTCCCAGAGAGACCACTACGTGCACTTCTCACTGTCTCGATAACAGCAACGAATTACGAATTAAGAAATGGGTAAAGCATTGATTAGTTCTAAGCCATCACGATCACAGTCAGCTTCCCTCAAATCTGACCTCTGAACACCACAATGACCATCAAGCCTTCAATAAGAAGCCTCAGTGTGGTTGTTTTATCTTCAGCCTAGAACAGTGCCATTGCTTAGGGAGTTAAGGAGAGGTGCAGATACAAGGATAGCGTACTGCAGGATTCTCAGCTAGTAGTTGAAAGTCTGCTGTTGCTGACGGCCTGTAGAGTGGAAAACAACAAAGGGAAATCAAGCATGCCCCACTCAGCTGGCGGTGTCCTGCTGTCCGCTTTGTTAGGACTGCAAGTAGGTGCCTGTGCATCCAGGGGTGCTTGGGATTTTGACTCAGAACCTCATACTTGTATAGCAAGCACTTTCCAAGCTTTAAGCCATCTCACCATTGAGAGCCTTAAGATAATCAATGTGAGGGGGCTTTTTCAACATTAGCAAAATCAAACGTAAGAGGAAGAAGAGGACATTTTTTGAGGAAATTCTTGTGATAAGAAACAAATATAGATCAGAAGAATAATGTAGGGAATTTATTTCCCCACAGCTAATTCTTCCACCTGCCTAAAATCTCACCCTGTGTGAGAATTTCTTTGCTTTGTCTGGCTTGGCTTCCTTCCCTTTGCTTTTTCTAAAATCATATCTTAAAAGTAGGGGTGGGAGATGAGCCAGCTAGTGCAGCACTTGCCATGTATGCATGAGGCTGTGAGTTCAGATCCCAGCTCTGGCATCAGCACACTTATGAGATATAAGGACTCCTGGAGACTGCAGGTCCTGCAGTCTTGCTAAACTGGTGAGCTCCTGATGAGACAACTTGCTCAGAAGATAAGGGGGGAAGGAGTGAGGGGGAAGAGATAGAGAAACAGATGCCAGCCTCTGGATCCCACACATACTTGTGAACCTGCAATCACATGCACATGTGTACACATCTATCAGACATACATGCGTGCACAGGCATGCATATGCTTGCCCCACATGCACATGTACACACACATACGCATTCACAATACTTTTAGGTATTATAGATGTAATGAGCTGATTTTTTTTCTGACAAATGTGCTTATTTTAGCCAACTTTCTAAACAATAAATTTAGGCATGAAGTTTGATATGTCAAAACTCAATCCATAACATGTTTATTTTGCAAAACCCAAATAACAGGTCTGAAAGGGTCGTGGAGTTGAACAACTTTCAGTATCTCATGAGAGTTTAGACTTATTTCTTTGGAATTTAGGCAACAAGTACATTCATTTGTAAAAATATCTCACTTCAAACAGTTGTCACTTGGGGGTTCAGAAAATTATGGCTACAATCAATAGTTTGCTAGGACTCAGGACTCAAAGAGCCATTAAAATCACAGAGAAAGCATGCAGATGGAATCTGTCAAAGGGTTTTGGTTGTGTGGAGTCTGGGGAGTTTCGAATCCAGAACTTCCATTATTTTTGTCTCCATGCTGAGCTGGAAGTCTTAATTTCATGACACCAATGTCCTGAAACTTGCTCCATAGCTTAAGGTTCAGAGGTTGCACTGGAGTATTGAAAGGTAGCATGGCTGCTTGATGGTGTATACCTGGTGGATGTCAGTATCCAGGCTGACTGATACCAACGCTCAAAGCCCACATCCTCTATACAATAAAATAAAATTTAGAATTATTGTTTCAGATAGTCTATGATGGCCTCCCCCTTGTTGTCTTCCTATCTTAGCCTCTGCAGTGCTAGGATTCCAGGCATGTTTTATAATATTGGGTAAAATGCATAAACTACTTTAGAGCAATCATTTTTGGTAACTTCTTGGTTTTATAACAAAATATTAATGTTAAATATTAACAAGTACCATTTTAACAAACTATATTATAGTATGAAGTTGCACAAATAATAAAAACTCAGAGAAAGAAATTGGAGTTCAACTGGAAACCAGAAAAGCAAAGCAGCCAAGCCACTAGCTTTACCATAGCTGGACAACTGCAAACTAATCAGACTAAGTCTCTCTCGCCTCCTGTTTTATATTCCTTCTAGTGCTGGGATTAAAGGTATGACTCCCTAGTACTGGGATTAAAAGTATGAGCCACCAACACCTGGATTTGTTTCCGCATTGATCTTGTGTACCTAAGGGTGGCCTTGAGCTCACGGAGACCATCTGTCTCTGTCTCCCAAATCCTGGGACTAAAGGTGTACGTCACCATTGCTTGACCTTTAGTGGCTTTACTTTCTCTCTGGCCTTCAGGCAAGATTTAGCTATCAAAATACAAGTAATATACCACTACAGTATGATATAAAATGGCAAACTTCATTTATTTGCCTGTATTGTCTATGTGTGTAGGGTGAATGTGAAAGGCGAAAGTGTATGTGGCACAGGTATGTTATGTGCATAACCATCTGAGTGTAGAGATCAGAGGAGGACCTTGGATGTCTTCCTCTGGACATGTTGCCTTTAGATTGGGAGTTTCACTGAACTAAAACATCAAGCCAGCCATTCGCCTAGGCTGGCTGGCCAATGAGAGTGCAGGGTTCTTCTGTCTCTGACCCCCAAATACAAGGGTCTCTAGCATGAGAAGCCCTGCTTGACATTTAACATGGATGCTATGGATTCAAAATCAGGTTCTAAAACTTGCAAAACAAATACTCTTATTCACTGAGTCATATCCAAAGAACTATTTATGCATGCAATGTGATATACTTAATTAAGTTCTAAAGGAAAAAATGTTATTCAATAGGAAATAGTGAATTCAGCATAGGTATGATTTGGATATTATTTCTCTTGTAACTTGCATGGAAAAGAAGCTGCTGTATGAAGAGAGAAAGACTCATGTCCTTTGTCGGTATCCAACCTCTCAGTGAACTGGTCTAGACAGATATAGAGAA
Organism: Bramus lutescens; assembly: GCA_001685075.1. Lineage (NCBI taxonomy): Eukaryota > Metazoa > Chordata > Mammalia > Rodentia > Cricetidae > Bramus > Bramus lutescens. Next base: position 306,905 of record LOEQ01000656.1, on the reverse strand, counting down.
TAATGGAACTATCTGGGACGATGCCTTCTAGTCTCCCACACCAGATATTTGAAAACCACAAACAGGGCTACCCTTTCTAGCTTTACTCAGTGGGCCAAGAGACTTGTGGAAACATGCAGTTTAACCCACACACAGGGGCCCTAAATGTCACTCTGAAAGCATAAAAAGTCCGTGATCAGACTTTAACACTGTGTGGCTCTGAGGCTTTTCAATGAGGAGGAGGAGATCGTGATGCGACGAGATTCGGCTTTCTCATGGCTCCCTGTGAAGACAGAGAGTAATGTGCGATAGTAAGAGGCAACCAGACAGCCGGTGATGATCATATGGATGGTCAGCAAACAAGTGTGCTCCCAATCTAGAAACGTGCAGAGCAAACGGACCTCCTGTGCTGGGAGCCTCCAATTGCACTAAATAATAGCTCTGCAGAAAATCTAAGTCAGAATGGTCTAGGTCAGGCTGCTGGCTCATGCCCTCCCTCTGTGATAGCTCCAGGCAATTTCACCATCCAGCTGTTCTGTTTTTCAAAACTAAAGTAATTGGAATTGAGCTACAGTGCTTTTCTAAAACCCTAGCAATTAACAGCACGTTCTCCCAAATTGCACTGCAATGGGAAAATGTCCATCAATCAACCCAGGGAAATAACACATTTTCTCACCAGATGTGAGATTTAATATCTTCATAACTCTCTGGATTTACCACTTACGAATTGTCAGGCCTGCCTCAAGCTCTGCGAATTAATGGACTACATCCCTGCTACGCAAGGATGGTTTACAGTTGTAAAATATCCCTCCCTCTTTGAGATGTATGTACCAAAACATTCTCTAAGATATAATCATAAAATGCACTAGATGGGAAAATTCCATCTGTGTATACGGGACTATGCATCCTCGTTGCCTAGATGAACTCGGTTCTCCTCTGAGTCTCAGCACAGCACATTCCTGTAGCAGGAATTGCCATCTTCTCAGTGCCCATAAACAAGAAGCTACAGTGTGTAGAAGTAACCATGGAAGGCTTCTACCTGATCATGTCCTCTATGATTTTCTAGACAGGAACTAAAACTATTCTGCTTCTAATTATAATACATATGTAAATTTCATTGCTCACCTTCCACTAAGACAAGAATTCAAAGAACATACTTTTGTTTTCTTTCACTGGTTGTCAGAGAGACTCATTCTCATCTTAGTCTCCACTCCCACCTCAAACAGATAAGCTGTAACTACAATTAAACTTCCTCCTCAGAGCACAGAAAAGCATCTACCAGTGCCAAGTCCCCAAATGTTGTAGATTTGGAAATATATTCTTGCTTCTGCACACAGGGAGGGAGTGGTGCACCAACGAAGGTCAGCTCCACAGAGTTCTGATGGACTTAATTCACCTGACAAACGAATCTCCACCTACTTTGCCCCAATGCTTGTGCAATGAGATGCATATGGTGCCACAGCAACAAAGAGAAGCCTGAGGACATGGCAAGGAGATCTGGGCATGGGGTCTGTGGTGTCACGAAGAAATGTTTCCCCAGAGGAGACTAGGTTTGAGATTATCTTTGCTCCACAAGTGAAATGTTTGCATGCATTAGGACCATCCAAATGACTACATAGTTTTGTTTTTGTCTTCTGGAAAGCCAAAAAACATCAACATTACAAGGAAACTTAAAGGCCACTTAGTTCATCCTCCAATTTCATAAATTTGCAGACAGGTAACAAACATCATGCTATGGCACCAGCTGATAAAATTCGATCTGAGTAACGTTATGAAAAGCCCACCACCACTCTCATTCCGCGTCCATTTCTCATTTCCAATATTCTTCAGCTTTGGAAGGATGACACTACGAAGTGGGGGTGGGTCACAAGAGGACCCCTCTGTTGCCTCCTGCATGGCTTTGTGACTGATCTAATAGGGATGATGCTAGGGAATGAAGGTGTAACAAACATTCCCATGGAAAATCTGGAACCAGGTAGGTTCTGCACTCTGGTAGAGATACACCACCAGTATAGAAGCTCACAGTGTGTCATACTCAGCTGAATGAGGAGGCAGGTCTATTATGTACTGCTGAATGAGCAGGTGGGTTAGCCTTGGAGGGGCTCTCCATTGGGAAAGCAATCTCAGATTGTAATAATCCTAAAGGTGGAAGCTGTGGCTGATATTTTCTGTGTGTACCATCAACTTCTGCACTCTGACCAGAGGAAGGCTTTATAATTCCCCTGAGCCTAACCTAGGGAAGGCCTTGCCATTCCCATAGGTCTGAGACACTGGGGTCCTTGATATGGTAGTGGTCATGTCAACAATACACAATCACTCAGGACTTTACCCATTCCCCACAGATAAGGAGATCACCTTGTCCACATAATAAAGTAATTCTATACATTTCTATGTGATGTTACAAAGAAGATCAAAGTGACACCATAATAATTACATTTTAAGAAAAATTCAGAACCCATAAAAACAAACCAATGAAACATAATGTAGATGCTAAAATAAATGCAATCTATATATAAGTCCTCTCAACAATAGAAAACCAAATTCCTACTTAATAACTAGTATTGGCCAACATACTATCAGTATAAAAATTACCATAGATCAAATTTTCACTCCACACTGTGTGGAATTTCATTATGGCAGGAGTTAATCATTTTATTAAAAAATATCCAGTTGTGGGAAGAGACAGATTCCTGATACTAAAGAAATGGAGGGCATGAGGATCTCATCAGGGGCAAGATTGATAAGCAGATACATGAAAAATTAAAGCATAGATACCTGAACACATGAAGTAAGAAATCAATAGAATAAAACTATGAAGTAAATACACATGTGTGTACATGTGTGAGGGTGTGTGTCTATATGTATATTTACAACATATACACATTAATTCTAAGTATGTCTAATGAAATCTACTTACTTCTAAATTAATTTCTTTGTTATTCTAATTATACTTTAGGGACTTTATTTCAAGGAATACTACATTGGTTTCCTCAACTCTACTTCTCCTAAACTCTGCCTTTCAAAACATGGACTAGTCACTCAAGCTGTAGTAAGACAGCTTGTAATGTCTATAAATACTGGTCTATGAAAACCTAGCTAAATGAAAGCAAAGCTTTCCTGTAGCTACAGTAAGTGAAAGCAGCTACAGGTGTAGTCAGCATGGTGTGGAAACTGCGCATGTGAACAACGCCAAGTCCACTGCGTCTGGAGCCAGGCTCTACAGACTCTGATTAGAAGTGAGGAATGGCATTATTCAGGATGTAATCATATCTCTCAAATTGTGGTGTTTGCAATCATAGTAGAAATTGCTAGGAGGAGATACCTGTGCAGCTTTATACTGTTCTTTTGTGTGTTTGTCCCAGAAAAATTTAAAAAGTTAGTATGGACTATGTAATTCTTAAAGGCAACAGTCCATATAGAATAGAACCACTCTCTAGATTCTTTGATTACTTTTAGGTTCCAAAGATCAGGGTTTCTTCTCCTTATCAAATCAAATCTCAGTCAAGTTGATTGAAAATACATTTTCTTAACTTTTTTTTTAAACTTGGAAAGGTAGAGGAACTGTACACGTTCATATAAAATTAGTCCAATTTTAATATCTACATCCCAACAAGCCAGTGAGAAGAAGTTAAAGACACAGGCTTTGGACAGGCTGTACCGGGATAAATTCTTCCTTCAAATAGATGGCTCTTGCCCACTTCATTCTCAGTGTCTCTTTCTGCGTCCCTCTCGACTGCTTGTCCTCTCTCCTTTCTCTTTTCCTCCTCCCTCTTTCCTACCACCTCTCTCTCCTTGTCACCATGTCTTTCTCTCTCTTTACTTCTTCCTTCCTTCTCTCTTTCTCTCTCTTATATATCTTCCTTCTTTCCTTTTTTTCTGCCATCTCTCTCCTCTCTTTCTCTTCCTTCCTTTCTCTCTCCCCCTTTTCTCCTCTCTCTCTCTCTCTCTCTCTCTCTCTCTCTCTCTCTCTCTCTCTCCAGTGTTGGGAATGAACCCAGGGAACGCAGGCCAATGCTATAGTGCCTATAATGCTGGAAGTACTCTTCCACCAGCCAACATTCCCAGCCCAGCTAAGCCACTTAACCACTGTGATTCTCAGATGTCCTACCTGTTAACAAAGACAATAGCGATTTTTGTCTCATTAGAAATGTTTTAAGTGTAGATGAACTAATAAAGGTGAACGCAAAGCTTGGTGCTGAGCCCTTATCAATGCATCCTGTCAGTATCTATGATTTTGGGCTAGTATTGTTTTGCTATGAACATTTTGGAACGTCTCAGTTCTTTTTTCTCTGCAACACCATGTTTTTTTTTTCCTTCTAAGAATCCTCCCTGGATATGTGTTTCTTCTTTCAAAGTGTAACAAGATGGTAAATATTTGGTGATATTAGCTTCCACTAGAGGGATAATTATGTAAAAATGATGCAAAACTACAGAATAATAGCCATGATTACTGTGTGGAGAATTTCTGTAACCTCAAGCAATTCCTCTCTTATAAGCTATACATGAAATCTGATTACAGTTTTCCACCCTAAATTGAGACATTGGAATTTATATTACAAACAGGGGTTCTCAACACGGATCATTATCACAGCACTCACAAATCAAATAAATTGTCATTTTACCCATACACACTCTCTATGCCTTCCAAGCATTAGGAAAATATAATTGATAACTAGCAAATAAAATATGACTCCATGCTAAAGATAGAAATCCGGAACTATAATTACAGTTATTTTTTTTTCTATAGCCACACCACCTTGAATGTTCCCCATGTCCTCTAACCTTGGAAGCTAAGAAAGAAAGATCAGTTTGGTCAGTACTTAGATTACAGTACGAGAATTATAACTGAATTCTATCTGTTCACTATTTGCCACTTAAAGCCTTATTTCAATTAACATGGTAGCCTGACATTTTGCTCTATTGTTTTAATAAATAATAAAAATTCACTTTTATTTGCTTTTAAAATTATTTGCTGCATCAACCATTTTCCCATTTAAAAAAATAATTTTAATTCCAGTTGAAGCTAGCTTCAGGCATCCAGAATACCATTGCATTTTTCCCATTGCCAGCCAAAGTGAGGAGCCAAGGCTCTTCAGATGTATGTGAGCTTCTGACCCACACAATGATGGAAGTGTCCTAGAAAGTTTTTTTAAGCAAATGTGTGTTCATTTTGATCTGAAATAATGATTACAAAACATAAAGAGGTGTTCTGGTCTTCGTTCATCTATTCTTTACTCCTTTATAACAGGCTATCGTCCATGGTAGATTCAGGAGACATTTCAGAAGCTTAGTGTGGCTCTTGCCTCATTTGAGAGATATGGTCTCACATTTAACCTTTATTTTTGTCAATTAAAAAAGAGAAGAGTGAGTACCACCTACCACCACAAAGTTAGCTCTGCCCTAAGATCTTCTTTTCTTTATTTCTCTGCTCCTTTCAAAGCCTATGAAAATATCAAGATTTTCCATGTATTTGTTCCCTTTTGTATCCATTCATGTTGTTTACTTAGTTTAAAGTATATTATTCTTCCAGTGGAGACTGAATTGTGGTTTGGGTCAACAGAGAATAATGCCTCAGAAAAAAAAATCAATACTCGACAATGCAAGAAAGAAGTATTAATGGCAGGGATGTGGCTGCCTTTCAGAATGTCAGGCAAATCACTGAAGGAGCATCATTCATCAAAGGGGCTAATAGTGATCAGTGATGTATGGATGTGACAAACTGATTTCTCAAGAACTATTATCTTGTTCAACTCTATGAGAGAAGCTGAGGCAAGTTAACCAGATTTGGCATTGCCAAACGTCATCACATGGGTCCATCAGGGTAATGCATTCAAAGCTCTATTAATCTAAGGTTCTGCTAGGGCAATGTATTCAAAGTTAATCTAAGGTTCCATAAGGGCAATGTATTCAAAGCAATGTTAATTTATTTCATATTGTGTTTCTTCAGCCTGACGTCTTCGTTAGGAAGAAGGTGGTGTTCAGTAGATTTAAAGCGAACTTCTCCAAAGTCACAATGGGTAACTGTTCCCTTATGCTGGTAAAAACACTACACACAACTGCCAGTGTGGTTATCAAACATGGCATAATAATAAGAAACTTCAGAAGCGTAAGACATTTCAGGACAACTTGCAAGACAAATAAGACTTACTTTATTACTAGGAAATTGAGTTTCAGAGAAGTTAAACCAATTACTAGAGATTGCAAAGCTAAACAATTCAGACCAGAAGCCACAACCTTCTATAACAAGAGATGTACTATCAGGGAACTTGGGGGAGTGACAGAGTCACATGTAGGCTCAAATTTGTCATGTAGTAAATGATGACCCTGAACTCCTGATGATGTTTCGCTTGCTTTGTATCTCAAGTGCTGGAATTATAGAAATGAATATAATGCCTGACTAACTCTAAAATTTTGAGACCTTATAAAGATACCTTTAGTCATAAACATAAACATTTTTTAAAAATGAAAACCTTACAAAACCAGGTCTTAAATCTTATTTTAATTATTCTGGCAATATTGCATTTTACCAAACTCCCAGCCAAGACCAGAATTATGGAAATCTGTGTATGCTCTACTGAAAGATTTATTACCACACAACATAATCTAGTTCTGTGTCAGACAAAACTTTCCTCCACTTGTAAATACCTAGGCTTGGCAAACTCCTCAGCAGTAAATGCTCCATAATATACTATACATACAACCTAAAGAATAATTTTCTAGGTTTTAAGTTCTGTAACTGATCAGGAAATGTTTTCTTTTCTCTTTTGTTTCGTTTCTGTTTTCTTAGAATAGAAACATTTCTGCAGTCTGGAGACATGGTAGTAATATTCTTGCTGAAAAAGCTGGAAGACCTGCATTCATGTACTTAGCATGCAAGTAAAAATCCAGGTGTGGTAGTGAGTACCTGGAACCCAGTGCTGGGGTGGGAGTGCAAACAGGAAACTCGTGGGAGATTTCTGTTCAGCTAGCCTAGCCAAATATGTGCGCTCAAGGTTCAGAAGGTGGATGGGCCAATGAGATGGTTTGAGAGGTATAGCTTCTTGCCACTAAGGCTGACAACCTGAATTTGATCCGCAGGATCCTCTTGATTGAGAGAACAGACTCTTGCATGTTGTCCTTTAACCTCCACATACATTCTATGAGCACACATACACAAATAAATCCTTATTTTTTTTACAGACAATAAGATAGGTCAGCAGGCCAAAGGTGCTCATAGTGAAATCCCTAAAACCTGAGTTGCATCTCTGGAACTCTAATAGGTAGAAAGAGAGAACAAAGTGTACAAAGTTGTACTGACTTCCAGAGATGGATCATGGCACACATGTCCCAAAACACAGCATATACCCACCACATAAACAATAGTAAGTAAAATGAATTTTAGAAAATAATAATTTCAAAGGCCAGAAGAATGGCTTGTCGGTAAAATAAATTCCCATATGATATAACAGAAGGAGAGAACCAGCTCCTGAATGGTGTCCTCTATCCTCCACTTTCGCCATGGAAGCTGGCAATAAATAAAATAAACTATGATAAATAAAATGTATGTCTCTCTCTCTCTGTCTCTCTCTGTGTCTCTCAAAGAAACTTTCATTTCCACTTTAATTTTAAAAAGTAGACTAAAATTTAATTAATATAAACTTAAAGGTTCTAATGCTATTGCATTTCATGGACTTACATGTGAAAATCTGTCTCTGCTAGTATCAGTGACTCCTGCCCCGTTTTGACTCTAGGTATCTATTAGATATTTATAGTGGCATTACATTTGTATTTTAATAAGTAAAGCTTACCTGAGGATCAGAAAAGTAAAGCAGCCACACTGGCCAGCCTTACAGACCAGGTAGCAATAATATACACCTTTAATCCCAGTAGCCACAATGACACACACTTTTAATCCCAGTAGCCACACTGGCTTGCCATAGAAACCAGGTGGTAGTGGTGCATGCCCTTGGTTCTGGGATGGTATATAAAAGGAATATAAAATAGAGAGAGACAGCTGTCAGTTCTAGTCTCATTCTGAGGTTTCCTGGAGGAAGGACCACCATTTTCAAACTAAGATCAAGATAAGAGCCAGTGGCTGGCTGATTTGCTTTTCTGGTCTTCAGGTTGAACCCCAATATCTGTCTCTGAGTTTTTATTAATCATGTCTCAGCTACTTTTAATAAACCACAATTTAGATTATTATTATCAGAAATATTAAAATCACAAGTATTATTCATATTGCCATGGTACCATCTGTTTTACCTCACATCAATGTAAGTTAGAAGGATCTCATTTAAAAATGCAATTCTAGGAAAACTTACCTATACCTATAAGGAATTCTCAGACCAAAATGGGAAGATCCTGTCTCCACAAATCCTCCAACTGAATGCCATGCTCCCCTGTCTCTTCCTGCCCTATATTCCTCCTTCCCTCAAGCCATAACCCTTCATATCTCTCCTCCCTAGTTTTGGGATTAAAGGTGTGTGACTCCTAAGTACTTGGATTAAAGGTGTGAGCTGCCACCACCTGGTTCTTTTTCTTCTAGACTGGATCAGTTTCATGTAGTCCAGTGTGGTCTTGAACTCACAGAGATGGGTCAGGATCTGTCTCCGGAGTGCTATGTTTAAAGATGTGTGCCACCACTGCCTGGCCTCTGTGGCTAATTAATGTGGCTAGCTCCACACTTTGATCTTCAGGCAAGCTTTGCTTGTTACAGCACAAACAACAAAGTATCCCCACACTGAACAGCCCTCAAATGACAAGAACATGAATCCCCAACCTTTGGAGAATTTTCCAATTGCTTATACTTGCTTCATTTTTGTTTTTAAATTGTTTGCTTCTGCTTCCTCCTCTGACCAGAGCAGGAACTTTTTAAATTATAGAGCAATGGCTTGACCAGTGTGGATATGTGGAATGACTGCAAGAAATCTAAGTTTCCAGACCCAGACACATGACTATTCCCACCCATGTAGAAAAACACAATGCTTACTCAACACATGCACTTGTTTCCCCGTACCCCTGCATCTTCTTAGGTAGCTCTGATAGCTACAGCATGGTCACACATGGGGTCAGATGATGGGAGTCGAGTCATCTCAGCACAAGCAGACGCACAGAGTTGCCTCAGGGAAAGAAACCCAAAGCTGAAGACAGGAATGTGCTTCCACCAACTGCCAGTGACCCTTGTGAAACCCTCTACTTTTCTATTTCTTCTTTTAAGAAGATACCAAGACTTCTTAGCCTAAATATAACAACTCTAGGCTTTCAAAATGGTGGTCATTGCAGATGAAAACGTTTAAGTATGGATAACTTGCAGAAGTCTTCCTTCTGGCTTCACACAATGTTGCAAATCAACTTCTGGAAACTTTGTCTAAGGTATAGTGGAAACCCCTGCTCTTTAACTCAACCTCCTTTGCCTTCACTCTTTCTCAAGTGGTGTTGTTTTGTCCAGGATCCAGGAAGTGGTCACTGAGAAAGTGCTAGGAGGGTCAGGGCAAGTGTTCTTAGACATCAGAAAAGAAGACAGAGCAGGTACCCTCAACAGAAGTCCAAAGCACCATGTCTTCCTGCAACCATGTGCAGCTTCAAAAGGAATCATTTCAACTTAAGAGTTTAGCTGGCTGCTCTGTAGTGAAGTGAATTATTCCAGCTGCTCCGTTTTTGAAGTTACTCTATCAGAATTTTAAATCCTTTCCATACATCCCCTAAGGGTGCATGAGCTGAACCAAGCCTCCTTTCTGTTTTATGATGTCTAGGCTGACGGGAGTTCACAGCAAAAATAACTTCCGAACATCAATCAAGCCAGGTCTGTCTGCTCTCTTATTCAACACCCTTCCTTTTCATTGTGATAATACACTCTTTGTCACATTTAAAGCATGACATCCAATACGAATCATTCGTTTAGGAAAAACTTCATGTGAAAGGCAAACCTTATCAAGGGCAGAAAAATTAATAGAGACCATGAAGGAAAGAATGAAAGAGGATAGTATAGGCTCAGCAGAACAGGCTTTCGTTGTACTTAAGGAAATAAAACACAATCTCGTGATGTGTTCTCTTAGTTTATGCACAAGCCCTGAGAGCACCTTTACCCAGCATGGAGGTGGGCCAAGAGAGCATTCTCAAAGTGCTTTGCTTGCATGAAGATGAAAAAGGCTAAGGAGTTCATAAATCTCAAGAATTTTCTAGGTGTTTCATAAAATTCCTTGACCTTGCTTTGGCACCAACTTAAGAAAGAAGTTGTTATTTCTAGAAACAAAATGTTTATCCAACTGTAGGCTGCAACCCATTGATGAGATGTGGAATTAATTTCAATGCCTTTGCTCATAAAATAGGAAAACAAACAATAACAACGAGCAGAAAAATCTTGGAGGAAATTGTATATAAGAAAGGGAAAGTCTCTTTCATCATTCAGTTATGAATATGTGTGTGCTTCACAGCTGTGTAATTGCATTGCTTTGTATTTACCAGACTGAAATGTTTGAAAACTGTGCCATACATGGACATCACCATAAAAGCATGTAACAAGGCAGAGATTGGTGACAAAGCAGTTCCCACAACTTGTCTCCTCAGTTTCAGAAGACCATGGCTAGCAAAGATGCTTCGAGTGTCTTTCATAGAAATGTCATTACAAAGCTTGCATGAAAGTGATTCAAGAAAATGAGCAAAACACAGCAGGTGTTTTCAGAAACAAAATAGACAAGAATCATGACACCTCATTTTTATTTTAGGCAACAAATCTCTAGTTGTTAAAAGTAGAAATCAGCATTGTCAATGAATTTAATTAAGGTCATGTTCAATATATGGGAAAGGGGGCATAGCAGAAACACCATCTTTTGAAAGCTGTGAGGAAGCTTCTAATCTCTGGCTTCTGAAGACTAGTTAGGGGCTTCTATAACATCAAAGATTCATCAATCATCAGAAAAGGAGTCAGTCAGCCAGCAATCATCAGACCAGCTGTGTTTCCCACTGTGTACCGGTTCCTAAGCATTCTAATTTCTAACAAAGTATTTGGCCTAATAATAATGATGGTGCCGAAATAAGATCATCAATGAGATTAATATTGGGTACATATACTGAATAGTTATTATGCATCTCAGTCAAACAAATATGTATCATTTAAATTTTAGAACAATATTACAAGATATTATCTACCCTCCATGTTATAAGAAAACTGAGGGTCAGACAGACTTAATAATTAATGGGACTGTTTCAAGGTTTAAATGCAAAGCAATCATGACTTCGTTACATCTCAGGATAGTGATTAATAGGTTTGGACTTTTATATTCTATATATCAGTATCCCAGACACCATTAAGAGGGAAGAAGAGAGTGCAGGAGGAAAGAAGTAGATGGATGAATAGAGCCAAAATTAGTTTTAGGAAATGCTAAAATATGAGGTTATGTACTCTTGCAAATAGCATTGAAAATGTGCATATAGTAATTGCTATCATCCCACATATATATGGAACTTGTTAAATGACAATAAACTACTCTGACTGTAAGATATTAAAATATTTATTTATAGGTATCTGTGAAAGGAGAAAGCAGACAATAATAATCAAAGGGAGAGGATGGCTAAAGTGGAAACGGAAACCTAGTTAAGTCACTTCACAGCTGAGAGGTAGCTAAGGTACCCAGCTCCTTTGCCATACTTGGCCTGGGCATCCATGCATCCTGAAAAAGCACTAATAGGGTTGGTCTTCCTCTGACATGCTTTAACACTTGGAAACTGTGGTGGAGAGAGGACAGCTCAGGTGAAAGGTACTGTACAGTTATGTTCACAGGCCAGCTCTGCAGATGCCTGCTCATATGATTTCCGAAGAAGCAACTGAGTCTAGACTACAAATGAATGAAGCCTAGACCATTGTTTTCCAGTCATCTCCTATACATTGGTCAATTTCCATCTATGAAGTTATGTTCCTATTCCTCTTTAACCCTAAGTCCTCATCTTTCTGGCTTGTCAATCCACATAGCTCCTGTTGCACTTTTCTTAAAATTTTAAATATTATTTCCCCCAAAATAGTCATGTTTTCACAACAAATGTGACCAACTCATCATTAAAAAATATGATACCCTTTTCTAAAATAAATGAGCTATAAATAAAACTCAATTATTCATCCTAATTATTGCCAGAAGTCATGAAAAACCCCATGTGGAGAAATCTAAGTTAGTGGTTTCAGAAAGAGAGGGCTACACGGCATTAAGGAAACACAGCTTGGTTTAACGAATGGTCCAGATTGTTCACTGGGACTACACCCCATGGTGTGTGGAAGAAACTAAATTAAAAATGGACAAGAACTCTGAGAGTAAAACCCTTAGGCTCACAGAGAAAATACAGAGACACCTCTTCATGACTGTGAACTAGGCCCTGGTTCCCTGGCCCCAATGACAAAAGACCAAAAGTACTTGTTCTTTTCAAAGCAGAAACAGAACAAAACTCAGTAAAAAAAAATGATCCATTGTGTTCTGAGGGAAAAGACATCCTATAGAGTTGGAATAAAGAATTTAAATTTATAGATTTGATGAGCTCAATGTCCAGAATATATAAATAAAACTTAAAGCTCAACAATAAAGAAAGAAATATTTCAACTGTAACTGGGCAAAGGATTTGAGTGGAAATTTTTCCATTAGAGAAAATGTCATGGAGAAGGCTAAGTGAAAACTACAAAGAGATATTGTCTTAAATCAGCTATGATCAGTCTGAGTTTGCTTGGGTTCATTGAAGCAACCAAGGGGCTAGGTAGATGGCTCAAATGTTAAAATGTTTGATATATAAGCATAAGGGCCTGAGTGTATGTCCCTGGCACCACCTCGGGTGTGTTAGCATAGAGAACCACCCCCAAAGGGGAGGCAGAAACAGCCAGACCCTATGCCACACTGCCAAGCTGTGCCTGGTTGAATTGGTGATCCAGGAACTCATCAAGAAAGCCTGTAGCTGGCTGACCACTGAGTCTGGTTGGTGTGTTCAGGGTTCATTGAGAAATCTTTGTTTGAAACTAACATAAAGAGCTATACAAAGAGCTAGCCAGTCTTTGCCTCTGGCCTCCACACATGTGTCAGCACCTGGACAAATGTATACACAAGAGAGCATTTACACACATACAGTACGTACTGCATACATACAATATACAATTCATATGTTGAGATTATATTTATATTTATATACTAATTATCATTTTAAGCATTTTTGCAACAAAAAAGACTTCTTTGAAAGTCTGCATCACATTCCCTTAAGTACATTTCTCACTGCTAAAGTATATTTGGCTTCTTCCTTACAGAAAGTCAGTGCTCATAAAGAATGGTATCAAAGTCATAGGTGCATGGCCTTTCTGCAGAATCTCATAGATTTTAGCAAGTCTCTGATGATTCTGAAACGGGCAAAAACTGGAAATTTTAAAATGTCCAGGATGTAGGAATATGTCTGTGTATATTCTCTAACTTGAAACTTTGCTCTTGATGGAAGTTGTTTCTGGATTCAGCAGACTGGTCCTTTCCCTTCTTCCCTTAAATAATCCACCACTACTGAATAATGTATGAATCATTTTATTTACTTGTCTTGTATAAAAATATACCCTATTATATTGGCATCGAGTCATACATGTATGATTGAGAGCAATGCATTTGTTTTAGTTGCTTAACAATTGCTTCTAATAAATGAAAACACTATTATCCTACAGATAAAAGTATGTCTTCCCTTCAATCAAAAGTTCATGCAAAAAATGCATATTTAATATCATCCACAGGAGAATTATTAGGAAAATTTCTAATGTAATGAACTTTTTCCAAGTCTTATCTTCAAATCCACATTCTAAGAAAGCTAAGTCATAATTGCCATCAATGCTAAGACCATCATCTCTTTGAGAGAACTTCAGTCTAACAGCAGATACTTTACAACTTTATGTAACAGTGAAAAAGACCAATGAAGTTATGTACACAGAAAAGTTGAGAAGCTACATTTTACTGGTGGCCAAAGTAACAAGAGCAAATAAGTTTAAACCTATGCTGAGATCTCGGTTGCACCACCTATGTGGTTAACACAACACTTCTGTAGTATTCAGGTTACTCAAAAACCAAGAACAAGGTTTGAAATAAGAAAATAGGAGTACTAGATGTAGTCTTGTCCAAATTATACCATCACCTTGACAATGCAACTCAGTTTATTTTTATTTCTCTTCTACAATACGTACATAGACTTGCATCAATCAGTTGGGGTGACTGTAGTTGCAGTGTTCACACTGGTGTGACAAAGCAAGAAGGAAAGATGTTCGGTCTTATTTCTTTCACAGAGTGTGATGTAGCATTCAATAATCAGAAGAGAGAGAATGCTAATTCAGGGATAGTGGAAGAAGCAAAGTGACTATAAACTGAAAACCTGAAGTCTATAATCAGTTTGACCCCAACTTTCCATCAGAAATCTCTGAATGTGCCTTTCCCCTCACATAGCATAGGCTGCTGATAATCATGTTCTCATAAATTTACTAAGAATATTCAATTCTATTGGTTACATGAAAACAATAGGAACAAATGTTTAAATGGCATAATAGGTATGTGAGACAAATAAGAAAAATATATCTTCATGTTTTACCTTATTACTTGTTAATATAGTTTCGTTAAGTGAGAGCAAAGAATTCTATCTGCTTCATTACATATTCCAATCACCTACAATGGGTGGACTAGCGTAGGCACTCAATATTGTAGGTCTAATTAATGAGTTCTTATGTAACCTCTATACTGAGTTATATATGTTCTCTTGACTTAACATAAAACAAATGTATACAGTCGATACAAAAATATTTTTTTAATTTTGTGGATTGCTTTATTAAACAATTACCTAAAGCAACCAAAAGTCAACTTTTCAGTAAAGAAATGGGCAAGTCAATGGCAGGCATAAATTACTTCTAAACAAAAACCAGTTACACCAAAAAGAAAGGAGACTGAGATCATTTCTAGTGATTTATCCTGATTTATTTGATACAGTGGACTGTGGACTTTAAACCAACATGCATGGACTGACAAACTCTGGAGAAAACTGGAATCTCCGTACCTGTATTCCATATCTTGGCAAATGTGCATGATTTTCTGAGCACCTACTATAGTCACACAGGAGAGGTGCAGTTGGGGTCACCAAACTTTTCAAAAAGGATTTTCCCCAACAGAAGATTTTGGCGAAAGAACTATAAAAGTACACAGAGTTCTTCAGAAAGAGAGACATCTGTTTTGAAAACAATATTTGTAAATGTGTTAGTAAGCATACCCATATACCAATATTTAAAAGGAGGTCTTCAAGTTATAACTTACAAAATTGTGTGTGGTAGATAATTCATTTCCACTGTATAAAGTTGACTTGCATACCTCCCAGCAAAGCAGTGGAACCAGATTTGAAGTGCATAAGTGCATAAGTGTGTGTGTGTGTGTGTGTGTGTGTGTGTGTGTGTGTG
>LOEQ01000656.1:274960-291505 GCA_001685075.1 Bramus lutescens | reverse complement strand
GTGCGTGTATGCGTGCGTCTGTATATTTGTCTGTCTATGTGTGTAGGCCATAGGCTATCCCTGACTGTCCTCCTCAGTTACTGTCCTATACCTTACTGTTTTTGAGACAATTTCTCCTCCTAGCAGGGATCTTGTCAAGCAGTCTGGGTTCAGAGATCTGCTGTCTTTGCCTCACTAGTGCGGGGACTGTGAGCATGCACCTCATTTCTAGTTTGTTCACCCTTATCACAATTTGTCTGGGTTTTTTTGGTTGTTATTTTCATGTTTGTATGTTTTCTAAACAGAAAAAGGAAGAAAGGGTGGGAGTGGAGTTGGGTGAGTTAGGAGGTGGCCAAGGTGGGCAATATCTGGAAGGAAAAATCATAACTTCAAGGCAAGCACATTTCTGTGAGCCCCTTTCAAAGCCATGAATCTCATTGTTTCGTACTAATAATTTTGTGATACTTTTTACTAGATATCCATTGCATTGTTCGGATTTGAGGCTCTATGAATTCTGAAACTTTCAAAACATACTTATTTCTTTGGAAGTAAGTAATTAGTATATAATTTCAAACTGCTGTTTAAACCTAACCCTGACTGGCCTAGTTTTTACCCTCCTTTAAATACAGGCAGCCAAGATACTACCATGAACTACCATTAGCTCTCCTGGATTCTGTTGTCTCCTTAGATGTGGTGGTGGTTTGAAAGATATTGGCCCTCAAAGGGAATCACAGTATTAGGAGGTTTGGCCTTGTTGAAGTACATATGGCCTTGTTGAAGGAAGTTTGTCACTGCGGAGGTGAGCCTTGAAGTCTCATATATGCTCATACCATACTAGGCAAGACAGTTCACACTTTCTGTTGCCTTTGGATCAAGATGTAAGGACTCTCAATACCAGCACCATGTCTGTCTGTATGTTGTCTTGCTTCCTACAATGATGATATGGCCTAAACCTCTGAAGTGTAAGCCAGCCCCAATTAAATGTTTTTCTTTATAAGCATTGCCATGACCATGGTGTTTCTTCACAGCAATAGAAACTCTAACTAAGAGGGAAGTCATCTTTTGGACTTCTATTCCTCCCCCGCCCACTGACTAGCCCCATTGGATGGACTGCATGAATCACCAGCTAAGAGTAACCTGGCCACTCTATCTTTTTAGGTCATAGCACCACTGTTGGCCTGGGGTCATTTGGAGGACACTTGCAGCAAAATATCACTTCTTGGTCTTTGCCAGAATCTAGAATATGAATGAGCATTCCCGACAATAATGTGGTTTTGCGACCTCCAATCTAGCCCCTTATTTTCTTATCCCCTATAATACAAATAACTATAATTTCTTGTCTTATAAGTAATTTTCTTTTACTATCTACCTGGAATCAAAAACATCTCTATCTCTCTTCCCTGGGAAGGAAGCTTAATTATCTCGGTGCCATTACTGTTTCTGAAAGAAACTTCTACTTCAAATTTATTACCCCAGCCCTTCACTTATCTCATAAATGCCATTTTGAGAGAGGACTGGTTCTTACTATTCTTACAGAATTTAAAGTTTATCTCTGGAGAGAGGAGTATGTTTTTCAGTATGATCCTCCAAGAAGGAGAAAAAAAATAAGACCTCATCACCTAAATTATTCCATTACATCAAAGGCTGACAGTTCAATTCTCTGCAGAGGGATGTAAGGTCAAGCTACACAAGGCAAAGTCGTGGATTTCAGCATAACATAATTTGGTGAGGATGGAGGAAGGAAATGTAACAGATCATTCTAGCAGCTTCCATGAGGATAAACAAGTTTCCCTGCAGGTGCTTTGAAGTGTGTGTGTGTGTGTGTGTGTGTTTGTGTGTGTTTGTTCATGCCTTCAAGGACACAATTGGCTGTTAGATGACACTGCCATTTATTTTGGAACTAAAAGCAGTAACTACATGGTATTTAACTTAAGAACTGGATCCAAGACAGATAAGAGCAAAAATTAACATGGGTAACTGAATAAATACACTCTTCTGAAAGCAAAGAAATGTCAAACTCACAGAAAGAGTGATATGGGATTTCCTTCTGTATGCTGTGAGTAACATGTTGTTGGGCTTTCTGTCCTGCCCAGTTCCTGCAGCCATTTAGCACCAAAGAAAATCACACAGTAATTCTGCATTAGTTATAACTGATAGGCCCATTATCTCAGGCTTTTCATTAACTCTTTTAACTTATAGTAACCCATTGTTCTTATCTATGTTAGCCACATGGCTCCGTACCTTTTTCAGCGGGGCAGATCACATCCTGCTTCTTCAGTGGTCTGGGCAGGAATGCGGAGGGAGTTTTCTTCTTCCCAGAATACTCCTGTTCTCATCGCCCTGCCTCTACTTTCTATCTGGTTGACCCGCCTATACTTCCTGCCTGGCCAATCAGCATTTATTTAAAACATGATTGACAGAATACAGACAATTCTCCCACCGCACCAGATGTGATCTTTCAACTTTCACCCCCCTCCGCTGCACTATCTGACTCCAGGTTTTTCTTATTAAGATCAATTAGAATACATGCTGCAAATGCTTTTCATGTTTCTCTCTTCAAAATCATCCCCAATGGTATCTGGTCCTCTGTTCCTTGGGTGGAGGTGGCTATACCTTTTAGAAATGAAATTGAGTTTTCCTGAGATTTGGTAAAAAGTTACTGAGTTATTTAATTTGCAAGCAAATCTTTTTCTCTACTTTGAAAGGCTTAATTGACAGTTCTGGCATCAGCTCAGGAAAAAAATAGGACTCCTTCTCTTTTTCTCAAAAATTTCCTCTTATAGCTGTTTGCTGTTTATCACCAGGTGACAAGATTATGCACTTAGATGGGAAAGCAGGTTAACTACAGTGCCATTTGCGGCATATGACTGCCTGGGGCAGTTGGAAACATCTCCACTAATGCTTCTGAGAAAGAAAATCATCAGTCAATCTCCCTAGAAAAGCTACAGAGACAAAAATCAATCACTGTAAAAGAGCAAAGAAAAATATCACGTACCAAAGATAAACATTTGCAGTGCTATATTAAAAAGAGATGTGCATTTATTTTTTAGATTTATAAGATGTCATCCCTGCAAAGAATCTGCACTGAACATGTGCATTTAGGACAAAGACATGTTAGTCACAAAATATTCAAATTTTGAAGCATAAAATAATTATTAAGGCAAAATAGATTGCTACATTTAAAAGCCTCTTGCAGATGAGGTGAGCATACTTGGAGGGCATACATAGTTGGTGTTTAAATGCATTTCATTTCCTCACACTGTGTGTGTGAGTGTGCATTTTAATAAGATCACTGAAAAGTTGAAAATGTTTTAGAAATTGGCTTGAGTCCACAAATCTTTAAAATTTATGGTCTTCCTCACTTTACTGTAGGAATCCAGGTGTCAGTTCAATGTTCTAAGAGTTTGTTCTTCTCCAGAGGGTGCAGACTTCAATTTCTGCAAGGTTCGACCTGCCTCAAGAAAAACTTCCATGTCTACCACCTCCTAAATCATAACTTAGCTCTCAAAAATATTTTTCAGTTTCAGTCTTTGTAACTCTGTGCTTTCTGAATTTCAAATGACAGCACCCAATCTTTTCATTTCTTTCTTTTGTTGGGAAAGGTAAATGCTAAATCATCAAATTCATCTCTGCAATTTAAGTCTGTTAAAAACAGAAACAA
Organism: Bramus lutescens; assembly: GCA_001685075.1. Taxonomy (NCBI): domain Eukaryota; kingdom Metazoa; phylum Chordata; class Mammalia; order Rodentia; family Cricetidae; genus Bramus; species Bramus lutescens. The sequence continues at coordinate 287,865 of LOEQ01000656.1, read as the reverse complement.
TCAGAATCAATAAATGCTTCAACCTCAGCTGGTAGAATCATATGACACAGGAAATTGTCACCTTTATCTAACCAGCATGAGGAAAGAGAAAGAAATGTAAAGTATGGGTGCATGCTCATCTTTGGTGAATGATTGCATAGCTTAACATAACTTCCCCCTCTCTTTATTCAAAATCTAGGTTTAGTTTCTCTTGTCAATCATTTATAAATAAGGAATTATGCAAAATGGATCATTACTTTTAGCAAGAACATCTTCCCTCACATTTAGAATTATCCAGAAATGAGTAACACTTATGCCCAGGAAGCAGGGAGTTCAGAGTGAGCTGCTTCATCACTGACAGGCTGTGGTAGAACAGGCATTTAATCAAGCAATGATAAAATCTGCCCCATAATGCTTCTGTGGGCAGGATTCCCCACATGTGACCTTCCTACAGTTAACCTTCTGCCAAGCTAAGAAAGGGACATGAGTGAGGATGTGGAGACAATAGGTCATTCTAGGTGAGCTTGGTTACCCTAAAAATGGAACGCTTACAAGCTACCCCATCAAGATTCTAAAGGAGTGGCCAACTGAGAATCTGTGGGGAAAGAACGGGGCAAATTGAAATTTCTCTCGCTTACCTTAAGGAAGAAATAGTTTACTGATTTTGGTATTTTTTTGATTCCATGCATAAATGCCTACAGTTGAAGATATTCCCATGAAATAGAACAGAATTGAAGAGCTATATACATAATGCCACACCTTCAGAAACCTGCGTTTTTGACTGAGTCAAGAATTCACACTAAGGAAAAGACAGCATCTTCAGTAGGCGATGCTGGCTGAACTGGATGGCTGTGAGGAGAAGAACGCCAAGAGAATAACTTCCTTCACCCTACACAAAACTTCACTCTAACATCAGACCGTACACACTGAGTCTGACAGAAGAGAACGTTTTGAACTCATCATCACAGAAAAGTACTTTCTGAACAGAACACGGATAGTATGGGCACTAGAAACAATTAATAAATGGGGCCTCATGAAACTGAAAAGCTTCTGTATGGCAAAGGACACTATCATTTGGACAAAATGGCTGCATACGAAATGAGAAAAGATCTTTACGAATCACACATCTGATAAAGGGTTAGTATCTAAAATATATGAAAACTAAAAAGAACGAAACACCAACAAAACAAATAATACAACTAAAGTGGATTACGCAACTAACCATGGAGTTTTAAAAGCTGAAACACAAATGGTTAAGAGACAAAGAAATGTTCAACACTTTTAATCATCAGAGAAATGCAGGTTAAGACCACTTTAAGGTTTCATCTTACAGTGCTCACAATGGCCACGATCCATAAAACAATGACAGCTCATGTTGGCAGGAATGTGAGGAAAGGGGAACAGTTATTTATTGCTGGTGGGAGTACAAACTGGTACAGCCACTATGGAAATCAGTCCGGCTGCTGGTTCCTCAGGAAGCTAATAGATTTAGCACAAGATCTAGCTATACCACTTTTATACATATATCCCAAGGACCCTGCATGCTTGCTCATATAGATACTTGCTCATCCATGTTCATTGTTGCTCTGTTCATAGTAGCCACAAATTGGAAAAGTCTAAGTGCCCATCAGAAGATGAATAAATAAAGAATATGCAGTAATTTCACACAATGCAAAATCACCTAACTGCTAAAAGGAATGAAATTTTCATGTTAATTGATGGAGTTTAAAAAGGCGTCCAGAGTAAGGTAACTCATCACAAAGACAAGTATTGCGTTTTTCTCTTATATGTGGATGTAAGTTTTTAAGCTTTTGATATGTGTGCTGCAGTTCAAATAACCACAGAGGTTAGGTACTTAGTAAGAGACCAGGAGTGAGTGGAGGCTCTCCCAAGGAAGGAGAAAGAATATAATATGATGGAAAGATAAAAAGTTAACTTAAAGAAAGGAAGACTAAATAGACGTGTATGGGAGAGAAAGGGAAAGGAGAAGCTGTGGGGAGAGACAACTAACACTAAATGCCATTTGAAAAGTCATATGGAAACCTACAGCTTTCTTTTTTTATTGAGCTATACATTCTTCTCTGCTCCCCTCCCCTTTTACCCTCTCCCATGACTCCCATGCTCCCGATTTACTCATATCTTTTCTCTTTCTCCTTCATATTCAGATCCATGTCTGTCTCTCTTAGGGTCCTCTTTGTTATCTAGTTTCTCTGGGGTTGTAGACTGTAGGCTTGTTTGTCTTTGATTTATGTCTAGAAGCCACTTATGAATGAGTACATATATTTGTCCTTCTGTGACTAGACTACCTCACTCAGGATGTTTTTTTTTTCTAGATCCATCCATTTGCCTGCAAATTTCAAGATATCACTATTTTTTACCGCTGAGTAGTACTCCATTGTGTAAATGTACCATATTTTCCTTATCCATTCTTTGGCTGAGGGGCACCTAGGTTGTTTTTAGGTTCTGGCTATGACAAATAATGCTGCCATGAACATAGTTGAGCACATGTCCTTGCAGTATGATTGAGCATCTTTTGGGTATATACCCAAAAGTGGTATTGCTAGGTTTCGATGAAGGCTGCTTCCTAATTTTCTGAAATATCACCATACTGATTTCTAAAGCAGCCCCACCAGTTTGTACTCCCACCAGCAATGGAGGAGTGTTTCCTTTACCCCACAATCTCTCCAGTGTAAACTGTCATCAGCGTTTTTGATCTTGGTCATTCTGACAGGTGTAAGATGGAATCTCAGAGTTGTTTTGATTGCATTTCTCTGATGGCTAAGGATGTTGAGCATTTCCTTAAATGTCTTTGAGTCATTTGATATTTATCTATTCCAAGTTCTCTGTTTAGGTCTGTACCCCATTTTAATTGTATTATTTGTTCTTTTGATGTCAAATCTCTTTAGTTCTTTGTATATTTTGGAGATCAGTCCTCTGTCTAATGTATAGTTGGTGAATATATTTTCCAATCTCTAGGCTGCTGTCTTGTCGACTGTTTCCTTTGCTTTACAGAAGCTTCTCAGTTACAGGAAGTCCCATTTATTAATTGTTTCTCTCAGTGTCTATGCTATTGGGGTTATATTTAGAAAGTGGTCTCCTATGTTTATATGTTCAAGTGTACTTCCCACTTTCTCTTCTATGAGGTTCAGTACAGTTGCATTTAAGCTGAGGTCTTTGGTCTATTTGGATTTGAGTTATGGGCATGGTGATAGATATTGATCTATTTTGCCTTCTCCTACTTTTTAATATTCAGTTTTGTCAGCACCATGTTTTTAATATGATTGCTTTTTCCATTTTATATTTTTAGTTTCTTTGTCAAAAATCAGTTGTTTGTAGGTGTGTGGATTGATATCCAGGACTTTGATTTGGTTCCATTGGTCCTCCTGTCTGTTTTTATGCCAATACCAGGTGATTTTCATTACTTCAGCTCTATAGTAGACTATAGTATAGGCTATACTCTAGTATAGCCAGGGATGATGATGCCTCCAGAAGTTCCTTTATTGCATGGGATTGTTTTGGCTATTCTGGGTTTTTTGCTTTTCCATATGAAGCTGAGTATTTTTCTTTTGAGGTTTGTGAAGAATTTTGCTAGGATTTTCATGGGTATTGCCTTGAATCTGTATATTACTTTTGGTAAAATTGCCATTTTTACTATGTTAATTCTACCTATCCAAGAGCATGGGAGATCTTCCCATTTTCTGATGTCATTTTCAGTTTCTTTCTTCAAAGTTCTTAAAGTTCTTGTCATACAGATTTTTCACTTGTTTGGTTAGTTACCCCAAGATAGTTTATATTAGTTGTGGTTATTGTGTAGGGTGATGTTTCTTTTATTTCTTTCTCAGTCCATTTAACATCTATATAGAGGAAGATTATTGATTTTCTTTAGTTAATCCTGCATTCTGCTATAGTACTGAAGGTGTTTATGAGTTGTGGGAGTTCCCTGGTAGAGTTTTTAGGGTCACTTATGCATGCTATTATATTACCAGCAAATGTGAGAGTTTGACTTCTTTTCTGATTTGTATCCTCTTGATCTCCTTTTGTTGTCACGTTGCTCTAGCTAGAACATCAAGTACTTTATTGAATAGATATGGAGAGAGTGAAAAGCCTTGTCTTGTTCCTGACTTCAGTGGGATCGCTTTGAGTTTCTCTCTATTTAATTTGATGTTGGAAGTTGGCTTGTTGTATATTGTCTTTATTATATTTATGTATGTTCCTTGTATCTCTGTTCTTTCTAAGACTTTTATCATGAAGGGGTGTTGAATTTTTCAAGGGTCTTTTCAGTATCTAATGAGATGATCATGTGGTTTTTTTTTCTTTCAGTTTGTTTATGTGGTAGATTACATTGATAGATTTTCATATGTTGAACCATCCCTGCATCTCTGGGATAAAGGCTACTTGGTTATGATGGACGATTTTTTTGATGTGTTCTTGAATTCGGTTTGCCAATATTTTACTGAGTATTTTTGCATCAGTGCTCATGAGTGAGATTGGTCTGCCACTTACTCAGTAGTAAAGCAAACATCATCAGATACAAAAATTGGAATAAATCCATATATCTTATCAGATCACCATGGCTTAAAGTAAGACTCCAATGCCAATACTAATTTCAGAAAGCCCATAAACACATGGAAATTGAGCAATGCTCACCTGAACCACCAATGTGTAAAGGAAGAAATAAAGAAAGAAATTAAAGACTTCCTATAATTCAATAGAAATGACCGCATAACATACCCAAATGTATGGGACACAATAAAAGTCATGTTAAGACATAACTTCATAGCACTAAATGCCTACATAAAGAAGCTGGGAAAAAAATCCCCCTTTAGCACGTTAACAGAACATCCAAAAGCTCTAGGACAAAAAGGAGCAAACTCATGCAGGAGGACTAGATGACAGGAAGTGTAAAATTGAGAGCTGAAATCAACAAACTAGAAACAAAGAAAACAATGCAAAGAATCAATGAGATAAAGACTTGGTTCTTTGAGAAAATCAACAAAACAGACAAAACTTTATCCAAAGTAACAGAAAGGCAGAGAGAGAATATCTAAATTAATGAAATCATAAATGAAAAGGGGGACATAACAACAGACATGGAGGAAATCCAGAGAATCATCAGGTTATACTTCAAAAATCATTACTCCACAAAACTGGAAAACCTAAAGGAAACAGAAAATTTTCTAGATAAATATAACTTACCAAAATTAAATCAAGACTAGGTAAGCTAATTAAGTAGACTTATAACCACTATGGAAGTAATACACAAGATTTCTCAAAGAACAACTAATACCAATACTCCTCACATTGTTCCACACAATAGGAACAGAAGGACCATTGCCATATTCTTTTTATGAAGCTATAGTTACCCTGATATCCAAATCACACAGATATTACTAAGAAACAGAAGCTTTCTAAAGCATATACATATATGAAAGGAATCTAAATGGAGTTAGCAAATAATAAGAGAGTCAATGCCCTAAATAGATATGTTGTGCCACCAAGGATAATGTCAAGGCCAGAAAAGGGTTGCATCTTGTTGAGTCATTGCTCAAAGAGGAACCATAGACCACTAAAGGGCTCTATCAGGCCTGAGCATGGCAAAAAAGGTGCCAACAAATTTTGCCTTGCCACCCCCACTTTCCTAAAATCTCATAGATTGCATTCCTAAAGCTAGCCCCCAAGGTCCATCCATCTGTTTGGTCACTAACTCATTCCTGATACTAAACACCAAGGTCCAATCATAAAAACTTAAATTTGGCTAATCTGTCCAATTAGGATTTACCAACTCACCTTAGCAGAGATTCCCCATTTTTTTAATCCCTAAAAGCCCACTCTTGGAGAAGAGAAAAAAGAAAGAGAGGAGAGAGAGAGAGAGAGAGAGAGAGAGAGAGAGNNNGAGAGAGAGAGAGAGAGAGAGAGAGAGAGAGAAAGAAAGAAAGAAAGAAAAGCTTCTGCTTGCTTGTTGCTTGTTGGTACTACTGATTGCTGTCTGCCCCTATAGCTTCCCCTCCCTTGTTTGACTCTCCAGGGTTATAAATCTTTTTGTGTTGAAATTTTGGTGTCAGGGTTTGTCCTTTGCTGACTCCAAATGGAGTTTCCTCTCTTACAATCTCCACCCTGAAACATCACAAGCTATTACTAAAGGTATTGGTTGCTCTCCACACCTGATGGTAAGGCCCTGTTTCTGAAGACAGCATTATTTATCAAACAGGAAGAAGTTGATCTAGGGCCTAGCCAGAAGCTTCAGCCCTCCTGACTACTATTTAAAGTGCTTGAATATACTCTCCATACTTACCACCAGAGAAGAAAAAGGTAATCTTTAATATCATCCGACTACAAAACCTGCAACCTTCAAGAGCAACCTGCCTGCAAAAAAATACTGGTACAATAGTGGCATCAATGTTATGGGAGTAACCAATCACTTTTTGATCAGACTCAAGGCCCATTCTATAATTCTAGAACTCATTCCCGACACTACTGAAGCAGTCAAGAACCTGAGTCCAAGGTCATGGGTCTAGAGAAAAACTTAATATGAGTATTCTCCTTAAGGAATATAGAAAAAATTGACTCCTATGACTTATTGCATTACCATAGACTAATGCCTCAATCAATCCAGATCAGAGAAGCTTAATCTTGCAGTAGATAGGAATTAATAGAGACCCACAGCTAGACAATATGAAGAGAATGAGAGACTTTGGAGTTCTTCATCCTAAATGGGAATTATCCATCAAACCACTCCCCTCGAGGCGTAAGCATCTATGCAGAAGAGTAGCTAGAAGATTGTGTGATCCAGAGGTGATGAATGATTCCAAGAAAACAGTGTCTTCAGCTCCAACAAGACTGATTCACTAATGAGCTCACAGAGACTGCCAACACACACAGGGCCTGCAAGAGTTCAATCTCAGCACAGACAATGGGAAGTGAACATGGGGTCCCAGACCTAACTGAGAAGATATTTGCTTCTGGCAAAGAGAAAATCTGTTTCCTGCAACAGAATACCACTGGGAATATGAGCCACATTCCAGGGCAGGACATATACCCAGGAGTATTCGGCCAGCATAAAACAAACTCCATGGTGTTTTGTGGACTTTTTGTTACATTTTGTTCTGTTGTTGGCACTTTTATTAAACTAATTCATCTTTTTGTTTTTTCTGATTTTTGGTTTTTGTGGAGTGTTTCTTGTTGTTGTTGTTGTTGTTGTGTTGTTGGTTCAGGACAGAGAGAAAGAACATAAAGATGGTTGGGTATGAAGGTGGGAAGAATCTAGCAGGAGTTAGGAGAAGGGAAAACATGATGAAAACATAGTGAATGAAAAAAACTTAAAGAACTTAAGCATCAAGGTTAAAAAAGACCACATATCTATCATAAGTATTTTATCTAATGAGTATAGATTTTTGCACTAGGAAAATGACAAGCATTGTCATAGGTAATTTCTTCACACAATTTAACATGTTTAATAATAAATTTAATTTTAATGTAGCAAAGAACTGATAATTAAGTATCCAATTATCTTCATGTGATTGAAATAATAAATATAGGCAAATATTAAAATAAGAAAATCATCTCACAAAATTTAGAAATTTGTCTAGAGAGAGACATACATATATATTTATAATTTTATAAATTGAAAATAGACTTTTGTCATACAATATATTCTGATATGGATTCCCTTCCCCAACTCCTCTGAGATCCTCCTCAACTCCCCACTTACCCAAATTCACCCATTTTTTCTATTTTATTGGAAAACAAACAGGCATTTGAAAAAACTAATAATAATAATAATAATAGAATAAAACCAAATAAACCAGAATAGGACAAAATAAAGAGAACAAAAAAAGAGTCAACGAAAAAGCTCAATAAACACATACAGACACAGAGACACACATATTGTGCACACAGAGACCCCATAAGAACAAAACCAGAAACTATAATATATAAGCAAAAAGACTTGCAAGGTGAAAAATAAGGAAAAAAGATACTTAGACAAATATTGATGAGACAAAGAACCTCCAAGCACACCAATGGGTTTGTTTTAGTTGGCCATCTACTGCTCAGGGGCATAGGGCCTGCCTTTCTTTGTGTTTTTATACTCAGTGAAACTTCACTGGAGAAAACTTCTAATTTTTTCCTTTGTGATTAGTTATCCATTGAAAATGACTTCTGAGTTTGGAATGGGAGATCATGTCTACTTTCCTTCTCAGTGCTGGGACCCCATGTAGATTAGACTTGTGTGGGCTCTGTGCATGCTGCCATAGTTTCTGTGAGTTCATATGTACATCAGTCCTTTTGTATCTAGAAGGTCTTGTTTCCTGTTGGCTTCTATTAAAGTTGTCTCTCATACTCATTCTGCTTACAGTTCAGGAGAGTTCGCTGATCCCTGAGGTGAAGGCTTGATGAAGACGTGCCATTTAGGACTGAATGTTCCAAGGTCTTTTGCACCCTGCACATTGTATAGCTGTGGGTCTCTGTTTCTGTTCCCATCAGTTGCAGGAGGAAGCTTCTCTGGTGAGGGCTAAGCAAGATACTCAACTATGACCGAAAGTAGTTATTCCTGTGCTGTGGAGATGGATAGTTTGATAAAGCCTTACCATGGAAACATACATTTGGTGGTTCATAGATCTAGTTTTTCAATTTTAACCCTCTTTTCTTCCAGCTCCAGACTGAGCTGGGTGGCATTCTTGGCCTCACCATAAAAAGATTTCATTGTTTTCAGTGAAACACTTTCTTTATATAAATTTCCCATTATCCTTTCCTAGTATTTATGTACCTAGTTAGGGGAGGAATTGAGGACTAGCCTTCTTGTTCATGCCTAGATTCTATCAAGACTTATTCCAACTCATTTGCAGCTCTTCATTTCCATTCCCACCATTAACCTTAATTCCAAGTCTTTTATGCAGTTTCTACCAGGGACCATGCTCCCCAGCATCACTTCTTGCTGACTCATCTATATACCTTTAAAGTGCACTTTTGAGAAAAGGTGATCCCTTGACAAGAGATACCAAATTGCATCACTCAACTGCTTACCTTTCCAGTTGTCCTTGAGTTGCACACAATGGCCATTTCCATGGGCAACAGCACATGTGTGCTTCTCTATCATTTTCCATGTTTTAGCCTAAGATGGTCTTACTTTTGCTTCTTTTGAATCCTAAGCTCAATCCCCCCTACTTCAGACAGCTTTGCTTTTTCTCTTCCCTTTCCCCTGAACTGTGAGAAGCCATGCAATGGTTGAGTCCTGCCATCAGGTCTCATCATGTTTGGTACTTCCTCAGAGAAGCTATCAATATCCACCTTCATGAATACCATGTTCCCACCATGCCTGGCACTCATCACCATATTAAACATTCAGAGATTTTCTGTGGTGCTGGGGATTGAGCCTGAAGCTTTGTGATCAGCAATTTTTTCCAGCACTAAGCTAAGTCCCCAGTTCCCTAGTTAAAATTATATATTCATCATCTTCCTATATAATATTAATTACCTAGATCCTAACTGTTTTTATTCTATTTTCCTTTAACTAGACAATAAGAACAGGATAAGGTTAAAAGTCTTTCTACCTTTTTTAACTGGGTCTCTTGTAGATGATAGGCACAAAGGCAACAACAGCTGAGTAAGTGCTGAAGAAAGAACGTTTTGGGTGGTGAGGAAACCTAGTAACACATTCTCTCTACTGAAGTGTTCAGGGGCTATGGAACACAGTGAAATCTTAGTTGCTAAGCATTTCTCACCTGATAATATCTACATTGACAGGATGCCTCTCTTGTGGTCCTGAATCATGACTCTGCTGCTGTTCAGGGAAATTTAATGTTTTAGAGATGGGAAGGAGAGCCATGAAGTTTCAAAGAATGTTGCAGTATGGTGTGGGAGAATTGTCTATAATCTTTCAATCATGTTTTAAATAAATGCTGATTGGCCAGGCAGGAAGTATAGGTGGGAAAAACAGAAGGAAGTAGAAATGATGCAATGAGAACAGGAGAATTTTGGGAAGGAGGAAGTTGNTAATATAAGCTACAAGAGCTAATATGTAGCCTGAGCTAATGGGCCAATCAGCTTTATAACTTATAGATTTCTCTGTGTGATTCTCTTTGGGGCTTGCCAGCTATGGGGTACCAGGTGGGACAGAAAACCTCAAGAAGCAGGCCCCCTTCATGTCACAGAAGTAGAAGTCTGGTCATTTGCATTTTCATTTGTGTTAACTAAATCGGTTTGCTTGTATGGCTTTCACTAAGTTTCATTCAATGACCAACCAATGTATTAATTTATTATGAACTTCAAAGTCCCATTTGCCTCTAGTTCCCACCTTAATAAGCACTACCAACACAGACCTAGGTGCTCAAACTATAAATGTGAAACAGATTATTCCTGTACCATCCAATTTATTGTTATTAAGTTCATTCTACCTGTGGAAACACTGGCTTTTCTTCATTTTTATTATTACCATAATATATGTCACAATTTTGTTTTTCTGTGATCTGTTCAATGTTGTGAACTTATTCATATTCTTACTAAAACAATTCTCCATGTAGTCATGAATTTTAGTTCCATTGCTAACTCAAGAATTTTCTCAGTTCTGGCTTGTCTCCAGAGATGCCTTATCTACATGAAAGGCCTTTTTCTCCATCATTTTCATGCATTGTGGCTTTCTCTTTTATAGCAATGATGATCTAGTATGGTGTCAAGATCTGTAAGTAAAGTGTATGTGTTTGTTTTACTGAGAATCTTTGGATGAGGACTCCTGGCTATCTGTAATCTAAAACTATAACTAATTGATGAGGGCTACCTTGCACAAAACCACACCCTTCCTGGAGAAATTTCTACCAAGTGACTTCCAGATGTGTGTACAGCCAGAAAGCTCTGCCAGGCTTTCTTGCATCAATGTGGGGGCAGCTACCAACAATCTCTGAGGTCTAGAAATTCCATAGGATTGACTGAGCAACTGTTGTACTATATTCCAATTCAACCGTTGTCAGTATTCCCTTACTAGGTCATTTTCAGAAGCATTCTCTAGTCAACCTCATGATGGAAAATCTTAAAATCTACTTCAGAAATAAAGTGTACAATGTCATCTGTCTCAAGGGTTACTTTAACATATGAACTACCACTCAACATTATTGCCCTTATTATTTTCTTTCATCATTACCCATTCATTCATAGAAAAAGTCTGTCTCAATTTCCAATTCCACAAAATAAAATTCTTATCAGGGCAGAAAACACCTTTACTATATTAGTATGTAGTTGGAAACTGGAAACTTTTTTATTAAAATCCACCCATTCTTTTCTTGTGGTAGACATTAGCAAACCATCTCATGTTGAAGATTTCTTCAATTGCCAGATTCCTTGTAAAGATTCCAAGGGATTATAGTTACTAATAGAGCAAAAGGTACCAGAGCTAGGACCACAAGAGCCCATGCAGAAAGCCACAAAACCAACATCCACTGCTGTAACCAGGATGAGTCTGGGAACAGCTCATGAATAATTGCCTAGCATCAAAAAGAGCTGGCTGCAATCCCAAACACAGGAAAACAAATGATTCTTTTCTTTTCTTTTTTATTGTTTTTATTGAGCTATATATTCTGCTCCCCCAAGACCTCCACTTTCACAACTGACTCAGGAGATCTTGTCTTTTTCTACTTCCCAGGTAGATTAGATCCATGTATGTCTCTCTTATGATTCTCTTTGTTGTCTAGTTTCTCTGGGATTCTGGATTGCAGGCTGGTATTTTTTTTTTTTGCTTTATGTTTAAAAGCCACTTATGAGTGAGTACATATTATATTTGTCTTTCTGGATTGGTGTGGGAGAGTTGTCTGTATTTTGTCAATCATGTTTTAAATAAACACTGATTGGCCAGGTGGGAAGTATAGGCGGAAAAACCAGACAAGAAGTAGAGATGGAAAAATGAGATCAGGAGTATTCTGGGAAGCAGGAAGCTCCCACTCCCATGCCAGCCTAGACCACTGAGAAGCAAGATGTAACCTGCCTGGCTGAAAGGTACCAAGACATGCGGCTAACATAGATAAGAATAATGGGCTAATATAAGCTACAAGAGCGAATAAGAAGACTGAGCTAATGGGCCAATCAGTTTATAACCTATGTAGACCTGCGTGTGATTTTCTTTGGGGCTTTCCGGCTGTGGGGTACCAGGTGGGACAGAAACCCCAACAAACAGGCCCCTCATGTTACACTGGATCTAGGTCAACTCATTTAATATCATGTTTTCTAGATTCATCCATTTGCCTGCAAATTAAAAGATGTCATTATTTTTTCCGCTGTGTAATACTCCACTATGTGAATATACCACATTTTCTTTACTCATTCTTCAGTTAAGGGACATTTAGGTTGTTTCCAGGTTCTGGCTATGGCAAATAATGCTGCTATGAACATAGCTGAACACATGTCCTTATGGTATGATTGAACATTCTTTGGGTACATACACAAAAATATTATTACTGGGTCTTGAGATATGTTGTTTCTTAATTTTCTGACAACTGGCCATATTGATTTTCAAAGTGACTACACCAGTTTGCACTTCCACCAGCAATGCAGAAGTGTTCCTTTACCCCACATCTTCTCCAGCATAAGTTGTCATCAGTGTTTTTGATCTTGGCCATTCTTACAGGTGAAAGATGGAGTCTCAGAGTTGTTTTGATTTGTATTTCTCTGATGGCTCTACTACAGTAATGAAAACAGCCTGGTATTGGCATAAAAACAGGCAGGAGGACCAATGGGACCAAATCAAAGACCTGAATATCAATCCACACACCTATGAACACCTGATTTTTTGACAAAGAAGCTAAAAATATAAAATGAAAAAAGAAACCATATTCAGCAAATGGTGCTGGCATAACTGGATATTAACATGTAGAAGAATGAAAATATCCATATCTATTACCATGCACAAAACTCAAGTCCAAGTGGATCAAAGACCTCAACATAAA
>LOEQ01000656.1:256462-274850 GCA_001685075.1 Bramus lutescens | reverse complement strand
GGGACCTCCTGAAACTGAGAAGCTTCTATAAAGCAAAGGACACGGTCAACAAGATAAAATGGTAGCCAGGAGATTGGGAAAATATCTTCACCAACCCCACATCAGACAGATGGCTGATCTCCAAAATATACAAAGAACTCAAGAAATAGGTCTTCAAAAAAAAAAAACCCAAATATTTAATTTAAAAACGGAGTACAGACCTAAGCAGAGAAATCTTGATAGATGAGTCAAAAATGGGTGAAAGACACTTAAGGGAATGCTCAACATCCTTAGCCATCAGAAATGATTTTTCAAAAAGATTTACACAAATTGAGCCAATAGTTAAGTAACTGAGGCCTCAAGATGCATATAGACACAGACGAATTGCACCTCTGACACATCAGCATAGAGGCCAGGCAGTAGCTACCCAGAAGAGCATAAACTCGTCTCCATTTTCCTTTCTATTAAGAAAGAGATGGTAACTGAAAACACTTTGCATTTTCCAGCTATGGAGGTCATGTGCCTGCTCACAGAGTAATTTGATCCCAGACCTAGAATCACAGTTTCCATCCAGCCTAGTACTATTGATGGAGTGCATCTCAGTCATTTTCTATGGGGATTACTATGCATCTTAGAAGTCATCTCAAAGAACAATATTGGATTAAAATAAGAATTGTATTTTCCTCTTCTTAAGAGAGTTTCCCAGAGAAAAGCCATTTAGGTCCAGTTTTCATAATTATCACTTATGTCACCAAGTGTCTCAAATGCCCTATTCTCAATAAGTTTAATCAACTGAAATATTTAGGTCTTCACCCTGGACTTAAGCTTTGTTTCCAGTATCTGTGAGTGAGGATGTACAGGCAGAAGGAAGTTCTGTGGATCTCCAAGCAGAACATCTTGCTTAAAAAGGAAAGTGGGAATTGGTGGAGTTTATAATGAGGAAAACTTTTTAATTAGGATATAAACTGGCTAAGGTGAAAAAAATCAAAATTTGAATAAAATTAAGCTATTCTTATGAATTAATTTCAAAGTAAGGGTGAAAAAGAACTAATTCATAATGTTTCCCTTCAGAGCATTCACTAGAAGTTGTCATTTGTTTCCATTTCTTTCTTTAGAAGCTACGTGGTTAAAACAAAACCAAAGTGCTATTGCTCTCAAGTTAGACATCTTCTTTGTCACTAGGTATGGATGTACTCACTGTGGTCCTGACACTTGACAAGAAGGGGTAAGAGGGTACAGAGGCTATGTATATAGCCGCCTGCTATATACAATAACAGCCTACATCGGAAGGAAAGAAAGAAAGGAAGGGGAGAGGGAGGAGAGACTTCTTCAAGAAGCAAGAAATAGCTCACTTTTTTTTTTACAAAATATTGCCAATTATTTATTAGTGAAATGTAATAAATGTTAAGAATTATAAATACACCAGAAAAAGCTACAAGCATAATTAAAGTGAAGCCTAATAATTTCCTTGACTGTTACATTAATTTCTGTATATCTTTGATGATCAGGAATAGCACACCTTTAACCCCAACACTAAGGAGGCAGAGATAGGCTGATCTCTGTGAGTTCCAGGCCAGCCTGGTCTACAAGAGCTAGTTCCAGGAGAGCTGGGGCTGTTACACAGAGAAACCCGATCTCGAAAAAAATATATATTAACATGTGCAAATACAGAGGAAAAATCTACATAGTATTTTTGTAGATATATTTAGAAAACATAGGCTCCTTTCATCTAATCTAGAATATAATGATTTATCTTTCCTGAAAATCAAAAAATATGTATACCACTTTATTGTTGAAGATTAAATTTGAAATAATTTATGCTAAAATGTTAATAATGTTAATACTTATTACAACAAACTTGAACTTCCTTCCCTATTTCTGAGGTATATATAGTTTTTTATAACTGGCAAGCATTACTTTTCCTACAGGACAAACAATAAAATGTTTTTTCTATCAAAATATAGAAGATAAACTCTTCATATATTCTCTGGCAAGCATTTGTGGTAAATTTATCTGTTAATATTTAATGTGGTATGAATATTTTCTTACATGTTTTCTTAAGTAGGGATTGTATATGATTTTGCAACCTGAATTAAGATTTAATATTTCATTTCCATCTGATGAAAGCCATGACTACCAAAATGTAAATTCTGAATGGCATTGCCAAAGTCAAAGAGCACATGTGAACTATGTGTTTTCTAGCCAAGATGAAACAGATCCAGTCCATCAGACTTATACCGCAGGGGAAAACTATGAGATGCAAAGATATTTTCTAATTTCTTTCTTCTGCAATAAACTCAGAAATTCCTGACAACCCTCTTGTAAGAGTAGAAATAACAATAATATATAGTTAAAAATATGGCTGGGCTGGGGAGACAACTTGGGAATGGAGCGCTTACTATGATCTGCAGGTGAAAGACTCCCCACAGGTTCACAGCTTAAATTCTTGGTTCCCGGCTTGGGGTGTAGTTTGGGAAGGCTGTGAAATCTTTAGGAGGAAGCTCACTGAAGGATAAGGGTCACTAGGGGCGGGTCTTGAGCCCCAGGTCCTGCCCACTCTCTGCTTTGGGACTGTAGCGGCAATGCTATTGGTCATCTCATAAGCATTCTGGGGCAGCTTCTCCACCACGGTATACGTTCAGACTATGAGTCAAAAGAAGCGCTCCTTTTCTTCTTTATGTTCCTGAGACATAGTAACAAATGCAACACTTTTCTGGTGTGCTCAGTGTCCTAGATCCAATCCTCAGAAACATAGACAAAAACATGATTAATGCAGAGGCAAATATTGCCATCTTAAGAGTTATTAGAGCACTTTATATGAATAATACAGCATAGGGTTCAAATATCAGGGAGAAAGACCTTCCCCTTAAAGGAATAAAGTTTTGAGGATGCTCATTATTAGCTACACCAAGACATGTAGCTTGTAGAATGCAATGTACCTGCACAACAAAAATAAATGCCTAATTTTATACTTATCATACTTTACAATTTATAAAACATGCTTTAGTTTATCTATATACTCTCAGTAATAGTTATTATAAAAGGAAATATAACTTAAGACAAGTCGATCATCAGCTTTAGATTATTGTATCAGAGAAGAGAGTGAAAATAAGAAAATTAGCGAAGACTTTACTTATTCATTCTCTCATTCATTTAATAAACATTAAGTGACCTATGCATACTTCACCAGCACTTTAATGGATGACAGACATATACAAACAAGAGCTCAAATAGAGGGGTAAAATCAACTTTAGCCAAAGGTCACCTCCTAGAATGAGAAACAGCTTAACAATGTTGGATAAAATGTCATTGCCATAGAAGTTCAACACATTGATAAACAAAGGACACTGGGAATGCAGTCCCTTAAAGGAACAGCATGTATTTAGGTTGAATATGGAGGTGAAGGTTACCTTCAGCTATAGCGTTATTCTTAGCTAAACATGCTAGTCGGTCAGCAGTGTTAAAAGGGCCACAAGCGAACAGTTTAGAAAGAGGGTATTTAATCAGACATCAGACAGAAGGAGGAGCTGTGGCCACAGGAAATTGCCATCGTATTAAGCTAGAATTTGGGCTTGGCCCTCTGTCTACACTCATTCTACCAGGCGCCTCACATATTAGGTGCACAGGACCCATCTACACACTGTCTACACAGGTACCTCACACACTAGGTGCACAGGACCCATCTACACTCTGTCTACACAGGTGCCTCACACAATAGGTGCACACCACCCATCTACACTCTGTCTACACAGGTGCCTCACACACCAGGTGCACACCACCCATCTACACTCTATCTACACAGGTGCCTCACACACTAGGTGCACAGGACCCATCTACACTCTGTCTANTAGGTGCACACCACCCATCTACACTCTGTCTACACAGGTGCCTCACACACCAGGTGCACACCACCCATCTACACTCTATCTACACAGGTGCCTCACACACTAGGTGCACAGGACCCATCTACACTCTGTCTACACAGGTGCCTCACGCACTAGGTGCACACATCCCATCTACACTCTGTCTACACAGGTGCCTCACACACTAAGTGCACACCATCTGTCTACACTCTGTCTACACAGGTGCCTCACACACTAGGTGCACACCATCTGTCTACACTCTGTCACACAGGTGCCTTACACACTAAGTACACACCATCTGTCTACACTCTGTCTACACAGGTGCCTCACACACTAGGTGCACACCATCTGTCTACACTCTGTCTACACAGGTGCCTCACATACTAGGTGCACACAACCCATCTACACACTGTCTACACAGGTGCCTCACACACTAGGTTCACACCATTTGTCTACACTCTGTCTACACAGGTGTCTCACACAATAGGTTCACACCATCTGTCTACACTCTGTCTACACAGGTGCCTCACACACTAGGTGCACACCATCTGTCTACACTCTGTCTACACAGGTGCCTCATATACTGGACGCACACCACCATGGGACATGAAAGGGGGGAGGGCAGGATCAATATTTCTAACCCCCTCCAACAATGTCCCATAATGCAGTTAGTATTGAGAGGCTTCAAGGCATCCAGTCTCAAAGTTGCCTGAAAGAATCACCTGGGAAACCTGTGAGAACTGGTTAGTGGGTATGGACTGATTCCATAGATCTGGAATCAATCCAGTACCCCGCATTTTATTTTGAGCCCTGTAAGTGGCTCTGAAGCAAAGACGTGGTCCTTCACCTGGAAGAACACTGGCAAGTGTCTTAAGGAGCTCTTCATCCTTGCATCTAAAAAGTCAAATGAATACGAAGATAGCAGGAGAGAAATAAGTATTCATGCTTATTCTTTAAAGTACCGGGAAAAATTAGTGTAATTTAGAAAAGCACAAGGCAACTTTAATTTTTAAAAACTGCTCAGAATCATGAGATTTATGATTCTGGACCAATTAGGTAACTGACTTCTAAAGTGCAGATAATTTCATGATTCTTCATGAATCCGTATGAATCCACAGGCATGAATCTTTGCACAGTAAATGAACTCGTAGACTATTAGACTAGCTTAGTGATCTATGTCAAAGATCCAGTTGCTAATTATAACTCATGGTTCTCAGAAAGAAAAACAGAAGCTAAGAATAAATGTCCCTACAATACCATGTAAGTAGAGACAATTCTGTAGCCTGCATTTACTCCTGCTGGGTGTGTGCCCCACCAACATGAATGCTCTAGAGAGTCATGCAAACTTGCCTAAATGTATTTAGTTTGCTCAATGCATTTGATAAAAATGCTGAAGAAGAAAACTTTGTGGTATCGATTTCTAATACTCAAAACAACAAAACAATACCACTGTTCCTCTAAAAACTAAGCTGAACATCTCCCTCTAGAAAATTCCAGAGCACTGCAATACCCAAGGGTGACCTGAAGCCAGACAGGTGTGGAGGAACACCTGTTATTGTGTAAACCAACAGCTGAGTTGGATCAAGTGGGACAAAGGATCAGTGAGGTCCTTAATCCAGGGGCTTGGTTACCAAGAGGTCATAAGGAGGTCAGGGTTGGTACACTCACTTTTTAGCACTCTGTCTTTTTAAATGAAGACTCACTTGTTGACTGTTCTTCCAAAATCTAGCTTTTATATTAAAAATGGAGCTTTATTTTTACTTTTTTGTTGTTTTATGTCTGACTTTTATTCTGTTTGTAAAAACTGGAGTCTGCTGCATTAAAGGGGAGAAGGAAACACAACCCCTGTTCTGCTTTCAATGTTCTTCAATTCAACTTTGTAACGGCTTTAACTATGACAAAAATCACTGGAAATGAATACATTTCTACAGTTGAGAGCGAAGCATCACAGGCTGGCATCTGTAAACAGCCTGGTTTATGAATTAAAGAATAATAGGAAACAACACCTTGGGCTATTTCAATGCCTACGGGAGGCCTGCCTGAAATAACTTTCAAAGATCTGCAACACTTTATGTTTTGTTATATTTACCAAAGATAATCACCATGTTTAATATACCACATGCTACCCTAGAGGCTGATATCAACACTTCTGTAGCGAGTCTCTCTGTCCAAAAGTCCCTCCTATACCTATGCCTAGCTATTGGGCATTTAGCTTTTTACGAAACCACCCACAATGATATATCTTTACACAATGTAATAAAATATCTTACAACACACTCCACCTCACCAACAAGGGATGAAGTCTAATTTTTCCCTCATTTGTCTGAATGGGCCTCTATGACTTGCTTGATAGAATTTGACAGAAATGAAGGTTTAGGATTCCTAAGGCTAGGTCATGGGAACTTCTTTAGTTCTCCTTGGGCCTCATGGAGCATTCACTCATGAGAGATGCTTTTCAGAACCAGCTACTTGAGATAGCTAATCTTACTGGAAAGGTGATGAGGAAGGATTCTAGTTGACGAATGAACTGAGAGCAAGTATCAAACCATCTCCTTATCCGTCTAGCTCTTAACTTTGTAAAATCAATCATGGTCAGGAATTCATGTCCTAGTCAATTTAAACAGTGGGAGACCCATGCATAAATTTATGAAAATAATATCCAAGTGACTTACTCACCACCCACAGTAGGGGCTAAACTTACGACATAGCACAACCATCAGGAAAGAAAAGCCATCTTCTGCAGCTCTTTGTCTACTTTTAAATCTGAACAGGGGCAGCTGGAGAGATGGCTCAGGGGTCAAGGTTGCTCTTCCAAAGGACCTGAGTTTGGATCACACCATTCATGATAGGCAGCTTTCAAGTGCCTAAAATTCCAGCTCCAGGGGTATCTATAGTAAGGTTCAATACATCCCCCTCCACACACACACATATAATTAAAAATAATAAAATTAAATGTTAAAAAGGCCTGAATGGGGACATAACATAGAAGTGGAGATTAGTATATCTATAATTGTCCCATTCTTAAATAAAATAAATTTCAAGACCAAAATCAAGGTGCACTCCCTGAATTGGATGGTTTTTGTTTTATGTTGCACAGTTTCAAAGGTCTACCAAGTGTGGAACAGCATCTGAAACATGTAGTCATCACTATAACGAAGGATGCAGCTTCTTTGACCACATTGTTCCACAACTCATACTGAGGAGAAAGATGTGTGCTGTGAAGAACTAAAGGAGTACTGTGCATGCACAATGGAAGTTTGAGGCTCACCACCAGAAGAGTGGTTATCTTTAGGGGTGGACTGATGGCATACAACCATCCAGGTGCAAATATGTCCATGGTTCTAATGCTTTATCTCCTTGGTTTGTGTGTTCCAAATGAAGTTTAATGGACAATAAAATATGAATTTGATGTTTAGAGTTCCTATTCACCAATGCCCTTTCTCCTCTCTTCTGCCAACAGCTCTCTAGCACAGTAGAAGCTGTGCCATGCTTGGTGGCCCTTGAAGTGGGAGTCCAGGTGTGAGCATAGGTAGTCTCCTCACCTATGTGAGTGGTGCCAGCCCGTCAATGTACTGGGCTTTCGACTCTTGCCCAACCTGATCCATGTATCTAAAGGTATAGTTGGAAGGCCTTGGGAAGTCACTTGCTCATCCTCTGTGGGAAAAGCAGCTGTGCTTTCCCTTCTGTAGATGGGAGTTCATGCTACTTCTTTTTGCTCTTAGCCTCACGAATTATGTGTAGGTGGCCCTAGTCATTGTTCTTTCGATGCATCTACAAATGCTTTATGAGAAGTTACTGGTGCACAAAGCCTGGCAAATCTGTCTGAAGCAGCATTCTGTTTCCATTACATGAGTGTGATGTGTCAGATAATAGCATCCAAATTGCACTAATCACTCAATCACACTTCTCAACAGAGGTGACAAAACAAAACTGATGTGCCCTAATTGGGTGGCAGGCAAGTTGACAAGAAGGCAGGAAGAGGGAAAATGGAGAAAGAACTTCTATCTGGAATCGCCTGGGTTCTTTACAAGTAGGAAACAGAACTTCCCCTGAATAAAAAGAAATAATGTCAGGCAAAGAATGCGTAGAAAACTCAAAAAGATGGTTTTTAGTCTCAGATATACACATCATAATAAACCTTGTGATTAAAAAGCTGTCACCATAGTATGGAATTGGGGCATTTGATTTCTAATTGTAAGAATATCTATTTATGACAAATGGCACAGTTCCCTGGAGTTGACCAGGATGAGGGGTTCGCTTTTGTTAAAGGTCAGTAAGAACTCTGATGTCACAGCAAAAGTAACATTGATGGTTAACACAGCATTAAGAGTTGCTCATATGATATACCCCAAGGCAAAATTTGATACTGTAGATCGCTTGTTAACTTTGGAAATATTCCAAATGTGTGTATGTGTGCATGTGTTTTTGTGTATTTGCATATGTGTGTATGTATGTGGGTGGGTGTTTGCTTGTATGTTTGTGTGTGCACATATGTGTGTATGTGATCAAAGGCACTGATGATCAGACAGTTACACTTTCCAGGCCAGTGTGAAGTCGAGGTTTTAGCATATCAAAATATTTCATTAGCATCACATTACAGAAGCCTGAGATTGGACGATGAGATGAGATTTTCCCAGTTCTCCTGGCAAGTTCCCACTTTTTAAAAGGCTGCCATTTGCGGTATTAATTTGGAAAGGAAAATACAGCAGGAAAAAACGTCAAGAAACATAAGGTGCATGTTTCTTCATATCTCAGCCAATAAGCTGTCTCCAAAACAGACTGGCAGGCATTCTAGAGTGCTACTCAAACAAAAGGCAGGGACCATGAGAAGAGAAGCCTTACCCACCCCCACTCGGGATGCTGGAACCAAAGAGAAGCCCTTTCCTGCTTCTCACACTCCCTTACACCTCAATATGATTGGGAAGTAAAGATAAAACCTCCTGGGACACCACCCCCCAGTGCTTAGCTGAAAGTAGCACAGACCTAAGCAAAGAGAAGGCTGCCCTTGCCTTTGATTAATTAGTTTACAAATCCTGAGAGGATCGGCTGTATATTCAGGACTAGTGAGGATTGCTGGGACAACATGGGAACAGTTCAGAAGATAAAGGATTCTAAAAACAAAGCCAACACAGATACCCAAGATCCTCTCCTTACCTTCTTATCAAATGTGAGAGCCAGAATCTCCAAAGGAGTTTCCAAGGTCACCTCCTCACTTACAGCCACAGCAAGACGGTTCCTTTTAACCTGCATGATTGTTCTTCCTGATAAAAGAGGCCAGAACAGCAAGTTCTTAGAATTGCCCAAGCATGGGGACGGCACCATATTTTGTGTGATTTAAGTTACTGTTTAGCATACGCCACACTAGTGTTTTATCTGCCATTCAGAAAAATAAAACTGTCAACTATGTTCCTAAGATATGAAAATAGTAAGGCACAGCCTAATTTCAAAGCCATTAAAATGTGAAAAATGCACACTTTGAAACTGATGTAATACAATGCTTAATGTCTCTAAGCTGCAACTTCCTCACCCATTGCTCTTAGCGCATTGTGGACAGAAGTTAATTCTCCTTGCTGAGGATATAAAGTGAAGTATAGTAGCCGGGGTCGCCACATTATATCAGGCTTGACTATTGCTTCTGCTATTGTTTCTTAGACTCTGCTGGAAGCAAGTGTCTTAAGAACCTGTCTGGTGGGTCATGGGGGGACCAGTGTTTTCTGTCTGATAGGTCACGGGAGGACCAGTGCACATGCCCACTTGTTATTGCAGCCCACTAACAATCTTCGGAGATTGTCACTAGAAAGATAGTGACAGACAAAATCTTTTTCCAGACGAGCAGGATTGGAGACTCACAGCAAACCACCATGAAATCGGTCTGGTCCCCTCATGGCTTTCCCACGGGGTCTTTCTTTAAAGTTTCAGCTGCCTGAACTTCTCTCGTGGCTTCTGAGCTGGTTTCACCTGAATGACGTCTGCCTGCATGTCCCGATTCCTGCGGTGTGTGCTGCCCATATACACAGCGTGTTCTTTACATGAAACACTATACTTGACTTGCATATAAAGAAAAGAGGGAAGATGGGAAAGGGTTGAAACCTCCCATACTCATTAAACTTTTCAGACATTGACTTGAGTCAAATTTTATCAGCTAAGTAAACCTATATTTCAAAAGAAAACGCCGGTGCTATTTTCCTGCAAGTGAAACACTCACTCCAGGCTGAATGCCTTTGAAATGCTCTTGTAAAAAGTGTGATTGGTATCAGCTGTGAGGACAGGGTGACCAATATAGAAATAATGAGACAGAGAAGCCTGCAGGCAGAAACACCACAAAGACTGTGATGAGTCTGTGCATTACTGAAGATCGATACGTTCAGAAGATGATGGAATGGGCTTCAATGAGGGAGAAAAAAAAATGACTGAGATAGCTCAAGTGCATGCAGGAAGACGAAGAGGGACTGAGAACCCGACATCTTCCAACACCAGCAGTAGGGATACAGTGATACCCCAATCCTCAGATATTCGCCTGTGTTCAGC
The DNA here is from genome assembly GCA_001685075.1 of Bramus lutescens. Classification (NCBI taxonomy): domain Eukaryota; kingdom Metazoa; phylum Chordata; class Mammalia; order Rodentia; family Cricetidae; genus Bramus; species Bramus lutescens. The sequence goes on along the minus strand of LOEQ01000656.1, from coordinate 264,480 downwards.
CAAGGTAAAAGCGAGGTATGGGTGGGAGGGAGGAAAGCTGTTGAGTTTTTCAGCATTCCCAACTCTGCCTCTTCAAACTGCTCTTCAGCCATCCAGTCAACACTGCTACATGAGCTCTAGCATGAGGGCACCTTTCTCTGAGGCTTGGCACACAGTGCTTACTCTATTAATGAAGCCTTGGAAATAATGACTAAGCTTTCTGTCCTTCAAAGCAAATATCCATGCTGGCTGATCCACATCCATTTTCCCACCACCTTGTACTTTCAGTCTTTCCCTTAGAGGCATTTGTGAGGAGGTGTACGCCAGGGCTTTCATTCAAATCCTCTGCGCACTGCACATCCTCTGTTCCAATGGTCTGCAGACCTGCTCGTAAACACTTCTTCACTGAAAGCCATCATAAGCCGGCACCTCACAGTGTAGACAGACAGTGCTTCATTCGTTCCGTGGATATCCTTCCTCAACTCCCGCAAAGAACACAAGATGCACTTCCTTAAAAATATTTTTGCTAAAAGTAAATGAATGAAACTAGAAACTAACATACTGAGTGAGGTGACAAAGGCCTAGAAGGACAAGCCCCCTTGTTTTACAGATGCTAGCTCTGAATTGGGATGGCAATGCGCTCCTCAACTTCCTTTGGAGTTCTTGGTCAGTGGAGTTCAAGAGACCCCAAAAGCAAATATAGTCCATTCTTGTTGCCCCTGGTGCCTTTTAGAACACAATAATATGATCCTATTGTTGAAGACACCACTCATTGTAGACATAGGATTTGGAGGAGTTGGCCTGGCTCTGAACTGGAAGGCTGCTCACTGAGGACCAGCTCTCACAGTGTCAGAAGTCATGAAAGCTGCCAACAGAGCAAAACAGTCAAAGCTTGATCTATTGTGGCATCATCAGGGAGCAGCATGGAAAGATATTCAGAAAGGAGGGACAGTGGCATTTATATTCTTAGAGCAACCAACAGTCACCCAACTGGACTCAAAGGCCATTCAATAGGAGAGAGAGTCCACGCCTGGAACTATAAATTTAGCCAACTCCCTGTAACTGGTGAAGCCATGGAACCTACAGGAGCACATACTATTGTCAGCTTCCTAATCCAGTATAATCTCTAGCTGCATTCACAGTACTTAGCCTTGTACTACCTAGTGAGTGTAGCGTAAACTCCTTATCGGAGAAGCTTCTTTATTGTCATCTCCAGCATACAGAAATCATTACAGAGAGCCACAATGTGTGAAACTGCAGAAATCAACTGACTGTGGGATGCCAGTACCCTGTTAATACACTGACAGCACAACCCCAACAATTAAAGGGAACATTGTAGAAGCGGGGAGGAGAGATTATAAGAGCCAGAGGAACAGGGTTGCTGCGATGTGAGAGTATCCTCTAATAGAATAAAATCAAATAAAACAAAGATGCAACAGAGGGAGTAGGGGTGGATCTGAGAGAAGTTGGGGGAATAGTGGGGGATGAATATGATCAAGATACATTCTATAAAACTCTCTGAGAGTTATATATACTTTTCCAAGAAATATGTTTATTTTGGCTATAAGTTATAAGTTAAAAGGAACTTTCTGTTTTTTTCTTTATCCTTTATACTTGCATAGGAAAGATACTACACATTTTGAGATGACCTTGTGATACTATTTGAAATTCCTTTTGAAATACTTATAGTTAAAGAAATCATCAAACACCAAAAATCAGTCTTTAAATACACTGTAAAATGGTGGGAACCCACAGAAGTAGATCTGTTCCACCTTGACTAAAGGTCAGAGAGTTCAGACTTATTCTTGTTCCTTCACAGCTATATGACTCACGTTTTGACCCAAGCTGTGACTACTAACAGAATGTTTTGACCTAGGGTGTGGTTACTTGATACCTTGGGGACTAAGAAGGTAGTTACTTTTTTCCTTATTTCTTGGTAAAGAAACCTCTTGCCTTCCCCCTTCTCTTCGGATTAGGGTGTATAATGCTTGTGAGAAATAAATGTTAGATGAATCTCAGTATTTACCAGATGCTCTCCCGACTCTATCAGTTGTCGCTTGTCTATCGCCTTCTTAATCCTCTTGCTTCCCTCCAAGCATGGACCAATAAGCTGGCCAGGACCCAACTGATGCTGTCTCCAGGATGTGGGAAATGGCAAATGGCCCCAACAGCAAATGGCCTTCAATGTGGTGCATGGAGATAAAACCTCACATAATCAGAATAAAAAACTAAATATCACATCTGTCTTGTTTAAGCATGTTTTCATGGTATTATAGGGATCAACTATAATCTTTTATTCTTTTTTTCTAAGAGTAGAAGCTATTTTAATTGAATGGGGCTTACAACTAATACTATGAAAAATAAACACGCATTAGTCTTTAGTGAGAAAATATGCACTACTGTTTCAGAAAATAAATTTGGCCTCTGCCTTACCAGGTTTAAATTCTATAGGCTAGTTCAAATAAGTGTATAATCTCCAAGTAATAGACTCAATCCTGTTGCATTAGATGCTGGAGAGCAGTATATTACTGGTGACACACTAAAGGTAGTTAACCTACCATGACTCTAACAGGACAATTGATATATGCCAGCCTAGTAGGAATCAAAGCTCAAAGATGGGAGGTTCAAAGCAGGGTAACTAGATGGGGCTGGAGGGAGGAAAAAGGAGGGAGAAATGATGTAATTCTACTTCAATTAAAGCATTTTAAAAAGAAAAAAAATAAATAAAAAAACAAAGTTTTGGAAAGCAATACTTGATTGACCCAAGCCTAGATGATGGAAGACACTATGGTGGGAGAGGTAGAAGATCAGGCCTTTCCTCTCATGGCCAGGAACTGAGGGGGCAAACCGAGTCCCACAATCCCCTTTGTTTGGAAGATACAGCCCGGCCCCTGGCATTCATATATCCAAAGATATTGGAATATTTGGATGGAAGCCACTCTCCAGCCCCTGGCATCCATATATCCAAAGAGTCTAGAATGTTCCGATGGAAGTTCCACTCCCAGCCTCCTCCCCTGGAGGTTGCCTCAGCCCAGACTCCATCCCTGAGAAATATCACCAAACAATGACCCCTCCACAGAGATACTCAAGACCACTCCAATAGGGTATTTAAACTGCCCCCCCCATGAGAACAAATATGTGGTTTTCCAGTTTTCCTTTCCCATCTCTTTTCTGGGGGCCTGAAAAAGCCATTCAGGAGCATTTCTATCCATTAAACCTGGACTTTTTCAAATTTGGTTTGATTTGGTCTGATTTGGGTTATAAAACCCCCATATACCCATGGTTTCTGGATATTGGGCTCTGCGCCCCCTTCCCCTCCACCTCACTTCTCCTTCTGCTTGCATCTCTGCACTTTTCTCTCTATCATTCCTGACATATGATCTGCTCACGCTGGGATTCTCCCTACAATGAATCCATTCTCCCTGACCCCCTACTCTGAGCTACATAGCTGTTCGGTCCTTATGTCTCTGTTCTCCCTTACAGCATCTGCTGATCGGACCCTCAAAGGGACCACCTCTGTGCTTTTCTGGCTTCTACAACCTGCTCCAGGATGTTTAAGTTTGTCAACTGACACAGGTTCCTGGAAAATGTTTTGTTCCTTTATCTGTTAATTTATATGTGTAAATAATGTGGCCACAGCATGCTTGTTTTATGTCTGTGTGTGTATGTGTGCTTGTTTTAAAATCTGTTAAACTTGTAACTCCAGATTACAATAGCTCTGCAAAAATACAAACACATAAATAGCCACCATTTTTGTTGAGATCAAAATGGAAACCTCAGTGCCATCTTTGGTAAGAGTACTCACATGTACTGGCCTTACCTGTGAGACATTCCACCCCCAATATACTTTGGCTTACTAAAATAATCCTTCTAATCTTCTTGCCTCTACTGACATTGGTAAGCTGTGACTGATTGGGTAAACTCTATGTCAAGATTTAACTTGTATGTCTAATTTAGATACACCTGACAGGTGTTGGTATCCTGATTCTCAAGTGCCTTTACATATATGAATGTATGGCATTTAACAAAAGAGTTTCTTATGATAGAGAGACATGCTAGCTCCTGCAGCATCCTATAGCTCTTCCAGACCTTTCTCCTGGAGGCTTGTCTTTAGATATGGCAAAGCCACCCACACAGAAAAAGCTGCCTTTCATCTCATCAGCTGCCTGAAATGGCTGGAACTACACCAGGGGATCGATCATCTCATCCTACCAAGATAGGTAGACCAAACCCTACCCCCACACGAAAATCTGTCAGGCCTCCTGGGCTCAACAGCTAAAGGCAAGTACTGCCTCTAAGACTGATATTTGCCAAAGGCCTCAGAGAGACTTGGAATGCTGGAAAAAAAACTGCCTCATTTCTGCTCATTTATTTTTCTCTCTCAGAAACTGTCTAATGGAATTTGATGGCTTAGGTCCCTACCAGTAGTTAGCTACTACATTAGTTAAATTTCCTTCTAAAAGTACAGATAATTATGCCTCTTTCACAGACTTTATTCAGATGTAACTTCAGATTCAAAAGTTTTCAATTTCCTTTGTCTTCTAAAATGTTCATACTTTTTAACCTAAAGTCATAGCCTTTTGCTTTGACACCATGGTGTAAATCTGTTTCAGCAGTCTTACAGATGCCTACAGGATTCTGGGAGAATTTCTGCTGCTGTATCAAGAAATATTTTCTGGTGAAAACTAACAGCCTCCAGAACCCATTTTGACCCCACCCATTTTTGAGCAAATTTTACTGGTCACTCCTTTTGCTTGGGCCAAGAACAACTTATAGAGGGCCCTTCAGATAATGCCAGCACCTATATCAGCTCCTGGGACTTTATACCATTGGTACCACCTCGCCAAGCTCAAATGGGCACCTACCCAGCAACTAGAGTCTAGTTTTTTGTTTGTTTGTTTGGTTGGTTGGTTTTTCGAGACAGGGGTTTACTGTAGTTTTAGAGCCTATCCTGGTACTAGCTCTCGTAGACCAGGCTGTCCTCAAACTCACAGAGATCCACTTGCCTCTGCCTCCTGAGTGCTGGGATTAAAGGAATACACTACCACCACCTGGCTTAAAATCTGGTTTTAAAGGTCATATCTGCTCTCATCTCACTCATTTACCCTTGCCTCTCCTGTGCAACCAGGGCACTTCTCTGTCCCATTTTTTTTCTGGCAGTCAATCACCCTTACCAAGGCTAACCCTGTCATAGGGACAATAATGATAATCTATTTTTTTTCTCCTAGCAACCTGCTTTCTCACCTCCTTCAAGAAACAGATGTCTGAGGTCTACAGGATGGATGCCTCTCTGGCCACACCTCCCACTGAGCATGAGCCCACCAACTCCCAACTCTCTCCTCCCCTATGCTCACAGGAAGTAGCCAGACTTGAGCCAGCATCTACATACTCAAAGAGTCTGGAATGTTTAGATGGAAATCAAACTCTAGCCCCTAACATCCATATATCCAAAGAGTCTGGAATGTTTGGGTGGAAGTTCTATCCCAAACCTCCATCCCTGGAAGTTGAGTCAGTCCAGACTCTACCACTGGAAAAGCTTGCCAAATGATGACCTGCCTCCCCAGAAATACTCCAAACCACTCCCACAAGGTATTTAAACTGTCCCCCCAGAGAACAAACATGGTTTTCCAGTCTTCCTTTCTGTTCTCTTCTCTGGGAGGGGTGGTGGTGGAAAGTCATCCAGGAGCATTTGTATCCATTAATCCTGGGCCTTTTCTAATTAGTGTTGATTTTGTGTGATTTGGATTATTGCTTTGGTGGAGAGGCTTATTGAGGTATTGAAACTTTTCACCCTTCAAGGGTACACCTCCATATTCAAACAGCCCCTTGTCTTAGTCACTCTTCTATTTCTGTGAAAAGACACCATGACCAAGGCAATCTACAAAACAAAGCAGTTAATCGGGAACTTGCTTATAGTTTCAGCAGGTGAGTCCATGACCATCCTGATAGCAAACTCAGTAGCAGGCAGGTAGGCATGTCACTGGAGCAGAAACTGAAAGCATACAACTTATTTACAAGAAACAGTAAGAGAGAGTGGAACTGGGCCTAGTGTGGCCTTTGAAGCCTCTTCCAACAAGTCCACACCTCTCAATCCTTCCCAAATAGTTCCACTAACTAGGGAATCAAGCATTCAAATACATGAGACTATGAAGGCCATGCTCATTCAAATCACCATATTCTTTCTTCTCTCACATGTCAAACATGCTTTCACTTTTCTATGACAACACTTCAAGAATAGACCTTTTACACATGTGCATTGGGGGTAGTTATGATCCAGACCTTAGTAATCATCTTTATTAGAATATTATTAGTCAAGAAAACATCAGAAATAGCCACTAAATTGAGGCCTCATAGAATAAGTATGAACTTTCTGAAATCCCACTTTTAGGAGCTCAGTGGTAGAGTGCTTGCTTACCATGAGTAGGTTTAGGGATATAGCTCAGCATATGCAAAGTCCTGGATTTAATTGCTGGACACAAGAAAAAACAAGTACCCATTTTAGCTTTCTGATTCTCCAGCACATTCACTATACTGATTCTCTGCATTTCGCTGCTAAGTCAAAAGATGTATACATCTTCATTATGTTAGTTAGTATTCTACACACAACACTTCTGGCATCTTGGTGATTGCTCTTTTGCTTAGAAGTCACAGAATTATTATTTAAACCTTGTTAAAGCAAATAGGGAGATGATAAGAAAATGTAACGAGATAATGACAGGAATTGGAGGTAAGAGGAACCTGCAACAGGAGTGCAGAGCCAAGAGAAGGTAGAAAGTACCTGCCCCCTTGGCGCTTTCCTGTCTCTACCCTGCTCTCTATCTCTGGCTTTATCTTCACTGACTCTCACTGCTGTTATAATGGGTACCCTCACAGAACACATGCGGGACCAAGTTTATGTGTTCTCATTTCACATCACTAATGAAATGAGAGACAAGTTTCTTAGCCTCAATGAACAACTGCTAGAGAAGAGATTCTAACTGGCCTTGATTGATGCTATTACTTCCTTAGAAAATCTGTTGAATGGAGAACAGGGTTTCCTGGGTTCAGTGGATGGCGGAATGAACATTTCTAAAATATAAATCTCAGACCTTATAAACCCTTTAACTTCTACTGTGACTGATCCTTATGTTATCTGGGTTCTCCACTCTTCCAAAACACAGTCAGGTAACTATCACATCCTTTGTAATATGTTGCTTCCCATTATTGCACACCCAAATACCTAAATTATTATTTCTGTATCAATGCAGTCTTTTGAACAAGTGTCTTAGTTAGGGTTATCAGTGCTGTGATAAAACACCATGACCAAAAGCAAGTTGGTGAAGACAGAGTTAACTTGGCTTACACTTCCACCTTATAGTCAGTCACTAAGGGAAGTCAGAGTAGGAACTCAGACTACTGCATAAATCTGGAGGCAGGAGCTGATCCAGAGATCATGGAGGGGTGCTGTTTGCTGGCTTGCTCCTCGAGGTTTGCCCAGCCTGCTTTCTTATAGAATTTGGGATCATAAAATCAGGGACGGCCCCACCCACATGAGCTGGGCCTTCCCACATTAATCACTAATTAAGAAAATGCTTCACAGGCTTGCCTACAACCTGATCAGATGGAGGCATTTTCTCAAATGAAGCTCCATCTTCTCAGACTACTCTAGCTGTGCCAAGTTGATATAAACTAGCCAGCACAACCCGTTTAATTTTTCTTGCTATTAGTCAAACATACCTCCAACTATAGAAGAATGCATGTGCCATATGGAATTATTTTTGTATCTGCTATGAAAGTTCTGGAAATAATAGCCTCAGTCAGCATGAGAGCCACCTATTTCTTGGCCTCAAAGCTTAAATCAATGATGTATTGCCTCTCAAAATAAATTGAAACTCTAAAGAAAGTTTTGAAAACTGTACACTAACATGCATCCTTTACGATTATTTTTGCCTCACCTTTGTCCTTCCTAAACTGAAAAGATCAGGATCTTTGAATCTTAAATTTTAGTGTGTGTGTGAGAGAGAGGGAGAGAGAGAGAGAGAGAGAGAGAGAGAGAGAGA
>LOEQ01000656.1:200088-211065 GCA_001685075.1 Bramus lutescens | reverse complement strand
TGCCGCACTGTGTTAAAACTGTGCTGCCAGCGTGAACTCTGACTCTTTCTGGAAGTCTGGCTATAGAGCATGTAAATGGGGTTTGTGAACAGAGTGCTACAACTTGCTTAATGGCACCATAGACTGGCTGTGTGCCTAAAAATGGGGCTGTGAATATGGCTCTCAGAGGCAGCAAACAGCCCCACCATGCTGGACTGGGTGGGGCAAAGAGGCAGTGCTGTATTTCCCCTAGAAATGGTGTAACTTAAGTTCATAAGAAGGTCTTAGCATTTTAAGAACCACTTCTGGTCATAAAAGGATTACAGATATGCAATAAAGACAAATGCAGATTAAAAAGACATCTAAATGGGTCACAGCGTTGGATGAATGTACATAGGCTTGGGAGTGGGAGAGAAAAGAAAAAAAGTATAGACAGTTATAGAAGGAAGTAAATGGTTTATAAAAAATTAAAACAAAGTCTTTAAAGACACAGAGTAAGACAATCATAAATTAAAGAAGTAAAATAAATAAGCCATGTAAAGATGGATTATACACAGAGAGTCTGGATTATGTATATTATGCAAATTATTATGTTTCCTTTGAATTTTTTGACTGCGAAAGGAACTAAATACACAGAGACATTTCATTGTATGGGCTGCTAAGCTAAACCAATATATATGTTTTAAAGTTATCTTAATTTCAAAATTTAATTCAAAAGATATGTTACAATGGAAAGGAGGTTTTGCTTTTGTTTACACAGGAAATAAGGGATGGTGGATTGATTCTGCATTAAGAAAAATCAGGTTTGAGCGAGGAAGAGCCCCCTGAGAAATCTCTGATAGGAGGAATGGCCCAGATGTTCGAGTTCTACATCCAGATTGGTTCAAAGACTGCTGCCTGAGATGATCAAACCTCACAAGATACTCCAGTCAGGTCTTGATCATAATTATATATTTTCTTTAGGTCCCCATAAGATTATCATCACCTCCAATCAGCAGGAAGTAGCCTAGAAAACTATACCCACTTTCCCAAATAAAAATGGATTATGGTTATTTACCTTTGTTTAGAATGTTGGTTACAAGTTGTTATGGATAATGGTCAGTAGAGTAGGTAAGCAAAGGAGATTCAGAGTTCTTGTTTTAAAAAAGTGGGGGGAGTGCTGTGGAACAATGGTCTGTACCCCATCACTTGTATTTTAAATAACCACTGATTGGCCAGTAGCCAGACAGGAAGTATAGGCGGGGCAACATGGAAGGAATTAGAGGTGGGGCGATGAGAATTCTGGGAAGAGGAAAGCTCAGTCTGCAGTCGTCACCCAGGGAGAGAGAGGAAGCCAGACACAGAGCAAGCAAGCTGTGACTGCCTCACTGAAACACAGACAAAAATTATGGGCTAATTAATATGTTATAAGAGTTAATAAGAAGCCTGAGATACTAGGTCAATTAGTTTTCAATTAATGTAGGCCTCTGTGTTTTTATTCAGGACTAAGTGGATGTGGGTCCTGGTGGATTAGAAACCTCAGTCAACAGCTGCTGATTCACTTAAAGAATACTCTGCATTTGACAAGAATCCCTCATACCCAGGTGTTGAATTCAGCACCCCTTGGTACAGTCTCATTCACTTTGCTCTGCAGAGGAACTAGGAACCATTCACTGTGTATCATATTCAAAGTTGAGTTCAGCCTCTCTCCTCTTATAACATTGTGAAATGAAGTATTCTTTGACAGTTTTCATTAAGCCTGGTACAACTTTTTTACTTTTAAATTCAAAGCATGGTATCATGTATAACATGTCACTAAACAGCAATTGAGATGTCATGCCATTAAAAGCATCAGAAACACAATAAAATGTACTAACTAACCGGTAAACAGGCCTCTCTAGATCCTGTCTTAACAATCTTAAGAAGGGTGTGTGATCTATTCTTTGATAGCCTTATTTGTAAAATCATGGTATTGATAGTCGTAACTACTTTCGAGGTATTTTTACTTTTAAAGACTTATTATCCTGCTATTTTCTGAGACAATTACTATCTAGTATATGATATGATTTTGCGATTGTGCTTATTGTCTATTTTTGTTTCCTGTCATAACATGTCAATTCCTCAAAAGAAGAATTTACTGTGCCTGAGTCATGGGAGACATTCAAGCAATGTCTGTAGCTGGATGAATTAAACATTGAAGACTGAGAGAAAGCAAGCATGGAAACATGGGGGCTCATGAGAGGGGTACATTTTCCATCTTTCTGACCAATCCCCAGGACCCAGCTATGAGGGGATTCAAAACACACAATAAGGGAAGGAATACAGCCAGTGCAGAGATACTGTGAGCTTAACTTAGTGAATGTCTTGCTTGATGTGTTTCTCAATTTTCCTCATTTGTAGTGATATGGGAGCGGGCCCTGCTTTTCGTCCAGCACAGCTCCCACACGGCTAGCTTATACCCCGAAATAACAACACAGAAATTGTATTCATTTAANCCACCCACCTAAGGGCTGGCCTATCGAAGGGGGCCAAGGCAGTTTCTTTATTAACCAATGAAAGCAACACATAGACAGATGACCCTCCTACATCACTCATTAGTCTTCCTTGACATGCTAATTGAGACATTTTCTCTTCTTTTTCTCCAAATTATCTCCATCTGTACCTATATAAAATTTCAATGTCATGGAAATACCATAAAGTATTTCAGGTGGTTTGAGGAAGTCAGACCTTGGAGGGCTGCAAATAGGTCATCTATATTTTATTTCTACCAACCAAGAGCCAGTCCTTGCTCTTAACAATGGGGTTGCCCCCACTAAAAAAGCAGGGCTCGTAGCCACAGGGTTTGAATCCATGCCATTTGTTTTTGCTTTGCAGTAGAATTGCTTCAGTGTTTATCAGCTTCAGTGGTGCTGATATTTGGGGCCTAATAACCCTTCACTATGGAGGACATGCTACATACCTAGACGCTAACTGTGCAGTGTCCTGCCTCTCTCAACTGGCTATCAGCAGCCCTTGCTTCCAGTTACAGACACCATAAATGTCTCCAGTTATTGACAATGCACACTTTGAAGAGCAGGGACAGAAAATTGTCTCTGTTTAAGAATGCATAGGTAAGCAGGGGAGTGGTGGCTCACGCGTTTAATCCCAGAACTTGGGACACAGAGGCAGGCAGATCTATATGAGCTCAAAACTAGCCCGGTCTATAGAGTGAGTTCTAGGACAGACAGGGCTACACAGAGAAATCCTGTCTTGACAAACCAACTAAAACACCAAAAATGATGTACAGATAAATGAACATAACAGAATTTAATTATTTTTCAAAGACTAAAGAAAAATTGTTAAAGTATCCACCCAGATTGGTAGCTTTTCCATTATCCCAAAGAATATCCTTTAAAAAAGAATAATAAACATTAGGCCATTTATAGCAAGTGTCTCAGAGAAATGACTTACCTATCTTATCAAATTATCATTTTTCTGAAGATCTAATAATGTTCACTTTATAATCCAGTACAAATGAATCCTCTTTTCTAAACTTTCTTCTGAAAATATGACCTGGCTTTTATTAAAAAGGGTTACACAGTGGTAGACAACTTTGACTGTTTTTATCACAGTCTTTGATTTGTATTAGTCTTAAAAGTCATGTATATAGGACTTTAATTATTTGAAAAGACTAAATATACTAAATAATTCATTCTGCTCAGAGAAAACAAATATGCAAACACAATGAGATTTACATTAGCTATAACACATAAAGAAATAAATGTAGCTAGATGCCTAATGATTATTCATTGTTGCGTATTGTGCTTAGAAGTTTTTCATATTTTACAATTTTATTCAGTTCTATAGATAACTATTGCTATTAACATATCACAGATAAGAAGATCAGTTCAGAGACACTAAGGTCAGCTCACAGAAGTGGCATGCTCTTGATTTAATTTAGCCTTATTCAACTCCAATGCTTCTGTTCATTTCATAGAAAGCTTTTAGAGTCACTTTTTAAAGTACACTTTTTTCCACACAGCAAAAACTTCCATAGGAGATGTTGGGGCTGAGCTTCATTTTACCTGTAAATGGTGTTTTTAAAAGCCGAAGCTTCCTTTCAACATGAAAGAGGGCAGTTTATTGGTGCTTTCACCGGGTTTCTCTCATGTTAAAGCCACTGAAGCAACAGAAAGCAAAGACCAACCTTATCTCCATCAACAATGAATCTCCTGGGCAGATTTCTGGAACTTTTGATGTTTCATCAAAACTAAAGCAAAACAGCAGCTATATCTCTTTCATAAATTTTGCAGGTATGAAGAACCTTCAGATTTTGTGTCAAAAATGCAGGCTTAATTAAGCAATAAACTAAGAGGCTTTGCAGGGTCAGCATGTGCCCAGACCTCCGACAAGCTTAGAGCCAACCCCAGATAGTCAACAATTAGCCACAGCATGCTCATATACATATTTCCCAACTAAGCCATGATAAGGGAATTCCCATCCCTGTGATTGCCAGACCAAAGGCCATTAATGGATGCCTGGAGCTTAGAGACAAACAACTGGAAAGTCGAATCTCTCAGTCTCTCTTTGTATCTCTGTCTCTGTGCTTCCGTGTGTGTGTGTGTGTGTGTGTGTGTGTGTGCGTGTGTGTACTGAAGGAAACTTCGCAATGAATGGAGCCAGTTTAAGCCTTCAGCCTAAGGTCTCATTACATGCACTCTCAATGCTAAAAGAAAGCATTGTCACAAGTAGAGAAATGCCCTCCATGTCCCAGTGTATGGGAAAGGGACAAGATCAAAGCCAACATGAGAGCAAACCCTATAAACGAAACAGGGAAAAAGAAAGATCCAATAAAGTGGCATGGACAACCTAGCAACAAAGTTCTGGAGAGTGGGAAAAATGTGACAGAGAGGAGACATTTTACACCCCAGGCTTCCAGTGACCTTTGAACCAGCACCAGCAGCTTCACCTGGGACCCTGATGTGGTCACAAATCATAAGCTCCTGACCAGCAACTCTGGGGAAAGGCATCTGCTGCCCCCCCCCGAAGCAGCACACACACTGAGATCCAGGAACTTCGCTGCTTTCTGACTGCTTTTCTCCAAATCTGCATCAGCTTAAACCCATCTGAGAAACTTCTGAAAGTTTTGAATGCCCCAAATCTTGCTCTCTGGAATATCTGGGAATTGAATGCTGGCAAGCATACTTTTGAAAAGCTCTCTGTGTTCAGTCAAGGTTGAATACATTGAAGTCTAAATGCAGATATGAGCCTCTTGCTTCTCTTCATTTCCAAAGAAGGTAGCTAGTCATCTTTTTAATTGAGCCACAGCAGTCTCTGTGTCATCAAACTGTAAGCCACGAGCTCATGAACAGGAGTCTGTGTGGCACATTAGTGCATTGCTGTTAATTACTGGCAGTCACAGGGTACTGATGCACACTGAGAGCTAATAGAGAGCTCTGCTCTCTTCCTGTAACAAATCTTTCAGACCCTCATCAACTCAACTAATCCTCTGAGAATAAGTAGGAAAGCCTAGTGATATTTAAAATGCCCCCAATGGCTTAAGTATTTGAGAGAAACAAGTGGCATTTGCATCTCTTCTTGCATTTAAAGGTCATGACATTAGAAGAAAACCAAGGATTGGAAATGTGAATGTGTTTTAATAATAAGATAATCTTCAAGTGTAAGGTGAAAGGTCTTTGCTCAAATCCACAACACACGTTTTAATACTTCTGCAATGAGCACACAGTGACACTTTAACATGCGGAAGGCACCTTTGAAACGTTTGAGTGCCTGTGGTGACTCTAGTATTTTATGGCAAAAGCAACTTAAAAATCAAAGACATGAGAATGTGAAGTAGGCATTCAGTGGGATCTTTTAAATTGAAATACAGAAAAGAAATGATAAACTATTCAAACCTATGCAGTGCACATACCTATAATCTCAGTCCTTGAGATAAGACCAGTATAGTCTATCTACATAGGCAATCCAACAGGGATGCAAGATGCTCCAGTGGGTAAGAGCTTTTGTTTCCATCCCTAGTGACCTGAGGTCAGGACCCAGGACTTAAATAGTGGAAGTAGAAAGCTGGCTCCTCCAATTGTCCTCTAATCCCCACCATCACACACGCACACACACACACACACACACAATAAGGCAGAGGCAAAATAACCACTGCAAATTTAAGGCCAGCATAGTCTACATGGGGAGTCCAGTCTAAGCAGGGGTTCATAGTGAGTCTCTGCAGTAATAATAATAATAATAAATTAATAACAATAATAGCAAATAATTAAATAAAATATGTAATCAAGCTTCAAAACCAGATTTTATGAAGGCCACCACCACACATTATCTAAAAAGGCTATCTTAGGAAATGTATCCCTACATCCATTATCAAACAGACTTTTAAAAGTATCATATTCAATACTTAAAACTTCAAAGAGAATAAAAACATGCACTATGAAAATAATCCTTTAAATTAACTTTCAAACTTTCTGTGGCTAGTAAATAAATTCTCCTTGGTTTCCTGCACACTCATGAGAATCCTGACTCATTACAACAACCAAAAAGCAGGTCTCTTTGTGTAAGAAGGTATGAGGTGGAGAGGGCACTCGCCAGGTCTGAGACTCAAACTTATGGGAGGGGGACAAAGGGAAAGGAAGCAAGTCTCAGTACAGAGTCTAGACTAAACTATCCATTTGCTGTATCATGGAGCAAGGTTTTATTATAGAATATTTTATATTTATATAATATATTATAAATAATATTTGTTAAATATTGCACTATACAGTGAGCCATGCACAATTGAATGGTGAAAAGCTAAAAGTTTTATAAATATTTACTTTGTGATACTGGAGGGAAAATGAACTCAGGATATCAAGTAGAGAAACCCTTCAGCCAGCTGCTCCTTCTGCTGCAGTGAACAACTTGATTGGTATTTCACGGTCTTACCTGAAGAGGTTTTGTAAGAAGGTGGATTGGAGGGCAGTAAGAGGCCCTTCTCTCAGCATCATTCCAACCAAGTGACTGGAACTAAGACCAAGAACATCACTGAGACCTTAGGACAAAATGACAGCCTCTGTACATAGCATATGAAGTTGGCATGAATAATTCTTAGAGTACTCCAAAGTCCCTAAATTCAGGAAAGCAAAGTTAAAGATTTCATAGTAAAGAAGAAGAAAAGAATATAAATAAAAAGAGTTTGCGTTTTCCTAGGCCATGTATCTTTGACATTAAAGTGAGTATATGCCTTTCAGGAATGGTACCATTATGATAAAACATATAAGAACATTGGAACAAGAACTCCAGCATTTAGAAGACTGAAATGATGAGATTAGGAACCTAGGCTTTGATGAGAAAGAAAACTACCCACATAGATGAAACTGTATAGCAAGGAAAGCTGGGAGTGATGGCATGCATGTGGGAGCAGGAAACGCAAGTGATCCTGAGGAATGCTCCATTTTCTTATAAGCCAACTGCTCACAACATGAAAACCTGGTAGCATGGCTGGGGAAAACCTGTTTGAAATTTTATTTGTTCCTTCTTGATCTTCCTATGGTGCTAGGAAGAAAGCTTAGGTCTCAGTGTGTGCAAGGCAAGCACTGTAGCACATAATTAAATTTCTGTTTTGTTTGTGTTTCACTTACTGAAGGCTGCAGGCACTTTACCACAACTATCCCCAGTCATCAATAAGGTATGTTTTGTTGTTGTTGTTGTTGTTTCTCTTTCTTTGTTTTAAGTTTTTGACATGGTCGGTGTCTTAGTTAAGGTTTTTCTTGCTGTGAGGAGACACCATATAAAACTCTTATGAAAGAAAACTTAAGGTGGTGGCTTACTGTCTCAGAAGTTCACTCCATTTACATCATGGTGGAGAGCATGGCAGCATGCAGGCAGACATGGTACTGGCTACATCTTGATCAGAAGGCAACAGGAAATGCTCTGAAAGCCACACTGAGAGAAGCTTGAGCAAAAGAGACCTCAAAGCCCACCCCATACAGTGACACACGTCTTCCTACAAGGCTACATCTGCTTCAACATACTACACCTCCTAACAGTCATGGGCTTATGGGGGCCAATTGCATTAAAATTATCATACTCATAATGACTAGGTTACCTAGTAACCTACTAGGTTATCCTTGAACTCATTTGGTCACCCAGGCAGGCTTTGACATGCTACCTTTTCCCTCCTGAGCATGTACCTGAGCATGTACATGGTATCACATGTACCTCCATATAAAATTTCTCCAAGGGGTTCAACATCTTAAAATCTCACTGCCTCCACAAACTATACACTCTTATTTTCCTTTGAATAGTCTGTAGGTTCAGTTATATATTCCCTTGGAAAAACAAGAAGCAGTAGAAGCTCTCAACTCCATGTCAAGATGCACCTTCCTGTAAACTACCTAACAAACTTGTTTTGAGGACAATCGTTTTTAGCTCTGTGTTTTTAATTAACCCCACGAACCAATATAGTGTGAGATTTGTTTGACTTTGCTTTTTCCCTATAAGACATTTTAGGGACATCGGGGAACAATATTGGAAATGGTTATAGAATCAGAATTACTATAAGAGCTGAATGAAACCTGGCATTTTAAATATAGGTGCAAATGAAATATAAAAATACATCAAACTTACATTAATTTCTGAAAGTAGAGAAGGAAGTATGAGTTCTTACAGCTTTCATTCAGGAAGACTAATACACTGAGTTGCTATTCCTCAAAATGATCCACTCAGCTGTCTGGACAGTCTCAACTTGGCAATATATATTGATCCATCTGAACTGTAATATACTTTAGAGTGTAACATTTCTGTATTCATGTTAAAACAGACAGATTTCATTTGAATTTAATAGTGAAGGGTTAGAAAATAACTATTCTTTGCAATACATAAAGATGTCACTATAGCGCTCTATGAAATAACGTTGTCCTTAATCTCTTAAGAAAATGAAAAACTATAAAAAGCCAAGCACCTATTTTGTTATGGTTTGACTTCAGCATCACTTAGAAAACCTTTCTATCTTAATTTAAACTGTGTACTCCAAAGTTTTCACACAGGTTAAACTTTTAAAACACTGGGCTGATCAATGTTCCTTTTGGATAAGAAGAAAAATTACATTGAATTCATCTGCATGAATAATTCTTTGATCTGGCAAATAGATTCAAACTCCAAATGAACTAAATTCAATGTTCTCCTTATTGACAATATGAACACATGTAAGTGTATTTCTTAAACCTTTAGAAATAATAAACCTCTTAAGAACATCAGCAATTAGAATAAGGAGGAGGCAGGACACTGCAATTAAGATTTTCTTTTATTCCACACCAGCTAAGAGTTCTTTGCACAAGAGAATGGAAGATACCAAAAAATAAAACCTTATAAGTCAACATGATTGACACATAAATGAAGGCACAGAGACTGAGCAGCATACATAAGGCCTGCACAGGGAGTCTTATTGGAGAAATGAAGAACATTTAAGGTAGGCTGCATGCCCAGCAGCAAATGGCCAACGAAAACCACAATTCAATGGCACTTTTGGAGGTTCCTTGTCTCATAATGTTATATCAGTGCCTTTCCTTTTTTTTAATGTTATGTTATCATTTTTATTTTGTTAATATATCTTCTTCTCTCTTTTTAACTTACTATAGCTTCCAGTTCAATGTTTTATGGGATTCCTAATTGTGGGAATAATGGCTTTCTGTTTCCGTGCCTTCTTTGGGGCTTTTTTTCCTTCTGGTTTCTGTTTTGTCCAATTCCAATGTGTTATATTTGTTTTATCCTATGTTGTATGAGGTTACTTATTTGTTTCCTGGGTGCTCAGACTCCCAAAATAATCATATAATATGTGCATTGATTAAATAACTGCTTGGCCCATTAGCTCTAGCTTCTTATTGACTAACTACAGTGAAATTTTAAAATATGTATTAAAGAAAATTTAAATTACTCTATATGTACCTAATTTTTAGGTATATCTAGACTGGAAGCAGATAATTTCAACACTCATGAGAGCCCTGTCGGTGCAGGCCTTTAACACCAGCTCCTTGGGAGACTGACACAGGTAGATCACAGTTCTAGGCCTGCTTGAGTTGCAGAGAGAAGCTGAAAGGTCAAGGTTTAC
Source organism: Bramus lutescens (assembly GCA_001685075.1). Lineage (NCBI taxonomy): Eukaryota > Metazoa > Chordata > Mammalia > Rodentia > Cricetidae > Bramus > Bramus lutescens. The sequence goes on along the minus strand of LOEQ01000656.1, from coordinate 201,017 downwards.
TATGCAAGTTAATGAGACCCAGGCTTGAAACAAGAACGTCAAAAGAGGCTGAGGATACCGAGAGTGGTAGGGTACTTGTTCTACATGAATAAGACACCCCCTCATTAGTGAAAAACAAAAACCAAACAAATAATCATGAAAAGAAAAAGAAAGAAAAGGAAATACTCTCAAAGAAAGGATAAATTTTGACTAAGATTTTCCCCCAATGTTAAAAATTACTGAGTAACCACAAACATTTTAACTCTTTTACATGCATATAAAATAAATATATTATTCCACTTTTAAATCATTTTTAAGATTATATTACAATTGTATCATTCCCCCTTTCCTTTTCTCCTGCCTACATCTCCTTTGTAGTCTCCATGTTCTCATTAAGTCCATGCCCTATTTTTATTAAGTGTTGATACATATGTATAATATTTATTGTATAATTAATATAAATTAGAGCAATACAAATTCACCCTGATAAGCCCATACTGTGTTACTTTTCTGTGTGTGCTTTCAGAGATGACCTTTTGGCACTGGATAAGCAATTTGTGTGCTCTTCCTTGGGGAAGCCTATGTCTTCCACTCTCACTCTTCTGTATAACCTTTAGTTCTTTGCCTAGCCTTGGGCTTCATGAGTGTTCCCTGTCCACATTAGCATGGCTTACTGGTATTGTCCTTGTTTGAGTCATGTTTAGGCAGCTGTACTAATAGGACTACATGGTAGAGCATCTCTGACACATTTCTAGAAAATACTATTTTTAAAATTCATTTTTCTATATTATTTGTTTTGAGAGTTTTATTTTTTGCTTTTGATAGATATGATTCAAAATATTTCTATTTTATGGAAAATCTAGAACCTTCAGCTGGCGATGGATGTAGATAGAGACAGAGACCCACATTGGAGCTCTGGACTGATCTCCCAAGGTCCAAATGAGGAGCAG
>LOEQ01000656.1:178605-193059 GCA_001685075.1 Bramus lutescens | reverse complement strand
AGAAAGAAAGAAAGAAAGAAAGAAAGAAAGAAAGAAAGAAAGAAAGAAGACTCTACACTACACCAAGCTACACAACCATAGAATATGTATGTAGAGTACCTAGCTAGGACACATATCGGTTGAGGACACCACAAGAACACAGCCCACAGGATCAACTAAGCAGGTCTCTGAACTCACAGAGACAGAACTGAAACAACAATCATTAATTACCACATTATCAAGAGTCATTTGTCTTTTCCTTGGCTGAAGGACGGGACCAAGACAAATCCACTGTGGCATGCATTGAGAGTGTGGCCTGTGTGCCTAAGCATGTGCTTAAGGAATGTATGAGTGGAAGATTTTATAGGAAGCAACCCTTAACTCCACAGGACTCTGCCAGGGACAGTTGAAAGTCACTAAGCACTTGCAGCAGGGACATAAGTGTCCCAGCAGAAGATGCCTGCTGTCAGCTCCAAACATTGACTCCTTAGCACTGAGCCCACAGCACTTCTGCATTCTAAACAGCTCTTGATGACAGGAAAAGGCAAAACCCCATGAGGCTTGGGCTCATGTTGCCATACAGCATGTGACTGGCTTCTTCCAAAAGTCGTAGGGTTATCCGCACACCACTGAAACTAGCACTGGTTGTCTGAGCAGAGGCCAGTCAGTCACTGCTGCAATGTCAACCCCTTATCCCCCTGGGGCTTTGGCAAGTCCGATCCTCAGGCTTGAGGTGTCATTTGCTAGCCAGTCTCACCCCAACCCTTGGTGTTCTTCTCCTGAAGCCTCTTCTGTGCTCTCTTCCTCTCTTCCCACACCCACTGCCTGCATGAATTGGGGGTGGGACTCGTCAGAGTCATCTCACCTTTGCTATTTCAAATCGAGTAAGATGTAGGTAAAAACAAGTGTCTGCTTCTACTGCAATAGACTGGCGTAGATTGTACTTTTTCCTCCCCTAATCCAGAGGCATCAAGATGCCGGCCTCTTGCTGAGGGTGCTCTTCCTAGCTTCAAGTCAAACACTGCCACGATTATCTCTTAAGGCACAGACGAGAAAAAAAAAATGACTCAGTCTCTTTCTTTTCTAATAGAACACTAATCCTAGCACATTAGATTCCATCTATTTAGCTGTATTCTTTGGAAAAAACTCCAAATACCATCCAATCGTGGGGTCAGACTTTCAACATGGTAGCAACACAATTCATTAAACACCTTTCTTCCCCTGACTTGTGCAATTTGTAGTTTTCATTCACAGAAAAATTTCTATCCTACCATCCCCAACAGTCATAATTCTCCCCAGTGCCCCTTCTAAACCTACAGTCCTGGGCCTCATCTGAAAAGCTTCTAAACCAGACATGGCTAAGACTCGGAGTGTGATTCACCCAGAGACTAAGTATCCCTCCAGCTGTCAACCTGGGAAGTTAAGCTGTGCTTCTAAGTTGCACTGGAGAGCCAGGCACAGGACAGACACACCTGTTTCAAAATGAAGACATCAGGAGAAAAGGGGAGCAGGCCTTGAATGTAACCAGAGTTTAGTAAATCAAATCCCACTAGCTTTTCAGACTGCGAAGCAATCCTCTGCAGGTGGATGCTTACCATTTACTGGGAGGATGGTTTTGATTTTGGGACCCACTAGGGCAACAATCCTGTCCTGCTGACTCTCTCAGATTGGGGTCACACTCCTAAAGACCCAGAAAATCCTATTCCATGGACTCAATAGGAAGCTATCTTTAAAAAACAAACCAATGGCCTCAGTTACTTCAAAACTGTTTTGGAATGAACTTTCCTCCCTCCCAAAGGGTTAAAGATTCTGTAAGGTTGGTTAAGTATAAGTTCTATGATCATGGACAAATGGTACATTACAGAGCCAAATTGTTGTGGGCTATCTTTAGCTTCCTTAATAACCATTCATTGCACACCTCTGTGTTTGGTCTAATGCCCTTTAACTAACTACTAGGTAAATGTTTCTGAAATGCACTAATAGGCCTTTAGTTTCCACCAAGCCGATGGCTAAGATGGTCACCAGATAACATTTGACATTTGTAGCAGAAATTTCTCTGCTTTCTTATAAACCAGCTTGCCTGGTATTCCCATCAATGTATCTGAGAATACCTTTGTAACTGGCTTTCTACTGCTACTGTAAGAACTTCATGAAACTATTACCATACTCCACAAGGCATTTGGGGAAAACTGAACCATGTTCTCAGGCCATGGTCACTCTCACGTGTGCTATAGATGAGAGCAGGGTCTCTGGGCTGACACCTTATTACTCTAGCTTAATCCCTGTTGCCATGATACACTCTGACCAAAAACAGCAGAGGAGAAGAAAGGGTTTATTTGGATTGTGTGACAGGTCACTGTGCACCACTGGTAAATGTCAGGACAGGAACCTTGGGCAGGAAGTGCAAGCAGAAGCCATCGAGAACACTGTTTCCTGGTTTGCTTACAGATTTTTGTCTACCTGTCTTTCTTATTGTTGGGAACCACCTACCCTTATAAGGAACAGTGCTACCCAGAGAAGTCTGGGCCCCATTGCATCAACTAATAATCAAAACAACCTCCCACAGATATGCCCACAGGCTAGTATTATCTGGGCAATCTCACATGACTCAAGGCAATGTCACTAACTAAGACATGATCTCTGTCCCCTTTGTTTAATGTCAGGAATTTTTTTTGCTTATGTAATCTAATAATTTCTCTAGTTAGAGAAAATCCAGTCATACAGTGTGTTCTCTGCTGAAGAGAACATTTTCTACAATGTAGACTGGAATGATTTTCCAAATCATTTAATTTTTGTCTCCCTTTTGCCAAACTGAACCTTTCTTACTTCACCTTTCTCTCTCTATATAGATAGAATCTATCTATCTATCTATCTATCTATCTATCTATTAGATAGATAGACAGACAGACAGATAGATCGTTATTTGCATTTCACTGGAAGTATAAGAAAGACACAAGGTAAATTTTCGATGTTTACAGAAAAATTCTCTGCTTTGGAGCTGACTCCATCTTTCACATTTTGCCTTTGTAGTTTAAGGCACGTTCTCATCCTTTACAACAAGAATCCATTTTTTCAGTGCCCAGTAATGTTTCTCCATTCTACCATGATGCTTTTAACATCCGCATTTCTAGCTACAGTTGCTCAGCGTTCACGATTACATGCCCGTTCTCTGATGAGATGATCTGTGTACCACCATCATCTACCTGAACCGTCGCTGGAAGCAGCTCGCAGGTTCATATCTCCAGCTTGCCTTCCAGAACTCTTCAAGACTCTCTTCACTCCCAGAACAACACCCATATTTAAGAATTGTCCGTTACTGCCACTATTTAGCTGGAGCTAACTCACAGGTGTGTGCATTCTAGAGGGCGGAGGTCACACCGTGCTTGTTTCAGTGAGTATTTACTCTCTGGTTCCCAGACAGTAAGATTCTCACTGTGTCTTCTGTGACTTTCCTGGGTGGATTTTCTTGAGGGAATGGAGGCACACAGGCACGCAGAGACAAAGAAGCTGTCCCTTGCATGGAGCCTTCCATCTATCACCATCTGTTTCTGTGAGCTCTTTTCATTTTGACAATGCCCTCAACTGTTGTTCTATAAAGATTTGGACCTCAAGGTCTGTATTTGTCAGAGGACACAATTTAGGTCACAGGGCCAGGGAAGCTAGACTTCCATTAGCATTTGAGGGGAGTCTGAGACTGACAGTCTGAGGACCTTAAGAGGTCCTTTTCTGGAACATACTCCCATACATCCTTTTGGAAAGACACATAAAATAAGCTACTTATATAATCCTATATTTTCTCTATCAAGTGAAAGTCCATCACAGCCAAAAAGCAGAGGCAGGGATGATGGGGATAGAGGGTACGTGTTAAAAAAAAATGCCCCTGTGACATCCTTCCTCCAACCACACCAAGACCCCTAGTCTCTACCATTTCCCTAACATGCCACCAAATCATTAGTCCATCAATGGATTAACCCATTTGTTAGACTAGAATCCGCATGATTCAGTCATTTCTCAAAGCCTCACCTCTGAACAATGCATAGGGACCAAGTCTTCAACGTGTGAATTTTAGAGAAAATGCCATATCCAAACCATAACAAATCATCTCAGGTTCGTGCGGCTGATGGTCAGAATACAATATGCCATCCAGCACAAACTCTCAGACACATAAGAAAATGAAAGTCCATGATCCCCAGTAACTAAAAAATGTTTTTCTTGAGAAAGACCTTTAGATATAACCTTGAGAAGCACCCAGGTTGAGCAATATCTTCAAAAAGTTACCAAATATAACATATCATCAAACAATTCAGAAACAGCACAGTAAATGAAACTCAGTAGAAAGTGATGCTAATTAAATGCAAATAGTCTTTGGTGTGTAGGGTAATTATCTCTCATTCAAACATTACATATGGAATACTGCAGGCATCATTTCCTTTATGAAAGGAAACAAATGCTCCCAAATACACCATCAAGTTATCCAACACAAATGGCCCAAACCCTTTGCCAATGGGCTGAGATCCAACTGACATTTTTCTACATATACTATACAACCAACTACATTAGTTCCCGTTCAGCAGGTGTTTGAACATCACCGTAAATGACTGTGCTACCAAATTAAGGATGTCCTCATCTGTTTCTTCATCTCTAGCAATATATTCCCATGCAAACAAGTTAACACACAATTTGTTGTTGTTGTTTTGTCAGAAAAGCTTGAATAGTATCTATGCAATTTTCAACAATAAGGTGTGCCTTGCGTTAAACTGTGGTTGATGGCATTGAGTGAAATCGTAGTTAACATGGTGCACTTGGTAAAGGGGACTGGATGTACTTAACTGCTGCTAAAATCCGAACTCTAACAAGACTTGGAAGAAGAGTGATACTTCTTTGCACAGAAAATGAGCGTTGATATATTCTTTAGTTGATCGTTTACCCAAAGTCTGGGGCCTGGAATTCCTGGCCTGCAGGATTCATAAAAGTAGTTGTAATTCTACAAGGAACTTACATAAAGAAGGAAAGAAGGCATTAACCAGAAAGCACAAGAAATGGCTAGAGAATTGTTCAAAAGAGACAATTACTATGAAAACATGTATGAATTACCTTCCTCTTGCTAAGACAAAATGCTGGACAAAACAACAATTTAAGAGGAATGTTTATTATAGCTCACAGTTCACAAAGGGATGTAATCTGTCATGGCACGGAAGTCATGGCTACTGCAGCATCATGTGGCTGGTCACCTTGCACATTCCGTCAGGAGACAGAGAGCATAAATCCTGGCACTCACCTAGTTTAATCTATTTTATTCAATCCAGAACCATTGGTGACATCTACCCACACTTAAGAGCAGTCTTCCCTTCTTCCCTTCAGAAAGTTAAACCTTTCTGAACCATCTGTCTTAGTGTTCTATTGCTGTGACGAGACACCAGGACCATGGAAACTCTGATAAACCATTTAATTAGGGCTATCTTACAGATTCAGAGGTTTAGTCCGTTATCACCATGGTGGGAAGCATGAGGGCACACAGACAGACATAGTGCTGAAGAAATAGTTGAGAGTTCTACATCCAGATCACCAGGCAACAGAAAGATGGACAACCACTGGGTCTAGTTTGGGTACTTGAAACCCCAAAGAACCACTGTCACACTTCCATCAATACTTCCTAATTCCTGTCAAGTGGTACCACTCCCTAATGACTAAACATTCAAATATATGACTATGGGGACCAGTCCTATGCAAACCACCACATCATCCTTAGAGATAGAACCAGAGGGATATTTTCACCATCTTTTAAATTTCATCAAGATGAACAATCACAACATGCTTCATAGTATGTTAAATTTGCTTTAATCTACTCAAGTGTGTGTTCCTGAATGGATGTGTGTGGAGGCCAGAAGGGAGTGTCTGAAACTGGAGTTACAGATGGCTGTGAACTGCCATGTGGGTGCTGGTGATCAAGTCTTTGGTCCTCTGCAAGAGTAGTCAGCACTCTTCACAGCTGAGCCATCTCTCCAGTGCTCTAAGTTTCTTTTCCTATAGTCCCCTGATGGATTTTGTTCACTATAATGGTGTTTTATACCAACAAAACCTTCTAGAAGTGGGATTCCAGCCTGATGTGAGGCCTTCCACATGGATAGAATATTTACCCAGGAGTGATCCTCGAAGGAGAACAATTACTCTCCCGGCCTTCTCCTTCCTATCCCTCTCCCTACTCTTCCTTTCCTTTATGTCTTAGAGGAAAACAGAGAAAGATTCCACCCATTTTCAATTTTACTTATGACCCTAGAACAGGTACTAGCAGATCACAGCAAATTGCTGAAATGACTGAAAGTTATCCCTTAAAAGAATCATTTGCCAACACCTTGAGTGTTTATGTTACTGGCCTTGGCCTTTTCAGCATACCAGGAGGCCATGCAGAGCTTCAACAGACAGAACTTATTTCTACAATACTACGATGCACATCTTTTCACAAGGTAACATCTTGGGATTCTATATCTTGCAAACAAGGACAATTTAAATCTTTTGCTTTTCCTGGCAGCTTCCAATTATTGTTATCACTTTCATATAATTCCTCTCAGTATGGGTTTCACTGGCTCTTATGTTCTGTTCTGTTTTACATTCCCTTTCTAAACCAAAGAACCCCTTAGACTGTAAAGTTGGGAGTTTTGTGTCAAGCCAATTGACTTTTTTGACACATTTGCTTGGTTCTTACACCTACTAATTGAAGTAGCACAATTAAAAGACTATATTTTCTGTGCAGTGATGGCATGTGCCTTTAATTCTAGCTCTTGGAGGCAGATGCAGATGGATCTCTGTGAGTTCAAGTCAAGCCTTGTCTACAAAGCAAGTTGTAGGACAAGCCAGGGCAAGACAGATAAACCCTGTCTTCAAACAAACAAACAAACGAAGGCTATGGTTTTAGATTAGCTAAGGTAGAAGGACAGGATTCACCTGGCTCTTAGAAGACCATTAGAGAGCTCTTTCCAGACACATAAAAGCCTCAATATTCTTTATACAATTTTATTCCTTAATCATCTTTAAAATAGTGGTATGTCTGACACTTAATGACATGTTAGATGTTAAGAAATTTAGGGGATAGTGACAAAATTTATAAATGGAAAGTTCCATCATTAAATGGGAGTAGCAAGGGTTCTTTAGCCCTCTTTAGTGGCTTACTCAAAAAGCATGAGATGTTTGTGGTTACTTTAGTCTTGTAATTATGCTATAATAGTCTTTGAGGGTTCCGAAGGAGCCCACTGACATGTTCCACCAAAAACCTTCCCTTATTGCATCTCTACGGAACTGTCTGCATAGCCACTGACCCCCCAATGGCCCTCTGATCCCACCTACAGAACAGGACTTCTACTCTTAACACACTATGCAAGGCTGCCTTGACTCATGTTGTTTTTCTCTTGAGAAAATTGGACACTTACTCAGAGATGAGCCAGAGAGTGAGTGTGGAAGGACACCATATAGAGTCATGTCACTTCATGAATCAGTTCTAAAAATTACTGTGATTTTAAGATAAAGTTCAAATTTTTCAGACGGACTGAAGCAGTAGAGGCCATAACCCATCAGGTCTATTTTATTTCAAGATAGCAAAAATAAGAAACTTTTAAACTTAATATAAGATGTCACTCTGAACAACCCCAGGGTGAATACAGACAAGTTCAAATTTCAGTCATTAAACAGATTTGGACACATCACTCAAGCATATTCTACATAATAAGACCTACAGTCGAAAACTGGAATAAGACTCTTATTGTCATGATTTGTTACCATTAGCCTTTTCAAAATGAGAGTTCACATATGTAAGAAATATATATATAAACAGACAAGATGATCTGGAATACAGTTTTGAATTACAATTTTGAAAAATATGCCATTTTGATATCAGTGGACCCTGACCAAATGAACATATATAAAATAAAATAAAATCCATTATTATATGTCTGGAAATTTTTAACAACTACTGAGTGTTTGATAATATTGGAGAATTATTGCTTAAAACACAAGGAAAGGCCAGGTATCTAAACTTTATCCCATGAGTAAGTTTTTCCTACTTTGAACAGCCACAGAAAGAAAATGTTCTGTAGTCAGATGGTCATACCTATTTCTCTTTTCAGAAGAACTCTGAGATCTAAAGGCTGAACTACCAACTTGTCCTACACCCGCAATCTTGTTATTTAAAAAAAAATCAAAGATGCGGGTCAATTACAAACAATAAAATCATATTTAGCATCATTCTGGAGCCTGAAATACTCAGTGTTTGGTGAAAGTCTGCTTTATCATAGAGGGCAACTTCTCGCTCTAGCTGTATCCTCGTGTGATGGAAGGGGCAAGGTATCTCTTTGGAACTAATTCCACTAACAGATATAAAAGCATTCATGCCATACAATCCCTTAAATGTCTCAGAAGTAGGAAAAAGGCCAAGATTTACCTACTATTAGGCATGTATTACATTCAGGTGCTCACCTGCCTGTCTTCTGTTCTGTATTATAAGCTCCTGAAAACCAGCTTGTTCCTCACTTCCAAGCACGCTTCTTAGCATGTAATAAGTTCCTGATGTTCATGTGTCTGTAAGTACACCTAACTAATTATATTTTTAATAATTACTAAAGTACACACTATTAGAATCAGAAGTGATATTAAAGAATCATTGGGATTAACCACTATCCAGTGCACAAAGATGTCTCTAATGAGATCTGAAATCTCCATCAATCTATGAGTAGAGAGATACTTAGAGGGGTGTTTGATTCTATGTCCATTAAGTAAAATAACAAGAGGAGATAGATTCATCCCAGGGGACTCTGAGCTCCCCAGTCATGTATTCTTGTTGAATTTACACCAAACATGTATTCCTTCCGGTAGGACATGATTTGAATGCCATCATAAAGCAGTTGGTTATCCGAGTAACATTCTTGCCACTGCTATACACATAGGCAGTTGCAGGGTTCACAGCTGGATAAGACTGCTGTTTATTTTCTCTCCCAACAGCCTATGTAGCATATTCTGATACTGTGAAAGCTGGCCAGCTCGAAAGAAGCTTTCTGGTCAATATCAGTTTGATTTACCCATGTCCCGTGATGGAAATTTGTAGAGACATCAGGATTAGGGGCTTACCATCAAGACCTAATGAGCAACTAAGAACAAAGAAAATACCCTGTGTCCTTCTTGGTTATTGTCACTGTGATAAAATTTCAAGGCCAAAAGCAACTTGGCTGTGAAAGAATTTATTTCATCTCATATTTCAGGTCACACTACATCACTGAGGGAAGCCAAGGCAGGATCTAAACAACCACGAAGAAACACTAATTATTGGCTTGCTCATTTGTGCCAATCAATGTTGCCAGCATGTTGCCATCAATATAGTGAATCAGTGTAATTCCTTGTGGAAGAGACATGAGATCAAGATCCCTTTGAACTGTGTTATAACACAGGGCTGGAGAGTAAAGAATTTTACCCTAGAAGTCAAACTGCAATGCTATACTGCTGGCTTCATCAGCTGAAAGCAAGCTGCTTCTGGTGGTTCTTACGGACAGGTACATGGGGGAAAGTATTGGTCACATCAATAGCTGTATGCCATATTCTAGGAGTGTGTCAATCTGCTCAAGTAAGGACACCACATTTGGCATAAACAGCTGCAGTCAGATTAGTTTGCAATAGTCAACTGTCATTCTACATGATCCATCTGTCTTTTCCATAGGCAAACTGTATAATGAGGGCTTGAATTTGGTCTTTGCTAATTGAGCACCATGGCTGCTGGAGGACTTTTTTTTTTCCAGTGCACATTCAGAAATGTTCAGATTCTCTGTGTGCATCTGGAGCTGGTCAATTCTGTCATCACTAAGCTCATGGTTTTCCTTTGTCACTTACTCAAAAGATGCTAAACGGGACAAGTCACCATCATTATTTTCCTTAATTTTCCACACATGGCTTTTATACATAGACTGACTAAATTCCTTAGTCCTCACAAGAGATGAATCGGGAGCATCAAATGCATTTATTTGTCTTGATAAGTTCTTTAAACATTCAAGTCGTAGATTTCAAGTGCTATCCATGCCACCAGTGGAGTCTTTAGTGACTGCAGATTCCTTCCAGTTAGAGGACCAGCTTCATGTAATGCCACGCCCACCAGAGGGTAGGTACCTCAGCTTTCTCAATCTAACACTGGAAGCCTAGAGGACTCCAGTGCCTAGCCCATGATGAAAGTTCGAAAGCTTTCTGATATTGAAAGATTCTGATATCTGTAAGGAAACTAGCAGCAAGCACCAGGGTGAATTAACTCATGGGCAAGACGGCAGGCCAAGCAAGCAAAAGACAGGCTTACTGTCCTTCTGCCATCTGTTTTTTTTTTTTTAATCTGGGATACTACCAGAAAGGTAAGCCAAGCAGGGTGAGACTTCCCACTTTGATCAAAGCAATCCAGGCCAATTCTTCAGGTGAGACTACATACTCAAGTGGTTCTCATCTGTGGCAAATTCAGATTATAAGCAGCCATAATGGCCTGTATTGTTTGGGGGCTCTTCGAGATAACCCTGATCAGCAACTCACAACTGGTCAAAATGCAGAGAACAGCTGTTTGTGGGGTGCTCAGCCATAACCAGGACATCGGAATTTATGTCCTTCTGCAAGGTTCCAGGAACATTGTCGGGGAAGGACCAGAAATATTGCACATGCCATAGATCAAATAGGAAGCCTGTTAAACACGGCCCACTGGACAGGACAGGAGCAAAGTGCTCATGAGCTCATAGTAACTGTGCATTTCTGCCAAAGACCAAGCCTCTCATCACCCAGTATGGCGTGGATGGGCTTATAAATCCCATTTGCATCCTGAGAAAAGATTGATAGTTAATTCCTGCTAGAGAAGGGAGAGGGTTTTTTGTTTATTTTTTTCTCTGTTTTTTAGGTGTGTGGCCCCTGGAAGGTTGACCATGCTCCAGTGGAAAGTCTGGCACCCCGTGTAGATGACAGAACACACTCGGCTCAATGAGGCAAGGTGGTTTAGCAGTAATGAAAAGAAGCTGCTCTTACAGGGGACCTAGATTTGGTTCTCAGTTCCCATCTGGTGGCTCACAACTATTGATAATTCCAGCTTCAGGGGATATTGACCTTAGCAGACACCAGATATACAAGGGCTTCAAATACATACATGCAGGAATAATGTGCATCCGCATAAAATAAAAAGATATGACATTGGGAGGTGGGTCAGAGGTGAATGGTGTTAATTTCACCTGTTGAGAATAAGGCCCTTACCACGGTCCACAGTTTAAAGTCAAATTTCAAGCAAGTCTTAATTAAATATTGGCCAGGTTGATGGACTCTCTCATTTTCCAAATAATGGCCCAGAGTCATAGTTTGCAGGGGCTTAAAACAGCAAAACTCAGAATTCACTGCATTTCTCAGGAGGTCCCATCAGGGGCAAGAATACATCCTGACACTTCCTACCTGCATTCCTCCCACTTTCGTCCAATCTGACACACTTCCTACCTGCATTCCTCCCACTTTTGTCCAATCTGACACACTTCCTACCTGCATTCCTCCCACTTTCATCCAATGAGGGGCAAGAATACATCCTGACACTTCCTACCTGCATTCCTCCCACTTTCGTCCAATCAGGGGCAAGAACACATCCTGACACACTTCCTACCTGCATTCCTCCCACTTTCGTCTAATCAGGGGCAAGAACACATCCTGACACACTTCCTACCTGCATTCCTCCCACTTTCGTCCAATCAGGGCCAAGAATACATCCTGACACACTGCCTACTTACCTCCTGCCCACATGTGATTAAGTGCATCCAGTGCTGATGGGTCAAACAAGTTTGTTTAGGGAGTGAAAACACACATGGCTTGTTATCTCCCAGAAACAATACCTCCAGCATTCCAGGAACTATCTGTCCTTGGGCAAAGGGCTTGCAGATCAGAGGCATATTTATTTCACAAACCTCTTAGGAATACTAATTGAAACTGAATATGTAAGTTTGGCTCTCACAATCCTGGGAGAGTTAGGGAGAGAGTGAGGATGAATGTGTTCACTTAAGTTCAAAATACATTGTATGCATCTATGAAACTTTTAGAGAATTAATAAAATCATTTTATTTAAAAGAATCTTTAGGATAAAAAGAACTTCATTAAGTGGATCAGAAGACAGTGTTCTGAGAGCTCTCCTGTGCCTCATCTCTCTTCGATGGAAGAATCACAGATGGTCCACAGATGAAAGTGTACTAACATAGTGCATTATCACCATCATTTTCATAAAATAAACATACAAATTGTGATAGTAAAGTAATACAGCTCTTAATTTATCTTCTGATATAACAAACCTGGAGATAAAGGATCTGAAAGTTTTCTCATTTGAGCCATAAAAAAATAAGATTCACTTGTATGATTTTATTTTTAAGTGTGTGGTATGTGTGTGTGTGTGTGGTGTGTATGTGTGTGTGTGTGTACATAAACAAGTGTACTGCAGGTGTTCATGGACATCAGAGGCATAGCATTCCCCGTGAGCTTGGGTGCTGAAAACTAAACTTGTATCTCCCGAGCTACTGAGTCAGCTCTCCATCCTAGGGTTAGCTTTCTAGATGCACTCTCTGCACTGCCAGTGGGGTGGGGGTTGAGAAGAGGAGAGGGAAGGAAGGCTGTGATCCGGATGAAGTATAGAGAGAAGAATAAAGAAAAAGAAAAAAGATAAGTCTAGGTCTAAGTAAGAGACTGAAGACACATAAAGAATTAAAATGGGTTCACCCTTATCTTGCTTGTCTTGTGTTTGCAGTAAAGGGGTGCAATTCATGCAGCTGGCAGGAAACCTGTGAAGAAAGTGAGCTCCATTCTAGGCTTCAGTGGGCTATAATCAAAGTGACTTTGGAGTGCAGATACCAAGCAGCAGCTTGTGCAGAAAGGTCTGAAGAGCCTCAATCTCATAGGAGTCCTCTAAACACCTCTTTCGTGAGGCCACTTTCACGATGGTTCAACTTAAACACAAAGGCCTCCTCACTAGGCGCAAGAACACTTCTTCCCTGAGGTTCCATCCAGGAGGGAACTTACACAGAACTGCCATTTTTGGATGCATTTTCTATGCTGATATATAAGATACTCATCAGCTTGACTACACGGCAAGGGCAGTTCAGGCACCCTCTCATCTATTGCTTAGGGTCTTAGCTGGGGTCATCCTTGTGGATTGCTGGGAATTTTTCTAGAGTCCCATAATGGCTCTCTCATTCAAGATATCTCCTTCCTTGCTCTCATATCTGTCCTTCCTCCATCTCGACTATCCCATTCTTTCAAATTCTGATGGAAACAGAGGCAGAGACCCACATTGGAGCATGGGACTGAGCTGCCAAGGTCCAGTTAAAGAGTAGAAGGAATGAGAATACAAGCAAAGAGGTCAAGACCATGATGGGTTCACCCACTGAAACAGTCTACCAGAACTGATGGGAGCTCACCAATACCAGCTGTACTGGGAAGGAACAAGCAAACATAGGACCAAAGTAGTCCCTCTGAATGTGGTTGACAGTTGTATGACTGGGGCAGACTGATGGGCCACTGGCACTGGCACTGGGATTTATCTCTACTACATGTACTGGCTTTTGGGGGATCCTATTCTCTTTGGATGTATACCTTGCTCAGCCTAGATATAGTAGGGAGGGCTTTGAACCATCCACAAAGCAAAGTTCCTTATCCTCTCTGGATTGGATGGGGGTGGGGTAGGAGGGTGTGTGGAGGGAATGGAAGGAGGAAAGAGAGTGAGAATTTGGATTGGTATTTAAAAAAAAAAAAGAACAGCACTGCTGTTGCCTCACGTGTGACAGGTTGCTCCTCACACAGTAAGGAACCTCTGACACCTGCAGCAGTGCCTCTGCCCACACTCACCAGTGCTCTCATCAAAGCCCAGAGGAACTGATCTGAAAGCAAGTCTAGATGGTGGGGAAGCTGGGGGAGGCATTTAAGGCACTACGATGATTCCAAGGCTCCTCCCCAGCTGCAGGAGGTAGGAATCTCTTCACAAAATAAGATGGGCAAGGGCATATGAGCATCATTCATTGCCCTTTCCTTACCTGTAACTGATCACACTGCCCAGAGGAAATCAGTTCTCTTGGTTTTCACCAGTCAGGCTGGACAGAGGTTGCTATTCACTGTTTTGCTGTGTACTAAACTTATTATCAAAATAATGGGCACTTAAGGAGCAGCAAGACCAAAAGAATGTGTCTTTGAGAACTTTCACCTACAGAGATAAGGGACTCAGATCGTTTTCCTTGTTTTTCCTTGTGACTAGGAACACAGATCTTTGAACTCCATTCCAAATTTTCTTCCAAAAATCATCCTAAAATGTATTGCACTTTGTCCAATACAATAAATACCCATGCTAAATATTAAAACAGTGGTTCTCAATTGTAGTGAAATGGGGAGTGGGCCTGCTTTTCATCCAGCCCAGCTCCCACACGGCTAGCTTATACCCCGAAATAACAACACACAAATTGTATT
>LOEQ01000656.1:134485-165998 GCA_001685075.1 Bramus lutescens | reverse complement strand
AACATACTATTTTGTCTCAAAATACAAGTTCTAATTGAAAGGACAAGGTGCTGGGGGGGTATGCTGACAATTTGAAAATAGTAATGATGTCAACATCATAATTAAAGAAACCTGTGAAGAATATAAACCAGCTGACCTGTGAATGAGGTTCATTAAAGCGCTCTATTAGGAAGGGCTAGACCATGTGACAATCCCCCCCATCCTTAAAACAGAAGCTAGTGTCTTGTCATTTGGTTTTGGTTTTCAATTAGAATTAAGTTCAGGGAGCTTTTCTCCTACAATGCCGGGACCCTATCCAGCAGACAGTGCTGAAACCATGCTGAATGAAGCACAACAAGACTTTGGAAATGCCAATCCTCTATAATTCTTTTATAACTATTTCCTTGAATTTAATTATTCCCTAATGGAAGAAGGGGAGAGAAAGGAGGAGAGAGAGGGGATGCAAATTGGCAAAGTTCATGAAACTCATGAAGACAAAGACTTAGGATGTTCAAATCTTACCAGGCTCGTGGAGTCCCTCCCCAAGACAATATAAACAATAAGCAAGGGTTGGAAGGCAAGAGGCTGTTGGTGTAGCAGTCTGAAATTGTGTAGGGAATTTTTGTGATGCAGATCTCTTGAGCTATTAACTATCCTTTGATGGGTTTATCACAGAAGCATTAAGTACTCTGACCTATGCTTCTAGAGGTCACTCAAATAAGCTCACTGCTACGCCAGACTAGATCGGGTAGAATTATTTCTTCCTCCTCTTGTTAATGCCCTCTCTGAGTAGAGATTTCTTCACATCTCTAAAAGAAAAGACACGCATCAATGGTATACTGCAAGGAGCTGTAATTCAATTTGACCAAAGGCAAAATGTCAGCTGAGATCCATACTCCCCAAGTAACATCCCCCTTACTTGGTAGCAGAAACACATGCACTGTACACACTTGCATCTTAGTGCCACAGTGAAACACTGCCAACAAACTTGGTTCTGCTACAGTCTTGAAGTGAAAAGCCCATATTTAAGGGTGTTTGGGACAAAATGACTAGGAGCTCTGAACAACACTCCCAAGCAAACTCACTTTGCTGACTAAACAAAACTTTCTTGTAGATAAAGAGCCAAAGCATTGATATTAGAGAGCTCTTCCTATGACAAAGAAAAGAATAAAGATGAAGGAACAAATTTATAAAAACAAGAAAACATGATGGATACCAAAACTTGGGAAATGACTATTAAAAATATTACTAGAGTTTTTCAGAGAACCAAGAGGATGTTGTGTCCACAAGTCAAAACAGCCTTTGAACCTTGCATGGCAGTGTGTGCCTTTCTTTAATCCTAGCAACTGGGGAGCAAAGGTATGTGGATCTGTGTGAGTCCAGCCTGCTCTGCATATGGATTCCAAGGTTACAGAGTGAGACTCTGACAGAGACAGAGGTGAGAGAGAAAGAGAGTGTGTGTGTGTGTGCATGCATGCGTGCGTGCGTGAGAGAGAGAGAGAGAGAAATGGGGAGAAGAGGTTTCTGTGACATTCTACAACAATTAATTATGGTTTAAATAAGTAGTTTTCAAATTTATTGTCTAATAAACACATTTCACACATGATACATAGGTGTGCATGTTCATAGTACTTAATGAAACACATTTAGAGACAATAAGTTGTAATAAATAGCACATCTCTTTACAGCTATCCACTCTTTACATTGCATTTATTTCATTGCACATTGATAGATATCAAAGAATAAAACAACTGAAAACCATCGGGATGGGGCATCCCAAAGGATGCAAACGAGTAAGTCTCACAGATTAAAATGTGGAGCAACAAAGGAATGGCTATACAAAAGCAGAAAGTCGAGTTATAGATGAAATATCCAGATAGAAAACTATGTGTGCTGTTAGAAAGAAATGACTCAACAGAGAAAGATACACTGGAAACATAAGACAATAGGAAGAGGCGTTTCCTGGGATAAGGCTGAGCAAGGGTAGTAGGAATTAAAAATTAAACAAGGCTAGCTGTTCCAAGGCTGTAAACGTCCTGATGCAAGCCCAGCATGCCAGGGATAAGCCGAGGCTCTGAAAGCTTCCAGAGGAGGCACACTACTTGCACACCACCCCAGAAGGATGTGCGTGTGCTCCTGGCAGCACTTGTTCCATTACCATCAGGTTCTCATTAGCATCCTGTTTACAAGGAAACAAGAAAGCATGATTATCAAAAGTTAAAGGAAAATATTGAGTTTAAAATGGCACAGTCTGCTAGAGGAATGCAGGGCAAAACAGCCATCAACTTTGCCAATGCCAGGATACCAGTTCACCCATGCGTCCCCTGCAAAGACCCTGTGCAAAAAAAAAATTATTCATCAAAGCCAAAGATAATGCCAAGAGTGATGAGGACACGGGGTCTAAAAAGCAGGAAGCTATAGGCAAAACATTTCAGAGAGATATGAAAATTGAAAAGAATGGCATTAGGGATAACTATGTCTGGAGGAGCATCTGGGGAGCAGCACAGCTATAAAGGTATAGAATGTTCCATGAACCATGCCATTGACACTGCATGATCATGTATACAAGAAAATCATAACTGATTTAACAATATTTGTTGGCTCTTCGTCTTTTAAATAGTTTTGTATTACATACAGACTGAAGATGACTTAATTATAATAAGAGACACTGTAAAGGTGAGGTGTCAGTCTCATCAAATGGAGCATGAGGAAGGCAGGCAATGAGACATGTTGAATCACTTCAAGGCAGTGATGAGTGATACGTTATAGATGCGTATACATCCATGCAGATCCAGATCACACGCCAAGAATCATGGGAACGTTAACATATAAGAGAAAGCTTGCTGCAATTATGGACAGGAAGGCAAGGGGTTTCAAAGGCCCCATTTTCACAGGGAATTCTAGAAATATGGTCACAAATTGATAAACAGTGTCATGGAGACGTAGCAGTCTCCCAGTGGCTGTCAAAACAACCTGGACACTGACAGTATGGAGCAGGTGGGACAGTCTGTAAGGAAGCAGGAACAAAAGTAGCGCCTTACTTTACCCTTTTAACGCTGTTTGAAATATGTGTGCCCATGTGTTTATTGAAACAAGAAAGTCGTTAGGATTTTAAGCCATTTTCCCTGAAAATGGCTGTTTTACTGCATTTTCTCCTCAAGTGATGAGAGAAAAGTAACTCCTCATTTCCCCTGATGCCATCCTGTTTCAGATGACTTTTGGAGTTTCACTGTGTGCCTGTGTGTGTGTGTGGGGGGGGAGCTAGTGTCATCTCTCTGAGTCTTCCACTCAGTAGAACACATACGCTTGTTGTTTTGTGACTCAGACCCTGGCTCGTCATTTGCCATGTAATATTATTTCTAGGTTTTAAGAACGCTTTCTTCAGCAGTGGACACCACCCCTTGTCCTTGGTAGGCACAGCTCATACTTGCCCAGAACTTGAATTATTACATCTGCACACCCTCCAAATACTCATGCTAAATTTGATGGAACACTTCACGTGGGCTCCTAGGATCAAACTCGGGTTGTCAGGCACGCTTGACCCGCTGAGCCGTCTTGCTAGCGAGTAGCCCTTTACTAATAACACAGGTACTAGAAAACTGACCTCCTACACTTACGCCTTCCCAGGATTCCGATCTGAGAGGCTATCTCATTCATCACAAAGTTCTTAGAGTATCTGCCAAACCTCTAGTTTTCAACATTAGATTTGTTGTCTATTATCAATATGTACCTTTTCCAGAATAAATCAGCGCCTTGTCTTCTTTTTTTTCAGCAATTTATGAGTTTCTACTTCCAGTTCTTTATTTCTGCACTGATAATTTTCTTTGAAGTGTGTGATTTGAATCCTTGACTTATAGAATTCTTCTCTAATAATTGCTGTGCAGCTAAGAGCGTTTCCTCATCTTCTGCCCTGGCTACATTGTTTAAGATACAATATTTCTCAGCCTCTTTTCCTGTTTTAGATATAATAGCACTTGGATAACTTGTTTCTCTATAAGTTAGTTTATAATTCATTTGTCTTCTATAATGGCCACTTGATAGATATTTATGTCACCAAAGAACATATATACCCAGAGCGATTTAAAGGAATTTAATAAGTCAAGGTTTTTGATTATTTTTAAGTATGTGTGACTTTTGAAAGATACAAATTTCAATTTTATCCTTTTTATTTTAACTTGATCACATTTTTTAGTTGCTTTATTTTTATTTTACTTAATCTTCCATTACCTAAAAGAGACAATAAACTCCACAATATTTCTTGGCAATAAAAGAATTTAAGGGAAAATTCAGAAAGACGCTCAAATATAACTTTATTAGAATCTAAAAGAAAATCAATAGGCCAGGCAAGCTGGTAATCTTGGCAGCAAGATGGAGATGGGGAGGAGAAAAGCCAGGCCGTTTGATTTAAGCTGTATGTTTACCAGTAGAAGTTAGAAAGAAGACAGACAAGTGGGAAGGGCTGAAGTGAGCTTCGGAGGAAGTACGAAAACCCAACATACTGGAACAAAGCAGAGTTAGGTAGGCTCTGGTCAACAGCCAAAGGAAAGAAACGGAGGAGCAGAAAAAAGGTAAAACTCAGTTACATTCAGCTTCCCTTGTGAAAGAGATGATCTTTAGAATCTGAATTCCCAGGATGTAGTAGCGAAAATGGTTGACTGGATGTTCTATTTCTGCCAATGCCATTCCTTTCTCGATTCCATTTTGCTGACCAGAAGGGAACAACATCCCCTTAGTGGGTCTCTGGTGTTATAGTGTGTACCATCTCCTGCCATGAAGAGGTAACCCTAAAATCGTTTAGAAACTGGGCTAAAATTGGAGGAGGAACTTGATAATCCATCGTAACATGGAAACCTGATAACTGTATTCTACAGCTGGGCAGGTTAATGTCTGGGCCCAATGTCAAGGTCCCTTCCCTGTGTGCCTAAGGAGTGCATCGCCACTTCTCATCATTTCAATGAGATGATGACTTTCCTTTCGTCAAAGAAAAATAAATTGCTCTTGGAAAACACATTCTGACATTTATATACCACTTTCCACTTTCGTTGTGTTTATTTCACCTCCAGATTATCCCAATTGTTTATTTCCTGTTCTCAGATAAGCAGCTCTTTAAGGTTTGTCAGATGTAAAGATTTTATAAGTCCGCCAAGTTTGGTAACTCAATTACTACAGCTATGTCTATCATATAGAGCTTCACTTTGAGTAAAATATTTTTATAGTTTTTATCTTCTGGTAATTTACAAAATACAGGTCAGAAATTATCAACAACAATAAAAAACATAACTTTCTCCCCTCCATGTAAGTTTTTTTTAAAGATATTTTTAGATTTTGAATTCTTCTATCTTATCCTTTCAGGTGCTCAGTTAATAGAACAGGAAAGTTCCATTGATTTTCACTAAATAGTTATGTTTCTATTGCCTATGGTGCCTAACACTAGAAGAATGTTTCCTCTTGTATCAGGATGCGTTAATGGGATTTTGAGGATTACCAATAATGTATAATTTTACCCCAGTATTTTAAGTATCAGCTCCTTTGACAATTGATCATATTGCTAAACATTTACTTTTTTCTGTTTCAAGAACAAGTCGCAGAAAAGAAGAATAAAACAAACAAGAAGGGTCAGGGAAAGAAGTCACACCTTCCTAGGATGTGGTCAGCTTTTGGGTGCTGGGGTCTGTGAGGGCCTGAATGGAGTGTTGGAAATGTTAGGCGTGTGGCCAGGACAGAGTTAAGTTTGTTGTCCTGGGGAAGTGCAGCTCTGTGACATGCACAAGAGCAAATTTAAATTTCGAAGGTGAAATATCCTACTTTCAAAGCTCACCACTCAAACCAAATTCAACATTCCGTACTTCAAAGCCCTACTTAGCAGGTTCAACCAGAAAACTTCTACCTTCCTCTCCTTCCCAGGCTTAAACCCACAAATAGCAACTCAGTATCCTTCTGTGTGGCCTGAGAAGCTTGCTGGTTGCTAAGGTCTGTTTAATAAATTTTCCTAAGCTGTGTGGATAATGAGATAAGATATTCAGGGGAATTAAAATGTTAATTATGTGTACAGGTTGGTAAATAGGCTCAGTGATTTGAACAGACTCATTATATGAGCTTCAATTATTATTACAAGAGTGAATGCCAACCGTTCATGATACATTACCTTCATCACAAAATATTGACAACCAAACTCAACCATGTGCTCTCTAAAAATTAATGACTACTCCAAAATTAGTCTCGGTTTGCTTTCGGGAACTTCAGAAGAGCTCTTCTGACAATACGGGAGCCTCACCCTGCAAATATCTCGTCCTTTGTTCTTCTCCTCCTTGATATCTGGGCCCCTTGTTCTTCTAACTAAGGAACTCAGAGATGCTTCAGGTAGTTACAGCACTGAGACTTAAGTAGCTGTCCAAAGACTAACAGGAAGGAAGGGACAAAAAAGTGTGCCTGATATCAGCCCTCCT
The DNA here is from genome assembly GCA_001685075.1 of Bramus lutescens. Taxonomy (NCBI): domain Eukaryota; kingdom Metazoa; phylum Chordata; class Mammalia; order Rodentia; family Cricetidae; genus Bramus; species Bramus lutescens. The sequence continues at coordinate 159,573 of LOEQ01000656.1, read as the reverse complement.
CTCTTCCTCCTGTGTTTCTGACCAGACTTATGCGGCTACCATTTCTTGGCAGATCACTCTAATGAGCATCTGTTTGTCACGCTTACTTCTCTAAATAAACCTTCTGCACGCGTCTTTATTTTTCTCATTCCGAAAAGAAAAGAAAATTAAACATGTCGTTAACACCTAATCATAAAAGAACAACAAAATCTCTTCTCCTCCAGCTGGGTTTATCTCAGTCAGTGTCCTGGAAGCCCCTTCGAACCACCTTTAAAGATCAGCTTTAGTACTCAGAGTCTCAGACACAGACACCCAAGTCAGAATTGTCATCTCTGAAGACAAACAAACAAACAAACAAAACAAACAAAAAAGCCAAGAGTGTTGTGTTGTCACCCATCATGACAAGCATTGCAAGGACCAGGTCGTCAGACTAGGGACAGAGATGCCCATGTCCATGATTCTAAAGTGGCGCCCCCATTTGTCAGAGTGGGAGCCCACATAATGACTCAGCACTTCCTACTTAAAAAGCTTGTAAATCATCCCTCCCAGTAGCTGGCTTCTCAGCTGTCCTCAGCATTCTGGCCAGGGGAAGAAGGTTCCAGGGAGCCAGTTTGCACTGTGCTCAGGGCTCACTATGAGATCTTTATAGCCTTGAGCTGCTTACCCACTGCCTGTGAGATGTGCCAGCTTAGCTCTCATGAAACACAAACAGCTCCCATGATTCAGTTAAAGACTGGCTCCTAAAATAGAAGATGAGATTAAAAGCATGCTATTATGGAGCATGAATCTGAGAAAAACTGATACATCTTTTTATCTATGGGAGGAATCATCAAGACTAAGCTAATGAGGTGAGGTATATGCCTATTTTTTAAAAAAAAAAGAGTGTATGTTCTAGGCTGTGCACAGCTTTCTATCAGAGTATATGTGCACATGCTTAATACCCACTTCTGTTTTGAGTCCTGTTTTCTCTGTTTTTCATTAATCTTGTAAGAGGTTAGCCTTATTCAAACATCTGTTCACCTCTTGGTTATCAAGTTTAATTTTAGGTGATTTGGGTGAACGAAATAAAATCTTCTATTTCGGTTGGGAATGGAGACAAATAATTATCTATCAATTTCTACTCTGTATGTTTGTTAATTTCAATGTGTGTTCTATTTCACTCCCAAGACTGGTCACTGGCTCCATCAGGAATGAATTCTGCTCTAAGCAAAGTCAAATGAACACACTGCATGGCTTGGATGCTTAGGTTGTTTAAAGTAAGACTTTAAAAGAATCAACAATCAAAGAAATGTGGTTTCTCACTCCTGTAATCCCAGCACTCAAGAGGTTGAGGCAGGAGGATTGTCTGGGACATATAATGATACCATGTTTCCAAAACAAAGCCAAAAATCAGCAACAGCAGGAGCACAGAATGAGTAAATAATACAGCACCAAATGTCTTAGCTTCCTACTTATTTATTATGTACCTGAATTACATAACTCATCAACACTGGATTTGTACCTTAACTTGACTGCAGGACAGAAACAAAATGATTATGACCTGGTCTTTCCCTATTACACCGAAGACCTGTGAGCAAAAGACCGACAGAAGCATAGCTGAAGATGCAAGCAGGGCATCTCATGATGATAAACTATTTTTTAAGTAGTATTGTTTACATATTCATATGTGTTCATAGCACTGACCATGCTCTTTTCCTACCCCGTCCATCTGTCCGTCCTCTGCTATCCCCTCAGGCATGCCCTGAGTTTGCTGTCACTCACATTTATTTGTTTTGTTCTGTGACCTACAGTGATAAACCAGGGCTATCTGTGTGATCAGGGATTCAGGGTATCCAGTGAAACCTGATGGGCTCAGCAGTGGCTAACACAACTGAGACACTGATTCTCCCTCCCCAAAAACATTGTTTATAAAAAATATAGTATTAGGTGTAAATTTTAAACGTTTTTAAAATCCAGAGAAAAAACGCAGGATCCTGCTGATTGTGGAGGTAGACTGGTTTGATTGTAAGAAAATAGCCGATGAAAGAAACGATCATTTTTTTGCTGACATATAGAGACATACAACTTTAATCCCACCACTGTGTAGGTGGAGAGAAGTGGTTTCATGTGAGCTCAAGGCCAGCCTGGTCTACACAGTGAGTTCCAAGTCAATCAGGGCTACACTGTGAAACTGCCTCAAACACAAAGAAAATAAATACCAACAAAACAAAACAGAAAAACAAAAGCAAAACTACCAACAATTTTGTTAGCTTTTTTAATGGTATGAATATTATTGAAAAGCATTTCAATCATGTGCAAATTGCAAGCATACCATGATGTGCTACTATTGTTCAAGATCAATAATATGCTCCTTTGTGTAAAGATAAAGGTAAAATAAGAAAACCCTCTTTCTATTCATAATTAATATAGCAAGTTAACTAACTCAGTTCCACACAGAAGATCACATTTTCTCACAACCTAAGATTTAAAAAAGTGTGACTGCCATAAGAATGCAATCTGAGTTATCAAAGCATGAATGGACATCACACATAAGCTAGGCTAAAGGTCAAGGCAGCCTAGTTTCTGTGAGAGGAAGTGTAATTTCACCAGGAAATAAGAACATCAAAATACAAACTGTTCAAGGATGTTACTATTCCTCCAAGTGCCCTGATCAGGATGATCCACTCAGTAATGTTTTCTAAAGACTGGTTTTCTTAAGGAAAGTATTTTACACTGCAAGGAAATGTCCTTTAGCTAGTAAAATTAGTGTTTGGTTGGAAGCATCACCTACTAAATTTTGGAATGTTGGGTGGAAAGTTCCATTCCAAGCCACCTCCCCTGAGAGTCACCACAGTCCAGATTCCACCTCCAAGAAAGCCTACCAAATGTTGACCCCACCCCAGAGAGGGTCAAGACCACTCCCACAGGTTATTTCAACTGCCCCTGAGAAAATGAACATGTGGTCTCTTCTTTTCCCTCTCTGTGTTTTCCGGGGTGGGGAGGGCTGCCTGGGAGCTCTGGCATCCATTAAACCTGGGCTTCTTCTAATTTGGTCTGATTTGGTTTGATTAGGATTATTGCATCAGCAGAGAGGCTTACCAAGCCAAAAATCTTAATATTTGGAGGCTCTACCAAGACAGGCTGTTTTTCCCACTGGTCCAAGGCTAAGTGTTGGAAAACTCCCTTCTCATCCCTGCTATCAGCCAGGCTAACATTGGTTTTGTCTGAGTGAGTTACCCATTTTCAATTACATGCCCCTAGGGTCCAGGACCTGTACGTTGTTTGTTGGTAGTCCGTTGAAACCACGGTCTGTGCCAGATTCCTGACCCCACCAAAAGCAGTGATGCAGTCCTCACTGAGGTGGGATTGCGTGGGAAAGAGATTTATACCCATGCATTTCTCACACCCACGCATTTCTCTCACACACACATTTCTCATACCCATGTATTTCTCATACCCATGCATTTCTCATACCCATGTGTTTCTTATACCCACGCCTTTCTCACACCCACACATTTCTCACACCCACGTATTTCTCATACTCATGCATTTCTCATACCCATGTGTTTCTTATACCCATGCATTTCTCACACCCACACATATCTCACACCCACACATTTCTCACACCCACGTATTTCTCATACCCATGCATTTCTCATACCCATGTGTTTCTTACACCCACGTATTTCTCACACCCACGCATTTCTCTCACACACACATTTCTCACACCCACACATTTCTCACACCCATGCATTTTGGACTCAATAGTCTTATCATGGTGGATGCACTGTGGTAGGCATTGAGTCCTGAGACTTGGCATAGACTTGTAAAAATGGGCTCTTGCAATTCAAAGCTGGATCCTCTAATGCCTTTGGGCTGCCTTTTATAAAAATCCTTTTAAATCAGGGCTATATAGTGCCTAACTTAAAAACAAACAAGGCCCCATATGCCCATGGTTTCTGGATGCTATGCTCCTGTTCCCATTCCCCTTCCCTGCTCCCCTCCCTGCTTCTCTGGCTGTTTGTTGTTTGCCTCATGCTGGGACTCTCTACAACAGATCCATTCTCCCCCTGTCCTTCCACTCTAAAACTGTATAGGTGTACTATTGCACCACCTGCTCATCTGGTCCTTAATTTGGACCACCTGTATACTTTCCTGGCTTCTGCCACCTAAACATGGATTTTAAGTTGGTCAGCTGACACAGGTTCCTAAAGTTTTATCTGTCTGTCTGTTAAAATAATGTGGTTACACTATGCTTTTATGTCTATGTGTGTGTGTTTCTTTTCATAGTATGCTTGTCTTATTTCTCTCTGTGTGTATGTGTGCATGCTTTAAGATCTATAAAGCTTATAACTCCAGGCAGGAGGTCCTCTAAAACCGTGCATCTTCATTCTGCCTCCAAAAATACTTTAATTTACTAAAATATTCCTTTTAATCTTCTTACATTCACTAGCATTGGTAATCTATAACTAATTGGGTAAAATGCATGTCTAAAATTAACTTTTAAGTTAATTTAAATATAACTAATAGGTAATAGTACCCAATTCTCAAGTGACTTTATAGATCTGAGAGTATGGCATTTAATAAAAGAGCTTATAACACAGAGACATGCCAGCTCCTGCAGCATCCTACAGCTCCTCCAAGAAGATGCATGGTTACAGAAGACCTTCTGCCTGGAGGCTTTCCTTTAAGTTTGGCAAGGCCACGCACACAGAAAAAAGCAGCCTTCCAGCTCACCAGCTTCCTGGATGCTACACCAGGGATGATCATCTCATCCTGCCAAGACAGCCTCCACCCTTCACATCTCCCTCAAGGAACAGCCTGAGGTCTACAAAATGGCAGTAAAAATGATGCTGCTCCAGCCATACCTCTCACTGAGCGTGGGCCCCCCAGTTCCCAGCTCTACCCTCTCCCACACCCCATGCCCAAAGGAAGTAGCCAGATATGAGCTGGTGCCCCCTTTATCTAAAGAGTCTGGAATGTTTAGTTGGGGGCTTCATCCCAGATCCTGGCACCCACTTTGGAACGTTGGGTAGAAAGTTCCATTTCAACCCACCTCCCCTGGGAGTTACCACAGTACAGACTCCACCTCCATAAAAAGTCCACCAAATGGCAACCCCTCCCCTGGTGGGGTCAACACCACTCCCAAAGGCTATTTAAACTACCCCCAGAGAACGAACATGTGGTCTTCCCTTCTCCCTCTCCATGTTTTTCCAGGGGGCCTCCCAGGAGCACTGGAATCCTTTAAACATGGGCTTCTTCTAATTTGGTCTGATTTGAGTTGATTTGGGTTATTGCATCAGCGGAGAGGCTTACCTGGTTGAAAAAGCTTAACACATAGTATATGAAATTCAAGTACAATCCAAATTTACTAAAACAAAATCAGCAAAAGCACAAGATTGAGTAATTTCCCAAATATTTTAAAATATAATCAGAAAAATTACTGTGTAGAGGTATAAAAAAATCATTTAGCCAAAAAATAATAATATAAAAGCTAAAGTTGGGAGGTTCATATTTAGCATATTTCTAATAATTGTTCAATGAACTAATTTTCATAGTAAGAATTAAAAGAAAAAGAGATAATTCTTGACCTTATTTTAAAAATATGACTTATTCATATAATTAGTCTAATTTTTCTTTAATACATATTTAAAATGGAAAAGCTACATAGATGTTGTAAATTCTAGAAACTACTATTTTGTATTTCATTAGGGCAACAAAAATTCCACAGATGGAATTTTTTTTAAGTGTGTACATGTGCACCCATGTGTGTATACATATATATTTGACTTGAAGTTTCATTAAAAATAAAAGTAAATGTGTTTCAAGTACCCTCCTCTATTAGTCAAATTGAGATAAGGAACTTAAATACCCCTAAAGGACATTTTTATTCCTTTTAAATATAAAGGATGGGAACTCATTCAAAATCATAAACCCAATAAATGGTAGTCATCTTTAAGTCAGAACCACCTCAATTTTCACTAAACCACCCAATTGGTGAAATAGAATAAAAAAGCTAATTACCCTCAGAATAACCTCATGACTCCTGCACATAGGAAATAAACCTATTGAAAATAATGGAAAACTCTAACACCAACTTTAAGTTTTTAAAAATGTTTTTATTGTTGGTGAGAACCATTTGTACCATGGTTTCATTGTCATTGACTTGGAGTTATGAATTATTATGACTAATATTTGCACTTCCTGTTTTAATTCCTTTTTGATGTCTGTGATAAGACAGTACAACCAAGTCTGCTGATAGAAGAAAAGGTTTATCTGGAGCTTACAGTTTCAGAAGGTTGGAGTCCATTATCTTCAGGGTGGGGACCATGGCAGCAGGCAGGAAGACACAGTACTCAGCAGTGCCTGAGCGCTTCCCTCTGGAGGCACAACCACAGAGAGATGTAGGAGGGTGGAGTCCTTTGAAATCTGCAAGTTCTGCCCTGTTACATCTTCTCCAATGAGGCCTCACCTCCCAATACTTCCTCAGTAATCCCATCAATTGGGAGCATATGAGCCTAGGGGGCTATTCTCTTTTGGACCACCACATCGCCTTTCCACTGTTCTGCACAGACTGGTCACCATTAGTCTCTTCTGCTTCTATGTGCTGGCTTTTTTTATATTTCACCACTGAGCTCTGAATTATTTCACTTAAACATGATGCTGTCTAGTTTCATTTATTTTGTCACAAATGACAAGATTCCATTGTTTTCTATGGATGAGGATTATTCTGTTGTATGTGGGTGGCACATTCTGTTACTCCATTCACCGATTGTATGCGGAAGATGGTTCCACTTATTACCTGTTGTGAATAGTGTTTAAGGATATAATTTTGAATCACAGTTAACAAGTATATCTTTTTAGGCTTGACCAACTTGTAAAATTGCCTTTTTTTGTAAAGAAAATATACAAAGAATGAAATCTGGAAGGAGAAAAAAATCTTGGGCAACCTAAATACTGGAAATGCTGATAAAAATGATCAATGCTTCTCTATGTCAGACAAATTAAATACTTTTGTTTCTAAGTACAATTACTTGGTAGATACTGTTATTTTGAGATACTGGAGGAACTCTTGCTTCTTTTCTGCAGTAAAACTGGTACAGGATAATTGATTTATCATTCCTTAAAAAGAAAATATAACCAACAAATCTATCACTTCAGCAAACATCATGTGAAATATATATATATATGTCACATTTTACCCAGTATCCAATCAATTAATGTTTGATCTGGATACTATTTGAGATTGCCTGGCACAGGGAAAGAAGCATAAAATCTCTCTTGGACTAAATGCACAAAGGTATGAGGCAACTTGACCACCATGCAGAGAAAGAACGAGATACTTGCCCCATCCCACAACCAATATAAAGAAGGCTTGAGTAACACTAAACAAGGATCAATAAATCTAACAAACTTCCTCCTCGATTCTCAGGCTAGTGAGCACCAAGGAACAACAATAGCATGCTGTATAGAAAAGAGTTAGACTGTGGAGAGGAAGAAGAGGAACACAGGGAAGGGGAAAACCAAGAATGACCAGAAACTCCTAGAATGAAAGGAAAAGTGAGCAATGGCCTTCCATTTGTGCTCTCATTCTAGTGATAAAGATGATTAGCCGGAAACACATCTGTCCCATCTCATTTTCTTCTGAACAAGCTCAGAAAATAAAAGTCTCGCCAAAAAAAAAAGAAAAGAAAAAAGGAAGAAAAGAAAGGAGTGAAAGAGGAGCATCATAAATTATGTAGAAAATGTATTTAGGAAATAGGAAGTAGATTAACAACACAAACCACGCCTGGCTTATTAAGTAAGAATAGTTCCAAGCTAAATCATTATTTGTCTATTGTTTTCACCATGCAAAATGTAAGGTCTTGATCTAGCGAGATTGTTCAATGGGTAAAGATTCTTGACTGAGGATTGGTCCCTGGGACCCACGAGGTGGAAAGAGAGAACCAGTTCCTCAGAGTTTTCCACTGACCTACACATGCATGCCATGCATGCCAGATAGACAGACGGAAATAATGAAGACTAGAAAGTCTTCAAATCCTGTCCAGGTACTCTCTGCTGAACTAGTTCAGGGTTAGAACTTGATGTCAGTTAAGACTTGCATCTCTTTTGAAAAGATTCTCCCTGCTTGCTGCTGTGGCTCCTCCCTGATCGCTGCTGTGGCTCCTCCGACTCCTGGGATGCTTAGTCAATTACCTTTTGACTTCTCACAGAGAGATTGCAGCCAGTTGCAGGAAAGGAGCCGAGCACATTCAGTCTTTGCGGTGTGATTCCCAGCAACTGCAAACTTAGAAAACTCATCTCTCCTCTCTAGGTAAGTACAATAGAGAGGAAGAAATCAAATCAAACGTAGGCCACTTGGCCCAAAGTTGGACAGTCCTATGTTATGTCTGTCATCACATCAGGCTGAGAAACTGAGTGATAATTTGCTTCCCACTTAGGAAAGACCCACAGATTATTCTGACTGGTCAGTGGGAGTCTCAGCTACAGCTACCATCTAGTATAACTCACAGTTAGGAATATGCTCTGTAGCCTCATTATTTAATTAAGGGTAGGAATTACAAGAGCCATAAATGCAATGGAGCAGTACAATTTGCAAGGGCTCAAAATTTATCATTTTCATTAATTAACATAAAGTAGTGTAGGCGAGTGAAATCAAGTGATCTGCTCAGCTATTAGAATTTTGAGAGTTAATTAATATACCACCACAGATCATTGAGCTTAGAAATTATGAGTAACATATAGAATGTTAAAGAGTGTCATGATGGTTTATACTCACATGAGACTCCTCTGCACCTTCAAATGGTCTCCTTGAGAAGCTTTCTATCCTAACTTGATTCAGGACCAGATATAGTTAAATCCACAAGAAAAAAAAGAACACACATTTTTTTAATCTGTGCATCCAATTTTGCAAACACTCTCAATAAATCATTTTCTTATTTATTTAATCAGCCAAGATGATTACCAAGCATTAGTGGCCATTAATAAATAAACCTGTTTGTGTTTCACAAGTGGATTTCAATTTCAGACTCCCTAAATTTCTCACCAGGAAAAGAAACAGAGCCGCCTACCTCACAGACACAGGTTAAAGCATAAGTCAGCAAATTCTCATTTATCTTCTGAAACTGAAGATAAAACATGGAGGGATCGGAGGTTGCCTCTCTCACCATCACTTGTATGCCCCTCCTGGGCTTCGTTTTCATTAAGCACTCCAGAGCATTGGAGACCACTGATCCTCTGAACCTTCTGTGTGGAGAGGTATGAGCAAGAGCCAAGCCATGGCATTCCCAAGCAAGTTTCCATAGTTAGGCACAGACAGGCGTCATAACAAGAGCAGTGATTTTCACCATGTCCTCAAAGGTCCCAATCATTTTAGTGCCCTTTACATTATTTAACAAACAGACAATTTTTGGTAAGAGCAAAATGAATAAAGATGCTTAATCAATGTTACCGCAGGCAGCTGTTCTCTCGGTTCTGATGCGAATCTTTTTCACTTATTTCTTTCATATTCCAGGAATTACCTTCAGTATCTAAGATGTGTCAAACACATTAGCAGTTGCTTCCCATGCATTATCTCCATCCTGAAAAAGAATCCTGAAGGGCTGCTTCTTGTCTTATAAAGGGGAGCTTTTGGGGGGAGAGGGGGAAAGTAGTAGTCACCTAAAATTCTTATGTTGAGGGCCTAATCCCAAATATCTCATAATGTGATTGTTTTCAGAAAGGAAGACTATTTAATTAAGGTAAGATGAGGTTTTGCAGGGAGACTCAATATGGATTGTGTCCTTACAAGAAGGAAACCAGGATACACATATCAAAATGAGTGACTGATGAGAACAGCCACCTGCAGGCCAAGGTGAGTGGCTTCAGAAGAAATGGAACCTACCCAGACCCTGCCAACACTGGGACAGGACTCATGTCTGCTATTTAAGAGACCCAGGCATGGCACTGTGCTATGTCAATGCTGACAAGCCAACAGCAAAAGAGTAATACTGATATGAAATATGTCTTCAATGGCTGGCAATGGCTCTTAGTCTGGCTAAGCAGAAGCTACTCACATGTAAGACAGCAAAGACATGAATAGAAAGATGCAAACTATTGCTTCTTTGCTCAAAACGTAGCTTGTTCCACTGCACCCATGGTTTGTAAGAGCAAATAAAAGTTGTTCAGAAAAACTCACAAAACTGCAAATGTTGTTAACACAGACAAACTTTATCTGAATTAAACATGAAAAACCACCAGGGACCCTTCTGGTGTGGGGTGAGTTCCTGTGGAGGCAGAGAGTGGATCCAATATCACTTTGTGAGGCTACTGTGGAGTGAGCTTAGCATCTCCCAAACTGGTTTCCCAGAGTTCTATGGTGTTTCAAGGCCACTTTTGAGGATAAAGAGATGCGCACAGAGAGAACGGCCACCTACCCTCTAGTCTCTATTCTCAGCATTGCAGGAGCACCATTGCTCGAGCATCTTCATATGCCTTAAAATCTTGGTTTTTTGGTAGTTGGTATTGTCTCAAAGACCTGGACAAGGACAACATAAAAACCTCATACTTGAAGGCATTTTAATCATTTTGTTAAGGTGAGTTCACTGCATACTTGTAAGTACGCAGTTTGATAAAGCTTAGTATATACACATGCCAATGAGAGTACCAATGGTGATAAGACAGTAAATACAAGTGCTATGGAAATTCTCCCTGAAGCCCTACTCCCTCCCATTGGGGTCTGAGCACTACCAGGTACGCCTGACGTGTTTTCCTGTCTAATATCAATTTGCATTTCTCACAATTGTGTGATATATTAAGATGTATTATTTTGTCATTTTTGTCTGGATTCTCTTACTCAACAATAATTTTGAGATTCATATATGATGAATGTATGAATAGTTTACTCCTTTTTATTGATAGCAATATTTCATTGTATGGTCATACCACATTTTATCAGTTGACCTATTGACCAATTACAGAGTTTCCAGACATGGCTACAATAAATAAAACTACAATGATCATTAAAGTGCAAAATGGTTAAAGGTTTATTTATAGTTCATTTATTTTTATGTGTAGAAGCCTACAGGGTCTAGGCAAGGGTATGAAATCCCCTAGATATAGGCTTATAAGCAATTATGAAGTGCTGGGGATTGGACCCAGATCTTCTGAGACATCAATAAGCACTCTTAATTGATCACCCATTTCTCTGGACACTCAAATATAAAGTTTTGTGTGAACGTTTGCTTCCACTTTTTGAACAAATACCAGAAGAGGGGTAGTTGAATATTGTATGCTATGTGTTGAGTTTGTAACAAACTGTTGAAGTCTCTGCAAAGTTATTGTACCATTCTCATTTCCACCTGCAGAATATGGAGGTGCTAACTGCTTTACACTCTTGCTAGCATGGTCAGTTTTTTAAATTGAAGAGCCGAAAGTAATATGTCCCATGTCTTTTATTTGAATTTATAATGCTGAACATCTTTTTGTGTACTGATTTGCCATCTGGACATCTCCTTTGGTGATATATCCTTTAACATTTTGCCAATCTTTTAAACCAAGTGATTTCTCTACTGAGTTTGATTCTCATGTATGCATCCTGGACACATATTCTCTAACAGATGTATACATTGCACACATCGTTTCCCAATTTTGTGGCTTGCCATTTTATTCTCTTCACAGTATATTCCTAAAAATAGAAATTTTACTTAAGATGAATTCTGATCCATTAATTTGTCTGTTTAAGGAATGAAACTTTAGTAGAAGAAATCTGACAACATAAGATCACAAAGGTTTGCTTTCATGCATTCTTCAGTTAAGTCTATTGGTTTTGTTTTATATTTAGATCTAGACTCCACTTTGAATTGTTTTTTTTCTTATTCTGTTCTTTCCTGATGCATATGGATAGCCAATAATTCAGCACCATTTGATGGGGAAAAAAACCATATCCCTTATCCACTGAATTGGCATTGCAGTTTTGTAGAAAACCAGCTGTCTGTGTGTATGCATATGAGCCTATTTCTGGACTCTCTTCTTCTGCTCCATTTATATATTCGTCTATCCTTATGCCAATCCCATGCTGCCTCAATCACTGTAGATGTTCAGTCTCGGCTGCAGGTAGTGTCAGGTCTCTAACTCGTCTCCTCTTCAAAGTCTCTTCAGCTAGTCTGAATCCTTTGCATTTCCCCAGACCTATGTAATAAGATAGTTTTAGTAAATTATAATAAAATCAGCACAAAAGAAGTGCCTTCTTGGATTTCCAATGAGATCACTTCATGATTTTAACATATCGTGTCCTCTGGCCCACGAACAGGGCACACTTATTTACTTAAGCCTTTAACTTCTGTCTGTAGTGTTTATAATCACGTGTGGGGGGGAGTGCAGGGACATCTGGGGCTTTGTGCATGCTGGGAAAGAGGCACCCTGTGCATGCTGGGCGGCTGTCCTATCCTGAGCCGTACTTCAGTCCACTGGTTAACTCTTCTCCCCTGTCAAATAGAACCAGCTTATTGTCATGCCTTGCCATGCTATTGTGAACAGCATCACGTTGTCAGTATGGGCACATGACTTGTTGCTATCATATAGAAATTGGATTCTTTTTTTAAATATTTACCTAATATCCACTCACTTTGCCTAACTCACTTTTAGTACTGTCATCTCTTTCAGAGATTTTGCATCAGATCTTCTTTATCTGACATCCAAGTGTAACAGCACTGTCCTTCCCATTGCCCCGTCATTTCAATATGCTCTGAGTTTCTTTCCCCTGGTTGATTCTGCTACCCTATAGCGTCTCCTGATGCTCAGCAACAATGGGCAGAGGGAGCATCCTTCTGGCACTCCTTATCTTCCTAGGGCTGTTTTCCGCAGCCAATGCCTGCAACGCTAGCTCTGGTTTGTTTTGGAGATACCTTTACAGGTGAAGCCACTTCTCATCTATTTCAGTGTTTGCTCTGAGATTTTCTGTTTTGTTGCTGTTGTTTTTCTGGTTATAAATACTGAACTCAGATCCTAACTCAGAGCCTCTCTCATGCTAGACAGATGCCCTTAACAGAGGTATGCCTCCAAATGCTCAGACTTTTCTGTCTGGGAGGTCGAAAGGAAGTAGATATACCAATGTTCTTTATGTATATACATAATTGATTAACTTTCTTTTCATTTTGTTAATTTGTTAGTTTTATAGTCCACCACATTTAATTCCTGGAACAAGTTCCGCTTGATTAGTATATATTATCCATTTTAAACCTCATTTAATTTTTATAGAATTTTCATTTAGGATTTTGACAGCAAATATTCCTGACTTACATTCCTCTGTGTTTATAGTTTTTCCTGGAACTGTTTTGATCTGCTTTGAGTATCACAACAGCGTCGGTCATAATGAATGAGTTGGGAGGTATTCTTTCATATTCTAAGAAAAAATCTGTAAGAAATGGTATTATTTCCTTTTCAATGTTTCGGCTTACCACTATGAAGGCTCATGGCTCTGGAGCTTTCTTTATTGTCTATTTTGAACTATAGATGCAAGCTGTAAGTATGAGTGCATCTCTTATGTTTGTGTCGCTGGAGATTGGACCTCAACCCTCCCTGCATGGTAAGCAGCTGCTCTACCGCTGAGCGGAACCCACATCTCATTCTGAATCAGCTCCGGTGATTCTTCTTTCTGTGAATGTGCCCACTGCATGCAATTTGTTGGATGCATTTAAGCGAATTGTGCTGTTTTCCTCAGTGTTTCGTAAGTGGATGTTGAATGTATAGTGATGCCATCTCTCTTATTCCTGATGTTGGTAATGTATTTATTTATTCTTCTTCCTCATCCACCTGTTTGACTTTTTTTAAAATTGATCTTCTCAAGGAGCCAACTTCAGCTTCATTTATTTTCCTCTGATGCTTTTCTTTTTTCTATTTTTGTTTCCTCTCTGATCAATGCTATTTTTATTTTTTGTTTACTTTGGATTTAATCTGTACTTATTTTCCTTTCTTAGGATGGAAGCTTCTGTTATTAGCTAGCAGACTTTTTAAAAATGATTTCTGGTATAAGCATTGAGTGCAAAATGTTTTCCCTTCAGTATGACACTGGTCGCACCCCATAGCTTCTGATCACACTGCTTTTCCATTGTGTATTCAGTTAAATCGTATCCTCTCGTTTGGATTGCTCGTTTCACCTACGGTATCTCATCACAGCAATACACACGTGACTAACACAGTAGAGAATGACATTGAACTCCTGATGCTCCTGCCTCTACCTCTCAAGTGATGAAATTACAAGTGTGGTGCACCATACTTGACTCTAGATGACTCTTGTCTAAGTGATTTTGATGGTCAGTACTGGAACTAAAGAAAAATCATCAGTAGATCCTAGAATTCCTCCATTGTGTATCCATCTCTCATCCTAGAATTCTGTTCTTGGGAGTCTTCCTAAACCCTCAGCTCTGCATTTTCAAATCAAGGCTCTAAGGCTTTTCCTGGTTTACCTTCCCTTTGGAATGCTCTGAAAAATTAAGTCAGTGTGAACTGGGATAGCCAGAGGCATGATCCCATTTGTTTCCTGTCTCTCACAAGCCTGATTTCATGGCCTGATGCTGCAGATTCTGAAAACGATTGCATATGTATTTTACCTGTTTTGAGGCAATGCTTTCATGCAGAATCTTAAACCCAATTTCTGCTATTGTATTATCCCCCAAATTTGCATACTCCCAAGTCACCTTTTTAATGTTTTAAAATGTATTTTTCCTCAAGGTAGATTTATCTATTATCTTTTCTTACTTGGTGTATTGAAAATGCTGATGGGATTTTAGTTTTGGCATATAAAATCAAATGAGAAAGAAGAGTTTTGACTGGATGATGTAATATTAGAGAGAACACTAAGTTCCTATGGAGCTAGAAATTAGCTGTAAAGTAATGCCTTCTAGATGAGGCATGGCCACTGCATTCATGAATTCATAGCAGCTGGGAATGACTGCACAAGATCTGCACAAGACTGAGCCAGTCAGCACTCCAGCATCAGTGGGTTGAGGCACACAGGTCATGCACTCAACTGAAGAGCTATGGGCTGTTCTTGGCCACTGGGAGAAGCAGAGTCCATTTTCTTTAACTGTGTGGCCCATGACAGGATGCCTTGCTCCAGTGGGTGGTGCCCTACATCCAGAGCCCGTTTTCCTTTATGCAAAGTGGCACATTTATATTTCACCTTTCTTTAATCTCTTCATTTTCCTCCCCTTTCAGAGGACATGCTCTGATACTGTACTGAAGGGTTGGACTCAGTAATGAAGTATGGATTAGATACATCAGGTTGCTTACAAGGCTATGGGAGAGGAGACTGCAAATGGTTATCACTGATACCTGTGGTCTGACAGTGGTGCTCATGGTCCAAACAGAATGGCTATAAGTATGATTCCTCCAAGCCAGGGCTGCCCTGTGCTTTGCTGATATCTGCTTTGTTTATACCCCTGCCAGAAGCTTTTGTTTCTCTCTCTATGTGTTTCTGTACTTCCCAGAAGAATAAAGTTTCTTTTTATTCTCATTATTAGATTTAAAATCATCTCTGATCTTTTGTTTATTAATATTTTTCTCCAATTGAAAACCCACTTTTAATCTCCTAAGGTGCTCCTACTTTAAAAACAAAAACAAAAAAAAGAAATACTTATTCTCTGGTAATTTCAGACATGAATACTGCAACACAATATTTATAAAAACTCTTATAAAAAGAAGCCTCGTGTCTTATTCTTAATATGCTTTAAGATTGTCAAGGAAATGGTTCATAATTTTATAGTGGTGGTTTATTTAATTAAATGTCTACTGAAAAAAAATTTTGAGAATGGTATGTAAAAAATTATTGGATCTTTCTATTTTTTCAATGCCCCTTCTGTCTATTAAACAAAGCCATCTTGAAATTCAGCACAAAAAGTTGTATTTCTTACCAATGGGAGTGAGTATTCCATTAGATAGTGAAAATAGCTGGCCATATTTAGTGGCTTCCCCTTGCTGCTGGTAGTTCACACCAAGCATAACAGATAATGGAGGAAAAAGCATAGACTCGGCGCTACTCCACCTGCTCCTCTTCTTGACATCATTTATCAAGTTTGACAGGCTTTCCCAGCTGAACCTGCTTGGACACAGACTCATCCTGAACATTGTATTTGAGCTATTCACAACCAACTGGGCCAAATTTACAAATGGCACAAAAAAGCTTTAACAGTCTGCACGATGGCTCTATTTGCGACTCTTTTGGCAAATGTGCTCCTTTTTATCCCTAATGGTCATTACTTGGTTTTACTGACACATCTTTTATCTGCAAGTATAACCAACTTCATCTTGGAAATTACAGAGATCTCATAGCACTTCTGTCTGTCAGAGGTCTTCAATGCATAGCCATGTATTTTCATAAATATAAAAAAAATCTGTGGCGATATCCTTTTCCAAACACAAAACAGTGTAATGTCACTGTGCATAGTATGTGTATATAGTAAAGTAATTATTAACAATAAGTTATTTCTTAAATAGCAAAATCAAAATTTACTAAAATGAGTTTATAAATAATGAGGTGTGTGCTGTGTGTATGCAGGTGTTTGTGCACCTATGTGCACATGATGCATGTGTAGTTGCAATTGCAGTATGATCAGTTTTTGAAACAAAGACTAGAACTATGCAAGCACATCAGGAGTGGGAAGGTGATGTTACTTTTTCCAATAAAATTGATTGTTGAATGTGTACAGCTTCAGTGTGGGTGACACCGATTGTGATCTCAGGACTGGCACATCAACAGCCTTAGCTGTTGTGCCTGAATATGTGAATATAAGGGAGAGTGGAGTTTCAGCAGAAATTGCTATGACACATCTACAACAGAAATATCAATTTAAGACCAGTTCACTTAAAGGAAGATAAACCATGTTTTCACTACTTAATGTCTGAGAAACAGATAATCTTTGATCTGTAAAAAGGAATTCTCAGATACGCTTCCGGTGACTGAGCATTCACCAGTGATAAGAGAGCAAAACTGATAAAGTGGAATTCCCAGTTTTAGACAGGGAAGGGCAGTAAAGCGACTATGAGAACTGCAAGAGAAGGCACAGCCTGCACCAAGCCAAGGAGGCCAACGGGGCAGGAAAGCTGCGCCACAAAGCACAAGGTGCCCAGGCCTCTGAGAACTTTTCTTTAACAAGGCGCCATGTTCACCCGTGGGGGAAATCTGGACTTTATTTGACCCTGTTAAGATGAACCTCCGCCATGCTCAGCTAAACCAACATCTAACTCAATCTGCTTGTCACTTGGCTATGACACCATTAAAAAATTGAGCAAATAATAAACCAATCTGAGTTTTCCATTTTAGATGCTAACAAGAATGTGTTGGATTCCTCTGTGTTCTTACTTGTTACTAATCTTCAGGAAGTCCTCAGTGATTTCCAGGCATGCCTTTATGGTATAAAATCACATTATATTTCATGTAACTACTATTTTAGTTACCAGTTATGTGCATATTATTTCTTGGTCTACCCATACCTAAACTCTTGATTAGAAAGGCATGTGATCCTGTTATATGCCATTTCACTGATCACAGAAAGTGATGAGGAAAGGTGTTGAGATAATGAGATGAAATCAGAACCGAAGTATGAATGAAGGATGTCTAAGTGGGTGAAACAGCTGCTTCCTTAATCATAAATGGGCAGTGCATATTACACCCTATTCCTAATTAAGTACCTCTTCCTTTATTCACCCATTTCAAATTTCTGACTCATGATAGCATGTTCAAACAAGCTGAGGGCAGACAGTCGTCTATCCTAAACTTCTAACTACAGTTTGGATGCCCATAATATAAAACTGTCATGACAAGATTCCTCCTTTAATCAGGTAGCAATTAAGTGCCAGGGCAGAAAGGATGATCTCAAACTGACAATGGTACCGTCAGCAGTACCCAATCTTCTTGCTGACAACTCAAGACAAGGATGTAGATTGACGTGATTATCAGGCCATTTCTCCCTGTGCTCAAGAAGCCCTAAGCATGTACAAGCCTCTACAACCCTCAGACATAGACTCCATGAGAAATACCTAGGTCAGCTTCAGAATGTCTTAACGAGAGCTGCTGTTTGAAGCTAGGTACCAAAAACCTAAAACTCGTTAAACTCTTGTTAAAACGTAAGCCAGAATGTGTCATTTTCTGCTCATGTTTCACAGCTTCATCTCCAACTCACTCAGAATAGAAACTTATTCTGATAGCTCTAAGTGGCCATGGTGTGTCTCTTCCATACACCTGTTTCTCTCCTCCACGGAATCTGTGTAGGCATCAAGTCTTCACAGACTCTTTCCTCTCCTTGAACTTTTG
Source organism: Bramus lutescens (assembly GCA_001685075.1). Lineage (NCBI taxonomy): Eukaryota > Metazoa > Chordata > Mammalia > Rodentia > Cricetidae > Bramus > Bramus lutescens. The sequence goes on along the minus strand of LOEQ01000656.1, from coordinate 141,326 downwards.
CACTATTTCTTCTTTCTAGAATGTTCTCTCACAACAAGCTATGTCCAATTCTCCCTTATCTATGGTGGGTACCTTTCCAAATCTTCCTCCCTTGGTGATGGAGATGCCTTCTCTAACTACTGTCATCCAAGGTATGAACTCCTTCACCTCTGCCTATCATCCTATTGGTTTTGTTTATTTTTTTCTCTAACATTCGTTGCTGACTCACATCCTAGAAATGCTGCCATTTCCATTCATGTGGTTTCCTTTGTACTTGGACACACACTCCTCTCGAGCCAGGACTTTGTGTCTTGCTTCCTGCTGTATCACCTGCAGTCCAAATTGCACCTGACATCAGAGATGTTCTATCAGACTGACTCGACAGACAAATGAACTGTTCCAACTCCCAGCAAAACCCACAATAAAATTAGCTCAGCAACCCTGCTCAGTTGAATTAGAAATAATTAGACACAAGGCACAGTTCTTTCCTGCATAATTAATATAAACATAGCACAGTGAGAAAAGCCACAAATATAAAAGAGAGAAAAACAATAATGTTCATCTTTGACTTCAATTTCTTCTCTTCCCAAACATATCCATTGGCTCTTTTTCAATAGCTAGATTATGGTAGGAAAGATGCAACTAATTCCTCCAAAACAACCTGGAATTTCACTAAAGAGTGCTTGGGGAAGGAACAAATTAGAGCTAGTCATGTGCCTGACACATCTCCTTCCGATAACCTCAAATATCTAATCAAAATTATACAAAACTGGAAACTACAAAGAACTAAACTCTGAGCTTGGAGAAGAAAATTTCTCAGTAAGGAGGAGACCTTTTTTTCCCATTAAGACTTCCTCAAGAAAGCTTCCCTAAAACCACAAGAGGCTTTCAGAAATGATACAAAAGGTCAAGTTCTAGCTTAAAGTGGTAACTTTAGGAATAGTTCTTGAAAGCTCTGTGGAAATATACACTCATATCTGTGGTGCATACGTGCATATATATGCCTAAATGTGGATAAATGTATATATTATATATGTGCGTGTGGATGTATGTGTAATAAGGATGTCACTTTTGTAAGCAATTTATGATCAAGTATATTTTAGAAAGCTGAACACTATCACACTTGAGTCCATAGACTTAGAAATGTGTTTGAAAGAGAATAATAACTCATTTAGTGAACTTTGCTTTTCTCTCCTGGAAATCTTCAAAACTTCTTAAACTATCACAGCTGAACAACTGTGCAGAAATAAAACAAGAAATGTGTATGAAGTACCATAACATACACATGATGGAAGGAGGGAAACATGTGCACCCAGCAAGAACAGCCATGTTACCTTGTTTACGTGTGTTTCTTTAAGGAGCACAAAAGTCCAACACACAAACATGATTTCTTGGAGCATCATGGTCGTAAGCAACAAGTTAGTTATTCATGCTACAGGTGAGAGTTGCATTATGTTTGCAACATATTCTATTTTGAGAACCGTCCACACTGCTGTCATAATGCACATTAGTTTCTATGGGATTCTAGACAAAGTGCCACAAACTGAGTGTTGAAAATGCCCATAATTATGGAGGCTAGAATACCAAAGCCAATGTGTCAGCAAGGATACGTCATTCTGCAGTCCTAAGGGACCCTCCACCCTGGCTTCTGTCCCTGTTCCTGGGGATTGGCAGCCATCCTCCTTGGCTTATAGATGCACCTACTTGGCTTAGGGATGCACCACTCCAAGTTCTGTCTTTGCAGGAAGCCTCCTTTTGGGCCCTGTTTTCACATAGACGCTAATCACTGGACTCAGCCTTCTCTAGTTCAATATGACCACATCGTAAGTGGACTGCATCTACAGAACTTTGTTTCCAAGGAAGTCCATGGGTTCTAGTGCATGCAGAGTTTGCCAGACTGCTGCTCTGTTCAGCACAGAGGGATGATATGCCAGGTCCCTCAGAGCCACCGCAACTGAGGAAATTACCCTTTGTAGCAAAACCCTTTTTCTTAATGGGAGAATGAAATAAAAGCAAACAAATAGTCTTATTTTAAAGAATATTAACAAGAGAAGGAAGATCTTCTATAGTAATGTGGAAAGTTACCTGCGCAACTCTGTGGTGTTTTGATTCCCTAGAAAATATTGCACAGGAGATCTGTGGACGTGACAAGAATGTCACAAAGCTAAGACAAGAGAAAAGCCACCTCAATCGTGAGACTGTTCTGTCTCTGTGCAGCTCTAGGGCAGGATATTGTGTCTTGCACTCTTTGCAGCCTCTGAGAGGTGATGGCAAAGGGCTCAGCAGCACACAATGGGACAGATCTGATTTCATCTCAGCACAGCAACAATGAAAGTGGGTGTCACATCCCTATCCTCACTGAGCTGTCTCTGGCTTCTTATTAAATGATATCACCCCAACATTCTCATATGTCCACATGCATTTTTCCATTGATTTATCATTGCATTTATCACTGAATCAATAGTAAAGAAAAGAAAACTAATATGAACAGGCCAAACATGAGAAGACTGATAAACTGTGTTAATTCATACCCCTCTGATCTAAAGAAGGAGAAAACTGAATGCTGAGTGTATTTAAGGGCTCCGAACAGGGCACAGCCTTGTGCTTTTGGACACCATTAACTATCTTGCCACACACCAAAATGTCCCCTTACTTCTCAGAAAATTTTTGCGGGTGTGTGTGTGGGGGAAAAACAGATCAAATAAAGTCATCGGTAGAAAATCAAATGAAATTAAATGCCTATAATTTGTAGTCAGAGAACCAGTATCATACGATAGCCCACAGATTAATCTCAATTAAATAAATATTTTCACTTCTTATTAAAATGTGAGAGGACATTTTGGTGTTTTTTATTAATTGCTTATGGCCTTTATGCATAATTGCTAAGGCAGAATGGAGGAATGGGAACCTCTACTTGCTTCAAACTGGAAAGAGCATGCATGGAAATGCTGGTCACTGGCAGTCACATGGGTCTGCTTAGTTTTGAACATTCAAACTGCTGAGAATTAGAAATAACATCTACTCCCAGACCAGCTAACAGAGTTCCATAAGCTACAAGTTGAGTGGATGGTAAAGGTCCCATAATCAAAAAAAATCACAACACCAGAGATTTTCAAAAATGTAAGATGTATCCACAAACAGAAGTAAGTATTAGAATATATTAAGAAAAATATGAATATATTATTTGATTCTTCCTTAGATACATATTAAAAGTAGTATCATTAAGGGTAGAGCAGAACCAGCAAGAGTTTCTTAAAATAAATAGTAAATTATGTGCAGATACATGCTGACCAGAATGCTCTCTCTCCCAGCAACCATAATGACAGCCAAAACACTACCCAACACAAAAGAGCAAGTAATTGCCAATCTAAAATTAGGTGCCCAACTACACTGACCCTAAACAATGAGAAGCAGACTCCCCTCACACGGGGGGAAAGAGGAAGCACCACCATCTCACTGCAAGAATTACTTGGGGATATACTTCTGGAAGGAAAAAAATACAGAAAGAAGGATAGTATGTATAAAACAGTTAAAATTAAATTCTAATTGGCAATTCTAATTAAACAAGTGCAAATTTTAATTTAGCAAAGTTTAAAAATATAAATGGGACAAAAAATTCAGGCATTAGAAAGATAGCAGAAGAAGAGGGATAGGAATAGATTGGGGCAGAATTCTTTGTCTAGCTCTAAAAGTAGAAATACTAAATGAATTTAATTTTTTTTCAAAAAGTATAGAGTTGGGCATAAAAATACAAGTAACTATGCACATTGAATTGCATTAATATTCTCTAAATCCTATTTTTGAAAGTTAGGGATGCATCTAAGTAGTAAAGGATCTGCGTACAAGTACAAGGCCCCGGGTTCAATTCTTTGGTACTACAAACAAAAGCCAAAATGTCTTATTTTTTTCATCGCTATAACAAACATGAACTAATATGTAAGAATAATTACCTTTCTGTTTAGTCAAGTCATGTCTAAGAATTCATATGCCTAGCTCTAGGTGCTGACAATTGAACAGTGAGTAAGGTCCTTTCCGTGACACATTTGCCTACAGAGAAGTTTGAATGGGGGCCTCTAAGTTCAAAGGAAGCAGGTGGCCAAGTCATGGTAATCAAGTATTGGGGCTAGAATCTAACTGAGGCTGGGAGGGCAATAAAGAACTATGTCAGAAAGCCATGAGGGAGAAACTCTGTCTTAGCTAGGGTTACTATTGCTATGGTGACCAAAAACAAGTTGTGGAGGAAAGGGTTCATTTGGCTTACACTTCCACATTGAAGGAAGTCAGACAGGAACCCAAACAGGCCAGGAACCTGGAGACCGGAGCTGATACAGAGACTGTGGAGGGGTGCTGCTTAATAGCTTGCCCCTCATGGCTTTCTCATAGAACTCAGGACCACCAGTGCAGGGATGGCACCACTCACAATGGACTGGGTCCTCCCCCATCAATCACTAATTTAGATACAGGCTTTCCTACAGCCCAGCCTTAAGGAAGCATTTTCTCAATTGAGGTTTCCTCCTCTTGGATTACTGTAGCCTGTGTCAAGTTGACATAAAACTAGGCAGTACATATGCGTTTCAGCAGGAAGAAAGGCATTGACCATGGCAGTGGCACAGAAAATTGTGATAGAGGAAGCCATCTGCCCCAGCAAAGGTAATTACAGGGATCCTCACTGTATTTTATCTAAAGCCATGTATAAAGCAAATGGTGGTCTTATTAGTATTGCCACACAGCTGTAACTTTGAAAATGTCCCTGACAAGCATCCCTGCGAAGTAAAGTATAGGTCTTCTTTCCAAACAGTTATACACACACTGTGCTTGCTGAGTTTAACAATATATTTATACATTTATATTCTAATAGTTTCGTGTTTGTCTTCTCATTAGTATTTTATTCTGCATACGAGTTCAGAGGACAGCAAATAGGATTTCCTACTTCTCTCACCAGGCTCTGGTAGGTAAAAATAAACTACACACATTCATTTTGAATACAGTTTTAAAATTCAGAACCATTTGAGCTTGCTTCAGGTGCAATGTCGCCAACACACACAGCACTATCTGTCCCCATATTTAATTAGTACACTCTAAGCAGTATTCGCAGCACAGTCTGAGGCAAACAAAAAGCACACGAAGTCAGTTTGCTCTGTCATTCTGGGTTACTACTTCAAACTTTTCTCTGTGCGAAAAATTTTAAACAGTGAACCCTCATGAACTATTGGGTATCGTGTTTTCTTTGGCTAACTGAATTTTTTTATTGTATGGATTCAGCATTTTAGATTTTAGAGTGTGTTCTAATTTCAATGTTGTTTCAAAGCTCAAGAGTGAACTACAAAAATGACTAACATTTCTGGTTACCTCCTAGCGATTACAGGAAAATATTTTGTTATGTAGATGATTGGGGGTTAAAAGAAATCTGCTCCAGGTGTCAAATACTCGAGCTAAGAAGTACGCGAGGCAGGAAGTCGTGGCTGTGAGAGACACGGGAAGCATGCGAGGTCAGAAATCCTAGCTCTGTGCTGCAGAAAGTGTGTGAAGTAGGGAATCATAGCTATGTGATGGAAGACGTACGTAAGGCAGGAACTCAGGCCGTGAGAGATCCAGAAGCACGGGAGGTCAGAAATCCTAGCTCTGTGGTGTAGGAAGTAAGAATCGTAGCTTTGTGTGACACCGAAAGTCACAGTCCCTTCAAATACACTGAAACTTAACACTTTGTAAGTCCAAGTTCTATTTCATAATAGATAAACCCTGAGTAAAGGAAAAGTGCTGTTTATTCTTGATGTCATTTTGATGACTTTATAAAGGCCTGTTGCCTGTCCTGAAAGTTTCCTGTGATGAGGCTCACACAGGGTCTATAAGAAGCCAGTGCAACAGGAAGTGTTCCCTTTTCCTAGTTCTGACCCTTCACACCAGTTCATTTTACTCTGTTCCAATGCACCACCTGGTCTTTTTCTTCCTTCTCTGAATGTCCCCCTAACCGCCAAACAATATCAGCACCTCCAAAGCACAAGAGAGTCCCCTCCACAGGCCTCCAGGACATAATCACAGAAGAGGCCCCACATGGGCAAATGTTCACAGTCCAAAAGACACCATTCCCTCCTGTTGCATGTAGGCTGCCAGCTCTCAGGGCTCATTCAGCCGAAGGTCCCTCTACTTAGTCTCTAGTGCTCACTTCCTGCTTGCTCCTTAGAAGCCCAGCCCTTGCCAGGAGGTGGTGGCACACACCTTTAATCCCAGCACTGGGGAGGCAGACGCAGGCAGATCCCTGTGAGTTCGAGGCCAGCCTGGTCTACAAGAGCTAGTTTCAGGACAGGCTCCAAAGCTACAGAGAAACCCTGNTGCTCCCAATTTACTCAAGAGATCTTGTCTTTTCCTACTTCCCATGTAGATTAGGTCCATGTATGTCTCTCTTAGGGTCCTCATTGTTGTCTAGGTTCTCTGGGATTCTGAATTATAAGCTGGTTTTATTTCCTTTGTGTCTAAAAGCCACTTATGAGTGAGTACATATATTTGTATTTCTGGGTCTGTGTTACCTCACTCAATGTGATGTTTTTTAAATCCATCAATTTGCCTGCAAATTTTAAGATGTCATTAATTTTTTCTGCTGTATAGTACTCCATTGTTTAAAAGCACCACATTTTCCTTATCCATTCTTCAGCTGAGGGGCATTTAGGTTGTTTCTAGGTTCTTACTGTGACACACAATGCTGCCATGAACATAATTGAGCACATGTCCTTATGGTGAGCATCCTTTGGGTATATACTCAAAAGTGGTATTGCTGCTCTTGAGGAAGGTTGTTTCCTAAGAGAAATCACGACACTGACATCCAAAGGGGCTGTACCAGCTTGCACTCCCACCAGCAATGCAGAAG
>LOEQ01000656.1:121922-134350 GCA_001685075.1 Bramus lutescens | reverse complement strand
GTCTTTCAGCCATTTTAGATTCCTCTGTTGAAGAGTTCTCTGTTTAGGTCTGTACCCCTTTTATTTTCAGATTATTTATTCTTTTGATGACTAAATTTTTGAGTTCTCTGTATACTTTGGAGATCAAGCCTCTTTTCTCTTTGAAACAGTCCCAATTTATTTAAGAATTCGCTTCCTCATCTTCATTTCCATAGACCACTGCTTAGTAGATGGATGTGTTTGTACTGATACTGTCTTTGAATGGCGATTCCTAATCTATGAGAGGGCTACACTAATGCTATCAGCTTGCTAGGATGAGTCAAGAGGGTAAAATGAGAAGACGCAATGCTTTGAAAACTGCTCAGAGGTACTATTTCATTTCTTCTCTTAATCCTGATTGGCACCAAAGTTAATACCTGTTTTCCCTCAGGCATTAACCTTCTGTTTTAGGGTTTCTGTTACTTTAACGAAACACCATGATCAAAAAGCAAGTTGGAGAGAAATGGGTTCATATGGCTTATACTTCCATATTGCTGTTCATCATCAAAGGAAGTCAGGACGGGAACTCAAACAGGGCAGGAACCTGCAAGCAGGAGCTGATGCAGAGGCCATGGAGGAGTACTGCATACGGGCTTGCTTCACATGGCTTGCTTAGCCCACCTTCTTACAGAACTCAGGACTACCTGCCCAGAGATGGAACCCCCCACAGTGAACTGGGCCTTTTCCCTCAACCACTAAGAAAATATTCTACAGGTTGGCTCACAACCCGACCTTAGGGAGACATTTTCTCAACTGAGGTTCCCTCCTCTCAGATAACTGTACTTTGTGTAAACTTGACATGAATGTAGCCCACAAGCTGACCTACTTTGTGTTTCTCTTTTGTTCTCCCTAGGAGTTCTTATCCTTTCATCAGAGCTACATGGAGTCCATGGAGAACATCAACATTTTTTTTCTGTTGAGAAATAAAATGTGGTTACTTCCACAGCTTTCAAAAATAGGATTATCAAGTACCACCCTAATAAGTTTAATGCTCTGGTCATAAATTCAAAGCTTTTAATCGTCATACCTCTGAGTTTTCCTTTTTCCTTAACTACAAGCTTTAGAAACACAAAAGCAAAAGATAGAAAACAAATTTCTAAAGCATATTTTATTTACTGTGTATTTATCTATTGTATATGCTATGGTTACATGTGTACACACACATGCATGCCTGGGCGTGCACGTGGTCACCAAAGGACAGCCTGCAAGAGGCGTTTCTTTCCTTACACTGTGTGGATTCCAGGGATCAGACTCACAGTGTCAGGCCTGGTGGTGAGCACCTTACCCCGCTAACCAGCAGCTCTCAACTTACGGTCAAACAACCCCTTTCCAGGGGTCTTTGAAGACCACTAAATACCACATTTACTTTCATTATGATTCATAACAGTAACAAAATCACAGTTATGAAGCATCAACAGAAATAATTTTGTGACTGGGGTCACCACAACATAAAGAACTTCAGCATGAGGAAGGTTGAGAACCACTCTTCTAGACAGTTCCATTACCCCAAATTCCTAAAATAAAACAAAAAGAATATCATATTGTATTACCAGTCAAAACAACCTCAGTTTTGCCTGTTGTGATTGAAGGCAAAATATATGACTGATACTTTGGATTTTCTAATCTTTAGGGTTTAACCACTACTGCTGGTGTGTTTTTGACACCTTGGTTTCTATAATATCTGAACATAGAATAAGAGCATATGTTTATAATAGCAATTATTGACTATCATGCAAATGTAGTGTTAAATCCGAAAATAAAACTGCCAATCTCCAAGCTGAAAATTGAGTCCAGAGTGTAACGTTATCAACTTGCCTTGGTGACTGCATGGAGATGTGTGACATTGTGTGAAATCCCCTCCTCCTCCTTTCACATTAAGCAAGCATAAAAGGTACACCTAACTGCTACCTGACCTTGAACAGCTGCTTAGTTTTGCAACACCCAATTCTTCCACAATTAGGAGTAACCCGCACTTCAAAACTAGAACAATCACTAAATCAACTGATGCAGTTCACTCCCTCCAGGTCGTGGCTAACATAAGGATGTGCTCCAAAAAACACTGATTCAGAATGATGTGAGAAAATGAAATTCTTTCTTTTTGTATAATGCTGATACCAGATTCTTAAGGGAGTACCATATGCTACCAGTGAAATTGGGGTCCTTCTTATGATTCTTGGTTGTATTAATAAATGCACTTAAGAATAGACTGGTTCTACCTTAGGTCTCTGGGTATATAGTCGTCTGTACTCATAGATTGGTGCCTTGTCCAGTCGTCATCAGAGAGGCTCCTCTGGCAGTTGATGGGAGCCAGTGCAGAGACTCACAGCCAGATGTCACACAGAGAGAGTTTAAATTGGAGGTCCCCATCTGGTCCCTCCCCTTGGAGACTGCGGAACAACTTGGAAAAGGCGGTGAAAAATTGTAGGAGTCAGAGAGAATGAAGGACACTGGGAAACCTGGCCCCTGAATCAATTAAGCAGGGAGCATATAGGCTCCCAGAGGCTGAGGCAGCAGGCACGGGGCCTGCAGGCCTATGCTTACATGTTGTGATTGTTGGCTTGGGGATTGTGTGGATCTCTTAATTGTGGGACTGGGTCTTTGACTCTATTACTCACTCTTTGCCTCCTATTGGGTTGCCTTGTCCAGTCACAAAATAAGGACTTTTTCTTTGTATTATTGTATTTTGTTTTGTAGTGGTTAGGTTTTGGTTTTTGGAGGCCAGCTCTTTTCTGATGGGAGAGGGTTGGATCTGGGGGAGAAGGGAGGAGGTGGTGGGGAGCTGAGAGGAGTAGAGGGGAAGTGGCGGTAGGATATAGTGTATGAGAGAAGAATATATCTTAAATAAAAAATAAGGTCTCTGCCCAGACATTTTTCTTGGCTAGAAGGAAATAGTTTACAGTGCAGTGATTCTCAGCTTTCCAAAGGCTGCGACCCTTTAATACAGTTCCTCATGTTGTGGTGACCCCAACCATAAAATTATTTAATTGCTACTTCATAACTGTAATTTGGCTACTGTTATGAACCATCATGTAAATATCTGATATTCAGGTTATCTGATGCATGAACTCCCAAAGGGGTCACTACCCACTGCCTTAGCGGATCTTCAATCTACTGTAACAAGGTCTTCTATTTTAACCTTGGAAGCAATTGCTTTGTTCTTGAGTTTTCAATTGAATAAAATTAGGCAAACACAAAAGTACAGTGACTATAAGCATCTAGCTTAATACATGCTCACGGCACGACTTCATCCTATAACATTTAAGCAGACATGAAATTGGGGCACTGCTAACAGAGCAGGAGTCCACAGGCTGCCAAAGTCTACTTACAACCTTGGAGATAACATAATTCCTTAGACTATTATGCTATTTATGCCTGCTCAGCTTCCTATTCGATACCCACATATGCACTATTTTGCAAAAATGGCTAAGTCTTGATGCAGTGTATTCAATAACTTACAAAGCTAAACTATTTTAAGCCATAGCTCTCTGAAAACAAAGTCATAGTCTATATTGTCCCTTCTTAGTACATGGTTAATAGAAATGAAGTTCAATTAAGGCCAGCATAGGTGCTCTTTGTTGCATAAAAATAAAAATTAATATGTACCATCACTCTCCTTGCGTCTAACATTCATTTTGCTCCCTCAGGATCACAGCGGGACTGTGGATTAGAAGTTCATATAACAGGAGAGCACTAGGGAGTCCATATGAGCAGCACTTGCTGTTCAAGTACATCTGAACCATCATGCACAATAAGACCTTTGGGGTTTTCTTCTGCTGAGAATAACAAGTATGTCCAATGTCACCCGTTTGCAGATTTGACTCCGATACAGGACCAGGGAGACTGGTGAAAGATGGGCAAAATTCAGCATGCAGCTTGGCTGGTCTTTGGTATAGAAGTCTTGTTATCTCAAAGATGCTGCCAAGTCCCACACAGTGCTTTGTATGAGACACCGCTGGGAAACTCTGCAGTCTCAGCCAAAAGCACAGACTCGAAAGAACCCGATTTTCCCACTGCTGGTAGCATCTCTCTGACACTTGGCTGCCCCGCAATAATGAAGCAGGAACCAGCACAAATCTGACTGTGGAAAAGCATCTGACACACCAGGCCTGAATCATTTTTCTTTTTTCTCCCTTTCTTTCTTCCTTTTTTTAAAAATTTAGTACCATTTCTCATTGTATAGGAAATCTGCCCCCATCGAAATTGATTCTTTAGTCTACTGAAGTACTCCAAGTTCACTGGACTAAAGGTCAAATCTTGCTACAGATAGCACATTAAAAGCAGTCCTAAAAAGCCACATAGATTCTTAAAGTTAAATACTTAAAAGATGTCTTCTCATTATTATCAAAGTGATATTTACATAGAGAAGTAAATATTTTTAAAACATTGGGTTACTACCTATTAAGTCACATATAATTAATTAGCCATTAATAATATATCAATAATTAAGTCATATTATTGCATTCCTGGGTCATTTTTGGTCAGTTCTGAGCAAGTGAGACTATAAAGTCTTCCCTGATTTGATCAGCACAAACACAGACATTATAGTCTTAATATTTTGGACTGCATTCTCTCTCTCTCTCTCTCTCTCTCTCTCTCTCTCTCTCTCTCTCTCTCCTGTCAACCGGCTATTGGAATATTGGAAAGGCTGGTTACAGATTTGAAATAAGTTCCAAATCCTGGTTGAGAAACATTTTAGAAAATGCAATATGTTAAACAGGAAAATATTTTTTGCTGTGAGTTTTGTGGATATTATCCAAGTGATGCTAACTAGAAATAGATTCTGCTTGTACAATGAAGCACTTCACAGATTCAATAACCTGCTCTCTACTGGACTAGAGAACAGCCAAACCTCACTGGCTAATCCTTCAGTCAGCTGCTCCTCATTCCTTTGCCCGTCTCCTCTCCCTCCACACAAGCACAACGTACTCCCCACTCACCCCGCTTTCTTGTGTGTGTGTGTGTGTGTGTGTGTGTGTATGTGTGTTGCTGGCTATCTGATCAAGGGATGCACCCAAACTAGGCATGCTCTTTCACATTAAGCTGTATTCCTTGCCTCCTAATCTAAATGGAGACACCTGGAAAATTCAGATATTTATTAAAACCATAAAAAATAAAAGAAATAAAACAAAAAAACCTAGAAAAAGTATTTCTAGTTCATGAACTGGCTGTAGTTAATGAAAGCTAAGTGTAAGTCAGAGCTAGGCATGGTGGCATGTGTCTACAGTACCAGCTACTTGGGGGACTCAGTAAGGATAATGACTTGCTCCTAAGCATTTGTTGCCAATCTGAGGAACACACATGACCTGATCACAAAATATCCTGAGTGCAATAACAAATACTTGATGGATGACAGACATCTTGCCTTAATAAGAGGGGCTGATAACCATAACTACATGTACATGGTACCTGCCATTAATCACTATTTTGATCTCTAAGGAAACGAAAAGATGAAAACCGAAGCACTAACAACGGATGAGCCTAGAAAGACTTTTTTTTTTACAGTGGAGGAGATGAAGGTAATTTATGAACTATCAAACCATACTCCCCTCTGGACCTCACCAGTCAGAATGGGGTCAGGTGGCTCAGCAGCAGGGAACTATGTATCATATCATAAAAGGATTATGTTATCTAGGAGTAAAGAACAAAGAAAGGGAAGAGCAAATGGGTGAACAGCAACATGTTGGCCACAAAATCCTCTCAGGTTTTACACAAAAGAACGACCAGTTAATTATCCCATCGGATGCTCTTTAAAGGCACACATGCCACAAGAATCATGCTCAGAGATTTATATATGCTTCTGTGTGTTTTACCATATACCTGACCACAGTTTTACAAACACTTTGCAGGAGTCATGCTGGGATTGAGTCACTACCATGCTAATATCCAGATTCCTGTGTATTTGAGTGGATGTCACACTTCAGAGAATCTTTGAATTACTGCTACCGTCCCAAGTTCTTTTTGAGTCCTTAGGGCCAGTTCAGGAGAATGAATCTCGAAAATGTCTCTTGAGCCCCCTACATTCATATGCCTACACCCTGAAGGCAGTTCAAAAGGTCCCTGAAGTTAACTCAGAGCTCAGAGGAAATCAGCCAGAAAAAGCTGTCCTCTGATGCTAGTGGCTTCCTGCATCCTCCAGAGATGGCTGGATTGACATGAATCCACTCCCTGCTAGAATAATCTAATTATACCTAAAGGCTTCCAGGGAAAGGCTTTTTTCCAGGTCCCTGTCACTTTCCCTGTGGTGAACTCAGACTTTCAAACAGTCTACATGTGGCTTTGTAACACATGAAGGGGCTCCTGAAATGTCAGTCCTCGGGGACAAGGGCTCATGTCACTGAAGCAATGCATTGTGACCTCTGCACTTCTGGATCTTTTAGACAAAAGCCCAAAGCTGTGACAGCCACAATGAAATTCTTCTTCCTACCCAAGATCTGACATATCCATAGAGAGAAGGGCATATGTGTGCTCGCAGTTGTGAGGGTGGATTTACACCAGAGTGGCTTGCACCAAGCCTGCCCTCGGAATAAAACACCCTCTGTTCCTAAAGCCTGGAAATCTGCTAACATTCAGAACATATGGATATTCACTTAAATAGGAGAAGTTAAAGTGTGACATTTCTTTTAACCCACAGTTTCACAGCTGGAAGAAATCTCTTCCATTCTTAGATCGGCATAACGTGACAATCTAAGCAGCCAGGCTGAGGGTCTGTAAATTCATTACTTTTCCTCTGCTACCAAATTCCAAGATTTATTAAACATCTCCTCTCACACTGTTTTTGGATGTATGCACCAAAGAGATTTGACCTTTAAAATAGTAGAAGCATCTGGATTTTTTCAACTGATTTTTCCACTGGCAGATTTTTAGTTCCCTGGTACACTCCTGCTTCGGTCTGACTTTGCACACAGGATACAGGGAGGTAGCATCTGTCAGAAAAAGCTTAACACATGATTATGCATTTGTTTTAAAACAGTGGACCCACCAATGCTGGCATATACCATGCTAGAGGACAGAACGCTGCCACACACCCTGAATCAGAATTGATTTCACCAATCCTAATTTATTTACTCATTTATTTTATTTATTGGTATGCTTATTTATTTAACTGTGTGTCGGGGGGGGGAAACACACACCACAGTGAGTATGCCATAGTCAGAGGACACCTTGCAGGACTCAGCTCTCTCCTTCCATCCTGTGAGTCCTAGAGATTGAACTCAGATCACCAGACCTAGAGGTATCTTCACCCTGTGAGTTACCTGGGTGTAGGTAAACAAATGCGGAAGACTCAAGAGCCTCACATACTTCTCAGTCTCCATCCATCTCAGACACCACCTGCAGCTCTAAGCCCATACCACCATACTGACACCATTCACAACAGAAAAATTGATGACAGAGGGAAAAAGAGCATGATTTTGACCCAATGATGTAACTTTCATGATACACACTAAAGAGTTTATTCTCTAATCTCAGGACTACAAAGAGACTCATATTAATAGGATTTTATGATAAGAGATTTGGGGTGGCAAAGGTGCCCTCACGCTGCTACTGGAAATTCTATCTCAATCATGGAGCATCATCGACAGACTCCAAGTGGTATAAGTTGGAGGAGCAAGAAGCACCTCCTCTGGAAAAATGTATTTATTGATTCCACAAGGAATGTTTTCCAATGCAGGTCATGTCTTTCTTCCCATCCCATACGTTCTGAACATAAAAGTGTAAAACTAAGACAAACTACCACTATTACTTCCTGAGACTTGCTATGAATAAATAAAAGAAATCACCATGTTTTTAAAGTCACTAGAACACCACCTGTCTGTGTATGTCAATAATGGGGAAATATCAACATGTAGACACATCTGGATTGGTTCTCTATCCAACCCTATAATGATGCTGACTTGCCCAAGGCTGGATTTTACCCTGAGTATCACGGGCAGATGGGCTTATTGAGCCGTTTTCCTTCTTTCATGAACTCAACCCTTTCTCCGTCCCTTCAGCAAGCATGTGCTAAGCTCAGTGCTGAGCACTGAGGAACTAGATAGATGATGCCTCTGCCCAGACGCCCCAGGCAGCCAAATACTGCCATCGTGTTCCTCTTGATAAGACCAGGACAGACAGGCAATACTTTATTGAGCCATAATCATTATGCTACCATCTCCTTTAATAGGCATCTTGCCTGGTATGGAAATTTTAGAAGCGCTTTTACAGATAGGCATGTTACCTATATTTACGGTACCTAAATATTAAGAGCAAGTATTTGCTTGTCTCTAACTGTGTTTTGGACAGGTCTGCCAAAATGCCTTACATGTCTTATGGCATGAATGTCTCATAAACACCGTGTAAATTAACTCAAATATTTCATAAATTACTCCACAGACACACATTCAAAGAGAATCGGTATCTCACATGGAGGTGGTAGATTCACACCTACATGGCTCTGGAACCCAGATTTTCAAACTCAGACACAAAATAACTTAAACTTGCTACTTTTCTCAGGAAAACTGCTTTTGTATTCACTCATATTCATGTTAATATTAAAAGCACTGAGTTTGAAAACAACTTCCAGATGAGCAGTGGTGGTAGACGCCTTTAATCCCAGCACTTGGGAGGCAGAGGCAGGCGGATCTCTGTGAGTTCGAGGCCAGCCTGGTCTAAAAAAGCTAGTTCCAGGACAAGATCCAAAGCTACAGAAAAACAAAAAACAAAAAAAAAGAAAGAAATAAAAAAAGAAAATATCAATTTCAAATTTAGGAGAATCTTTAGAAACCACTTACAGCAAAAACACAGGCCCTGAAATAAGGGTATTAATACACATGAAAAGCTAAACAGAGTAAGGAAAAAGGCTGAATGAGGAAATTGAAGTGAGATTTTCTTCATCGTTTCTCTTTGAAGTCCTAAGGCATAATAAAATCCTTTTCAGGTAGTGAAAAGCCAGCTCACATTTAGTCAGTTGGCTTGCACTAAATGTCATAGGTTTGGGATTTTTTATTTTTTAACTGAATCTCCCAGTAGCCAAGAGAAGCACGGCTTTCCCCCCTTTCTTACAATATATGTCACAAGCAAAAATGCTAAAACTGTAACATGTGCTAAATGTTTGGCCTTGTTCATTAATCTTTGGAGTGACTGCCTCTGAAATCTCATTTGCATACCCATACCAAAGTGTGTGTTCCAGTTGAAGTATGAACAAAGAACAACAAAATAGCTTAAGATACTGCCTCATGCCCAGCTAACTACAGCTTTGCAGACCTGCCATGCCATCGTTCCTAATAACCATTTTTTTCTAAATCGAAATTTAGATGGCACCTACCATGTTCACACAACTGAAAGTTAATACAGAGATTCATGCACCACCTGCTTGGACATCTTGAACCCAGAAGCATCCATATCAGACTGTTGAAGTGAGCAAATGCAGGGCTACACTAAGTTAACTCAATCACGGAATAGTCCTTACAGTAAGCCAATGCAATTGGAAGTCAAAACGCTGCCCCAGACTCCTATCCTAACTTCACCAATCCTAACACACATACTGAAAGCCATTGTGATGACCATCCCCTTAAAATATATGTACGGAAACAGCACCAGATGATACACTGCTTAGAGAGTCCTCGTGCGTTGATTACCCAGATGCATGGTAGATTTTGCAGGAATTAGATTTGATATTATCTCCTTATTATGCAAAACCATGGAAAACATTTAATTAAAACTTAATTAAAATCTCCACGATTCTTCAACCCCATGGAGTCCATTTTCCAAGCACAAACAGGGAAGGAAGCCTCCAGCACAAACTGTCCAGGAAAGATGCTGCACAGAGCTCACTCTTCCCAGCCCTTCCACCTTCCCACCAGATCTTCCATCTTCACCACGCCTTTCCGTGTTCGTCAGCCTACAAAGTGACAGACTAACCCTGAAGCTAATAAGTAAATGTGCGCTGGTTTAGATCAGATCCGGATGGCTCATTTCTAGAGCCTTTATGTATCGTTTGAAAACATGAGGCAATTAGTATGGTCTTCTGCCTGCCACAGAGCACAGTGCCAGGAAGCATTTACTTAATGAGTTAAAATATTCAATAAGTACACAGTTAAAACTCCAACACACTGATGCAATTATCTCAGAAGGCTTATGCTGAAATATACCAACTTACTTGTCAATACGATTTGATTATTTTCATATAGAAATACTTTATGTTATAGGATAAGGTATGGGAAGAAAAGGCCTATCTCCAGGAGGAAACCCTCTAATGGGATGTTAGTTTCTGACATGCAGTTAGATGGTCTGTTCTTCCCACACAGCCTTAGCATGGATCATAAAGCAATCTCACATGACAAAAGCATTCACACTCAGAAATAAAAAGGAGAAAGTGTCCAACTCACGCAGCGTCACAAATGACTCTAGCAGCGTGCATGCAAAGAGAACACCGAGAGCCATCCTCCGTGTAACCGTTTCTTTGAAGTTCTACAATAGGCATTGCTAACCTAGAAAGAAGGAAATCAGGAGAGTGGCTTCCTGGGTGGTGATGGGGTCCTAGTTCCAGATGTAGAGGAAAGGACCAGAGCTATAGCGACAGAATGGCCTAAACTTTAAAAGGCTGTGAGTTATACCAGAGCGTGGCATTTTTGAGGTGCAGCCATCTGTAAGTACAATTATGACAAAAGCATTTTACCGCACGCACAATTTACTCCGTGGTTTAAAACTCCATGAATGCATGTGTGAACTTAGCTCATCTCTAAGTACGCTAGTCCCCTAATATGATGTGGCTGTTCTATAGAGGACTAGAAATCCCACTTCAGGGGTTACTCTCAGAGACTACCTCACATTTCTTTGATATCAAATGCAGAGTATCTTCTCCGGGTGAAGCTGACTTTCAGAAGCAGCCAGCATCAGCCAGGACCTGATCTGTACAAACAACAGAGCGAGAAATGAGCTTTATGTGACGTAGTTCTGACTAATTTAATGAGACTAAATCGTCTCACAAACTGATTACACAAACAGAAGCACAAACAAGTGCTCAGAAATAGGTTGGTTAGGAAAAGCCAGTTAAACTACTCAAGAAACCTCTCAGTCAAAGGTGGGATTCTTGAAATCAGTGCCAGACCCACTCTGTGTCCGTTCTTTAACAGACGCAGCTTCACTTAGATGTGCAGAGAGATTGGGTGTGACTGCCCAGCACGCATTTTGTGATGCTCACGCATACATCTATGTTATAGTCTGAAATAACTTCTATGGCAGAGGTAAAACACTGCCGACTTTTCTTCTCATACACTGTTAGTCTCAGCTTTCTCAGATACAATTTAAATTTCCAATTATACTCACACTTAATCCCTACCAAAAAAGTCTTAATTTTTATTTACCATCTAATGTGCACAGTGTAGCATTTTCATGTCTCTCTCTATTGATCCTTCCTAATTCAATGAAAACAGAGTAGACATAAGCACTAACTTTCCATATAGGAGAACGGTCTCTGCTATAATCCTCTTATTTTATCCCATTACTGGGATTGATAGTGTAGTTTTCTTATCACAAAGCCTATGTAAGGGGAAGCTGGGAGCAGGCATCAGCAAGATGACTGACAAAAAAAAAAAATGCCTCATATACTCTAAGGAAATAGGGTCAAGGAAAAGGAAGGGCCCGTTTCCATGGTTTAGGAGGTGGAACACCAAGAGTGCAGGTAGCCGAGACACAGATGCTACGCAGCATGGAAACTGAAGGTGACCTCACACAAGTGACATGAGACACGCCGTCTACTGTCCGATCTTTCCAGCTAGGTTTAACCATGAACCCTGCTGTGTTTCCCAGGGCAGAAAAGGGTAAGTAGAAGAACCCCAGTAGTCCTCACTACCACTACAGACACAGAGATGTTCGGTACTTAAGCTGAGTTCAGAGAACTACTAAGCAATTCATACAAATACATTGACTTGGAGAAAAACAGCACAGCATATGCTTTGTGCTCCTTCCCGACAACTTTATCATGGGACTTCTTCATCTGCCAGGGGATCTGTGAATCAGACGGAAAGACACCTCAACATCTCAGCACATGCAGGCAGTGGAACAAGGTAAAGGGCCACGTTTCATTCCATGTGATTCCACAAAGCAGTCAGACAGCCTTCTGTGAATAGCTCAGCCCTTGGTGCCCAGGAAGGAGAGTAGGTAGCAACCCACCCTGAGTACCTCATGGTGCAGATTCCATGGGAGACAGCAGGGAGCGCTCACACCCTAAACCTCAACAACAGAAAAGAGGAAGTGCATCCCACAGCCTCAAGAAGGCTGAGGAGAGGGTACCTCAACTGGCCCCATCTTATAGCCACACTGACGAATATCTTGCATATCACCATAGAACCTTCAGCTGGCAATGGATGGAGATAGAGACAGAGACCCACACTGGAGTACAGAACCGAGCTCCCAAGGTCCAAATGAGGAGC